>OW285235.1:141640321-142240321 GCA_935421215.2 Melolontha melolontha
TTCACTTGACGATGAAGAGTAACTGTTACTCTTCAGCGTCAAGTGAAAGAACAACTCTAGAAAATGACGAGTGCGATCCCGTCGAAACGTCGAGACAACAATCCTTCTCAGGACACATCTCACACGCGGCCAAGAACCCGAGAAACCATCATTTCATCATACAACCGCGAGAACATCAAAATTATCATATATATATATATATATATATATATATATATATATATATATATATATATATAGTAAATTCAATCAGTTGGCGATTTACCATATCATACCAAGGTCACGAAAATATTATATATATTGTTGTGAGTCAACTGTCTTCCTTAATTAATTCTTTTACTAACAAGATATCGGTTTCGAGAATGTTATATCTAGAATATTCAGATTTGTGAAATATTACTTTATAGTAAGAATTTTGTTATAAATTCATAATTGGTTTTTGAAATCATGATACCGTTTAATATTGTATGTTATATTTAATATATTTTAATGTTTCGCTAATTAATAAACTAACTTTAACTTATTTTCGCGAGGTTTTGGATTTTTAAAACCAACTATGTTTTATTTCATTTGTGAACAAATTACTGTAAGCTTTGTTATTTTTATGACTTCTGTGAACATCATATTCAGAATTTGTAATTGAGATTACGTGGGTGAATTTTTATTATCATATTATCTTTTATAATATTTTAGAAATCATTGTACAATTTCCTTAGAATATTTGATTTATGCTATTACAAAATTTCTTATGGGAGTCTTGACGACGAAAAACAAGATTATTGATTATTATTATTTGATTGATTGGAAAGATTTTTACCTGCATTTTATAAATATAGTTTTTTTTATGAATATTCCATTTATATTCAACATATAAAATGATTATGGATATTTATTAATCACAAGGAAGTGGTAATATACACTGGATATATTTACCATATAAGAAGAATATAGATAAATGTGATAGCGGAAGAATTTTTTACGTTAATGTAACGCTCATAAAGAAGATTGTGGATTCCTTTTTGGATTATTTTGAAATAAGAACACCTCATACAGATTCTACATTGAACATAATTTTGTGGTATACTCTACAAAATTGGATTATAAGCATATCAGCGACTAGGATATTATCCAGTAATTTAAATCAAGCATCTGACACCCAACCTTAATTTTCCAGTTGGAAATATTCCTGTGAATTTCGTCCCAAAGAACATGATAAAATTGTGATCTTCTAAATTTAACGTATCCATCAGGTATTTAAGGGCAATTTGAAACTTATATGCTTGTGAGAGATATAAGATTACTTGTAGTCACTTATCTATATATCATTTGCTCACGTCATCTCAAATGTCATATTACTTTGCTTTTATATGTCAAAATGTTTTTTGTATCTTGTGATAATCGATATAATATTATTTAAATATATTTTTGTACATAAATTTGACCTTTTTGTTTTATTTCATGTATTTTTATGTGTTTGTCTGTGTATCGAGAACTTACTTCGAGACCCTAGAGATTGAGTAGTTTTCAGGCTTAATAAATATATTAACTTCTCATATTTTATATTATCACATTATTGTCACCAGAACTTGAGGCTTTTCTCTGTTCAACCTCTCCGTACTTTATCAATATATGTATATATATATATATATATATATATATATATATATATTAAAAAATATATATTTTTTATTTCCTTGACAAAGGCATCATTGCCGAAACATGTGTGGTTGTTTTAAATATATATACTTTGAAGTAATAAACCAGACCTTTAATCGCCGACTTATTAAGTTTACCATATCATACCAAGGTCACGAAAATATTATATATATATATATATATATATATATATATATATATACACATACATTACATTAATCTGCTCCCTATTGTTCAAGTATTGATTAATATAATGTGTAATTTCAATCAAGTACATTGCCGTTAATTTTGCCAATTTAAAATCATGATAAAAGAATGTAAGGTTACACGCAATCATATAGTTTCAAGTACAACAGTTCTTTGAAGTAGGCAGATAATATATATATGGGTGGATAATTGCTGATAAAACTCTAATGGATATGAACATGAATTTTCAACAAGTAAAGGGCAAATTTGATATAAAATTTCAATTGAACATTCTTCAAAAATTAAAATAAATTATACTAGACTAAAGCAGTGCATTTACAGATTATAAAAGCATCGTTTTCGATACTTTAACAGTTTAACAGTTTAACAAAAAAACGCTGTATGAATAGTATGAGTACATAGACTTCGTGTGTGTTAGAAATATTTTATGTAGGATTCGTCAGTACAGTTTGTATGCTTTATTGTGACTAGTATTTATTTTTACGCTTCATGTTTTTTCACTCTTCACGGTTCTTTTATTAATTAATTATTTACTTTTAATTATTAATGTTAGGAATTTAGTGTTGATTCATTGGCGATTTGGTGAAGAGCAAATCTTCAAAAGTTGTACCTTAGCCAAAGACGCTACGCTTACTAATCTTTCTTTTTCAGATTGTTTTAATAAAGATGCCAATTTAGTTGCCGAAATACGTATTTAGAGTTTATTACTATATATTTTTATCAAGGATTTTCCTTGTTTCTGTCTGTTTCTACTTTTTAATTCTAAATTTGCTATCTATGAAAATATTAATCGTTCTGTTGTTTCTGTGGCATATATAAAATAACTATAAAGCTTATGAAAAAAACAAAAATATGAATACGAATAAAGAAACTCAATAAATATCAATAAAAAAAGTATAATAAGAAAAGTATAAGTAAAAATAAAAAAATCAATAAAAAAAGTAGTCAAAAGCGAAAATTTAAAGAACATCCGTAATAGTAACGTCATGTAAGTCTCGAAGATGTTCAAGTAACAGTAATGATATATCTTAAAATACTCAAAATGCTGGTGTGTTGCTGCAATAACTTCTTTAGCCGATCGAAGCTTCTTTCCAGCTGTTAGAAAGTTTAGTTTAAAGAACAAATAGAAGTTACTTGGGGCTAAAGCTGGTGAATAGCATTAGTGAGGCTTGAAGAGCTTTAAATCTAAATTTATCCAAGCGACAAACGTGAGAAGATATGTTATTGCGATGAATCAAAATTTCTGGATTGGCAGTTTCAGATTATTGCTTAGAAATTGCTTTCTTAAATGCGTATTATAGAGCATGGTTTTCTTTGAGGAAGGGTTACCGACCATTATATGTGCACTGTCCAGGAACAAAGGCCTAGCCGGATTTCATCGACCGTAACATATCTTCGCAAAAAATAAGTTTGGTTCTTATTAATCAGCTTTAAAGTATCGTTTAGGATTTGTACTCTATTACGTTCTTAATTCAAGATTCGCGGAAATCACTTTGCTGACAGCTTGGATACGTGCAGAAATGATAAATATTGAATTGCGCCACGAATTTTATAATTTCATGTTTACACACTTTACTCACTGTTATAACTTTAAAATCAAATCACAGAAATTAACTAAATTTCATCTGTCGCAATAAAAACGATGGCAGAATTAAAATATGTACTTCTTCTGAAAAATTGTGTTGGTAGTTTTAGTCTTGCTTCTCGTCAAATCGTATTCATTAAATTAAAAAAAAAAGTTTCGCACGACCTTTCGTAGTTTTATTAACTAAACTTTTAAATGCTAATTTTTACTTTTGTTTACAATAATTGTATTACTATATACAGACTGTCACACAAAAAAAAACGCCCCAAAGCTGTAACTCTGTTATTTATATTTCGATTTTCATGAGATAGGTACTAAATGAAATGGTTTGATGAGTATTATGTTTGAGGCTACATTTACTTTTTCCATCTTCAATTCCTAGCGATTGTCAATTTTTTTTTTCAAATTGCACTGTATATATTTTTTTGCATAATTGAATAGAGATTTTTTTCCTGAATCCATTGATGTACAATACGTTCATTTTATTTGTAAATTTAGAAGAGAAAAAAATTAAAACACTTTCCAAACATTCGCTTAAAGTGACTTGTATTATACTCAAAATAAACTGTCAGTAAATTGATTGAAATTCATGATTTATTTCAAAACTATCTCAAAATATGCTTGCTTAGTACAGGCAAGTCAAAGATGACAAAGATACGTAATGCGTTATTTTTCCATCGCACACTACAGTATAACACAAGTGACTAAGAGCATATACGGACAGTGTAAATATAAATAAAATTTTATTACACAAGGAATTCCAAAAATTATATTTCCACAGAGTATATGTAGAAATTCTGATTTGTAATAAAAAAAATATGAATAATTGTATCGGTTACTGAGAGGTTCTGAGAATTATATATATCAAATTTAATATTTCCAAATTATATGTATTTATGTTGAAAAGAAAATGCAATAATTACATATTTGATAAAGATAATTAATATTACAATTACCAACTCGCACAGAACGAGGTTAACAGCACGTGTTTAGCACCTTAGGTCCATGACGTATTCTTTATGAAATTATATCCCAAATAAATTTCGTGCCTAACGAACAAGTGTCATAGTACTGTATACAAAAAACGTAATTAATCACTATATGTTTTATATATACAAAAATGTCTTGTAGAGAATTACATCAATTTTTGATCCTTAGAAAATAATCACAAGGGTAATACCCTATTACGTTGCTATTACAGGAAGGAAAAAACAGCGTTCCCGTGGTTTACCTTAATTACTGGAAATCTGCAGCCAATCTGTTTTTAATATCAGGCAGGAGCAGATTACGCCCTTCACTCTCTTATGGATATTCTTAGACCCTTTCCAACTTCTCTTCTAGATAAAAAAAAGGAGAGGAGAAAAAAATAAGTAAAATAAATTCTCTAATTATGATTACGACCGCTTCTACAAGACATTCTTGATCAAAACTCACCTTGTTCAACGATTTATTTGCAGTCACAAAATAGAGAATTCCCGCATTGTCGAAAAATACATCTTTATCCGTGAATATATACGATAAAATAACAGTAGGACAATTCCTTGTTATTTCCGCCAGACTAATTAGAAGTCCTAAACCGTTATTGCGAACAGAAGACACTGTTTTATAAAATTCTAATGATTTCACCATAAGCCATGAAACTAACCACTCAGACTTGAGCAAGAGCAAAATGAGAGAGAATCTTGCCCAATTCGCATTTTTATAACGGCCAGTTGCGACGTTATACGAAAAAAACAATATTTGAAAGAATATTTTAATTATTATTAATAAGGAAATCGGAAGCGAAGAAAACCCAAGACCAATTTACAATATCTTTCCTTTTAAATTTCACTAAACAAAGGCAAAATTGACTAATTAACAACTCGTACTATCACTCAACTCATTACACCCTCTCTTTACACTCTCTTTATTTCAGATACCACGAAATTCCAATAAATGAAATACCAATTAAAATAAATTTCTGACGTCTTAAAAAATTCCGGTAAACAAACAATCGGAAAAATGAATTCCAGTATACTAAATATCATGCAAAAAGCCCAAGTGACTAAGGTATTTATAAAATGACATCTAATTAATACTCTAATAAAATATGAATTATAGAACCTCCAGATACAAGAATTTACTAGAGAAACGACGATATAACTTTACATATATACCAACAAATGGTTATTTTAAATCAAATGTACAAATAATTTAGCATTCTATATTCATGTACGTAAACTACTAAAATATAATATTGCACCAATAATTAAGTTATTACAAGCAATACGAATTTCTAGATATCACAGGCAAGAAAGTCATTATTAAAGGATCTTAACATTGTGTAAAATATTCACACCAACAAAAATAACTCGGAATGTGAAAATAAAAGGAAGCGAATCTTCATGAATATACATAGTTGTTCAAAGTTAAATGACCACAAAATTAATAATTAAGTTAATGTAATTTTAAGTAGTACCATTGGGTAGTAATAATTATTGAAGATACTAAAAATATACAAGAGTTGAAATCGACGTATAACAGAATACAAAAAAATTCAAGAATAGTATATTAAAATATAAGTTTCATAAGGCACCATTTTGTGGCACGAGTTTTTTATACTATTTTTTCTATTTTGTATTCTTTACATTAATAAATTGAAATTATTTAATTCAGAGATTCAGAAAGTTCTGAGTTTTATTTTTATATAAAGTATACAGTTGGTCACATTGATACTTGACATTTTCAAATTTAAATGTTGCTATCCGCAAAATCTTATTTGTTAATTTTCGTTAACATTACTTGATATTTTATTTAAAATGCAAACGTGAGTGACATAGAAACTAATATATCTTGTTTTCACATGTATTCAATATACGTTGTTTGTGTAGCATTTACCTTTTCTACGTATATCATTCTGTCGAATGTACTTAAATTCTTAAAATCAAATAACAGCAGTAGGATATTTACATCCGTATTCGAACAACGCCAACATTGAAAAATGAAAAAAATAAAGCTTATTTCGATACTGTTTTGGGTGTCATAATGAGTGAACGCAAAATAGAAAAATTAAATTTATAAAACTAAAAAGAAATAACAATTTTTAATGTGGACTCATTAATTAGTTGATTAGTTGATTGTGTGTGCAAGTTGTTGCCTTATAATAGGCATTTATTCGAACAGAATATATAAAAAAAAGTACTCGGACAATGCGTATTATGAACTACAAATAGTACACTAAAAAAGACGAGGGAAATATCTGGAGCTATTCGTATATCACATTATTCGCAAAATTAAATTTTAAAAGAAAATATTTTGTGTTGAATTCCACACTGAATAGCAAAATTCTGAGACCGCGAGGATTAGTTTACAATCGTTGAAATTATTTGATGCAGTTACCGGATTATTTCCAAAACAATAGTTGGCGAAATCAATATTCTTTTTTACGATAAGTCAACACGTTGAGAAAGTAAAGTAAATTAGTTAGAGAACCACCACTACTTTCATCTAATTTTACAAGCTATGGTACGAGGGCGTAATAAGAACTTATGTCCTGCCAATACCTCCTCTAATTACAACGCTAAGAAATAAGTAATTAAACTTCTAGTTTCAAAAATTTGTTTATTGTAAATACCACTACAATATTGTTTCGCCATACAATGGCTTCATCAGGTGGATGAAATACTGAATATGTACAATACAAGTTTGAATATTTATGCGAAAATTATTGGGGAAATGGTGGTGAAAAAATTTGTACAATATTAAATTTAGTAGAGGGGAGTTGTTTAAATCTAGTTTGTCATTTAAAGCTAATCCTAAACTATTCTATTTATTAATTTCTACGTTTTCTAACAGGTTCTGTTTTTTACTTTTTTCTTGAATGTGTAAAATTTTGAAATCTATATTAAATCTATGATTGATATCTATACAATGACTTGCGAAAGTTGAATCTGTTTTCTTTTCTTTATGGCTTCTCTCGTGTTCTTTCGTCCTAATTTTGAATGTCCTCCCCGTTCGTCCTATGTATACCTTATTACAATCTTCGCATGTTAACTTATATACACCAGAGTTTGATTCTTTGTCATTTTATCTTTGTTGTTTTTAATAATATTTTTTCCGAAATTTTTCCTAAGTAAGTGATTGAATTATAGGAATTAATTATCTTGTATTTTAATTTTGGATAAACTAAGGAAAGGGTTTTAGATTTTTGTTTGCTATTTAGGATGTTAGCGAACAAAAAAATTAAAATACAAGATAATTAATTCCTATAATTCAATCATGTGATGTTGGGTCGTTGGGTAGCCGCACGCGATAACAGGTAGGGCGACTTATGGTAAAGTAAGACACTCACGAAGTTTGGGTAACATCGTATAATTAATATTTAACACTTAAAACTGGATAACGATTATATACATTATGATATACTTATCATTAATATTATTACTGTCTATCTAAAGAGAGTATAAAAGAGGACATGATTCTGGTTAAGAATCTGACTCTTGTTTAAGACTGAACATGTGAATGTGAATGTGAATCTGTGAATGTCTGTCCCTTGCATTACTCTCGTTATATATACATCAGATCATCCTCGTACTACTTAGGGAATATTATACAACCCTGACATGTAGTTTGTGTTTGCAAACAACTCGCGTTAGCGAGGACGTATTTGTAACACACGTTACACTTGTGTTACGGGAACGAGGCTGTGACCTGGTTGAGATTGTTTGCATACACACAAACTGCATTGCGTTATCACACCACCCTTCCTGGGGGTTAAGAAAAATAACGCTGAGGTGTTTGTTTTTCTTACGTTAAAATCTATACCTTTCTTATTCTTGTAGTACGGTGATCACTAAAAATATGACATATACTATTAACCTTAAAAATAGTTGCTTATTTATTACATGTATACAAGTTTCTTATTTCCTACTAACATATTTACACTTATTTTAACAATTGTACTAACTGACATATTTGTATTTGTTTTTAGGCGTGATAATGCTTAAGGCGGTTTTTGTGTATTTCGGTGCCTTTACCGTTTATGCAAACTGTTATGTTTGGCGGCTTGTCTGTTTCAGTTACTATAAAGGGGCCGTTATACAGTGACTCAAGTTTATTCCCTGCTTCGTTTTTTAATAAAACCTGATCGCCGACACAAAAGTGTGTGGGCCTGCGATTCCTATTTAACTTTTCTTGCCTCTTAATTTTCGATAGGATCAAATTATGTTTCGCATCGTGCAGGGCTGTCTGGAGTCTGTATTTCATTTCTGCGACGTAATTTTCAAAATTGAATAGCGGCTCTATCGCGTTCGTTATTGATGAAGGTAGGGGATTGTGTTTACCGAAAACTAACTCATGCGGTGTATATTTGGTTTCAGTATGCACTGTGTTATTAAACGCAAAGCACCAATAAGGTATCCAAGTCGACCAATTGTCTTTATGGTTATCTAATTGGATTCGTAGATACGCTCCGAGATTCTGTGTATTCTCTAATGCGCCTAACGTTTCGTGGTGGTAAGCAGTTGATCTCAATTGCTGTATTCCTAACAGTGAGCAAGTTTCCTTGAAAACTGCAGCCATAAACTCTGTTCCTTGGTCGGAAGCTATCTGTTCGGGAATAGCGTATCTTAATATAAAATTCTCGACCAGGGCTCTGGCTACTGTGGCAGCTTCTTTGCTTTGAATAGGATATGCTTCCACGAATTTTGTTAGTTCGCATTGGAGTGTCAAGATGTACTTGTTCTCCTCGTGGTCTTGGTTTAATGGACCTACTAGATCTACAAAAATCTTTTGGAAAGCGTATGACGATGTGGTCGTTACCTTGATTGGTTCTTTGTTTGGTATTGAGTGCTTGTGTTTTTGGCAATCACTACACCGTTTCACGAATGATTCGATGTTGTGCTTTAGTTTTGGCCAATAATAAAACCTTTTGATCTGGTTAAATGTTCGGTTTACTCCTCCGTGTCCTCCTGTACGTAGCATATGATAATCGTTGATGATTAGTTGCTGTGTTTCGTAGTCTTCAATTCTTACTACTCCTCCTATTACGTTTATCTTTAAATCGTTTGGCTCTCTCTTCTTCCATGGAATAAAATTTCTCAGGAAGTCGCTGTTCCTGGAATTGTCTTTGACTATACATATTTCCTGTATGTCGTGTCCTGCGCAGAACTCCTGGAGTGTAGCCAATAAGCGCATGTACTGCTGGGGACTTATTGTAGCTACAGTCTCCTTCATAAAAATTGTGAGAGCATCTTCGTCGTATAGGAATATCTCCTTGGAACGCATGCTTGTTCCGTTACGACGTTGGAGGGAATTGAAGCTTGCCTTGTCTATCACTCGAAGTTCAATAGATCCCGCTGGCCTTTTCAACAGTTCCACAACCCCGGGGTGATCTGCCCTGGAGCCGGTGGAATCTGTGACTGCTGGTTTCGTAATGGTGCAATCGGCAGCTGTCTGTCTTGACTGGGCCCTAGTCGTAATAAAAACGCTGTCATTCATCCCATTACTAACCTTCTTCAAGTCGTTGGAATCTATCTCTATCCGTGATAAGGCGTCTGCAACTACGTTCTCTGAACCCTTAACGTAATTGATGATAAAATCGTATTCTTCTAACACTAATCTGAATTTCGTAAGACGGCTAGACGGGTTGGTCATTCCAAACAAATATACTAATGGCCTATGATCTGTGAAGATCTTGAATTTTCGACCATATAAGTAAGGCCTGAAATGCTTCACTGCCCAAACCACAGCTAATAACTCTTTTTCAATTGTGCAGTAGTTCCTTTCCGCTTTGTTTAGGGATCGACTGGCATAAGCGATTGGCCTGTCGTTGCCGTTGGATAGCACTGCACCAATTGAGTAGCCGGATGCGTCTGTTTTTTAGAGTAAACATGTTATCCGCATCGAAATCTGGATATTGCAAAACTGGTGGTGTCTGCGGGGCTAGCTTGAGCTTTTCGAATGCCTTTTGTTCCACATCGGACCATGTAAAAATCACATTTTTCCTTGTAAGGTTGTTCAAGGGATTCACAATGTTGGCAAAATTTGGAATGAAACGTCTATAATAGTTGGCGAATGCGACAAATCGTTTTACGTCTTTTGCGTTCTTAGGAACCGTGTATTCCATTAAGGCTTTTACGTTGGAAGGGTCGGGTGAGACTCCTTCCGCCGAAATGACGTGTCCCAAATATAAAATTTCCTTTCGTAAAAAATCGCATTTGCCTGGGTTAAGTTTAAGATTAACCTTTCTTAGCCGTTCCAGTACTCTAACTAAATTCAGATTGTGTTGTCGGAGATTGTTGCCGAAAACTATGAGATCGTCAAGATATATGAAACATTGTTCATAATTAAGTCCTGACATTGCTATTGTCATGGCTCTAGAAAAAGCGCTACTACTTGTTTTTAGTCCCATTGGAAGTCGACACATTTGATATTGATCTTTGCCGGTAGTAAATGCTGTGTAGGGACGGCTTTTGGGCTCTAATTCTATCTGGTGATAGCCTTGTGCTAAATCTAAATGAGAAAAATAGACTGCGCCTGAAAGCGAGTCTAAGATCTCGTTGATTGATGGCAGTGGGAATTTGTCATCGACTTTCTGCTTATTTAACAAGCGGTAGTCGATCACTATCCTCCACTTCCGGTTTCCGTCCTTATCCTTTTTCTTGGGAACTAATAATAGTGGGGATGACCACGGTGACTTTGCCTTTTCTATAATGCCATCGGACAAAAGTTTCTCTACTTGTCTGTCGATCTCATGTTTTTGCGAATGTGGCAATCGATAGGGTTTAGAATATATCGGATTTATCTGCGGGTTAACCTGTATGTCTCCCCTGTATATGTTCGTGTGCGTAAGCTTATCTGAATCAAGGAAAAACACGTCGCAATACTTAGCGATAATTTTTTGCATCGTAATGTTTTCTTCTTTGTTTAGATGTGAGGTGTTTACTGAAACTGCAGACGTTGTATTTATCAAGGTCTGTTACCGTAGGAGCAAAGTTCTTCAATGTCGCGTCGCTATCTCTTGTATTCAGTATTCTTACGGGCACTAATCCATTTTTTGGGGTTACAACAGAGCCTGCTATAAATATACCTGGGGCAGCTTCCTTCTGGGAAACTACACAATCGCTACACGTACTTACTTTAAAATATTTGATTATTTCACAACGAGGCGGAATATTAACAACCGTGTTCTCGTCGGAATGCATTGGTAATGTAATTTGCTGACCTTCAATTGAAAACGTAATATTATATTTCTCGTAGTCTATAACGGTGTTGTATTTGGCAAGTATGTCAGAACCGATGATACCTATAAATTTGTTACTGTTTACATTGTCTAGCACTGCAAATTTGTGCCTGACCTTGGCCTCGCCTAGGTTTAGCGTAATGAAAGCGGATCCGTTTGTTTGTGTTTTGCCGTTGATGCCGATTATGTTTACCTTCTGTGTTTTATCAACAATTATGTTTGTATAAATAGAATTTAAAAATATAACACTTGTCGAAGCACCGGTGTCAACTAGAAATAGATTGTCTTTATTATTGAAATATGAATTAATATATGTTAAACCGTCGAGGTTAAAAAAATGTTGACTGGAATCTGTTTTTAGTTGACTACTCTTCGAAAAAATTGATTATCGTTATTATCGTCGCGCTGGGTCGCGTTTGATGATACAGCGAATACTCTGTCGCGGCTATCGCGTTTGTCGCGCCTTACAAATTTCTTTCTATAATTTTGATTATAATTGCCATGTGTATTGTCATGTTGAAAATTTCTTCGTCTATTCTCGTTGTTAGTTTGCTTATATCTTCGATACCGATTGTCTTTGGCTTGTGCATGATTAAACGTAGTTTTTGAATTATTAAACGTAGCTTTTCTTGAGAAATGATAAATTGTATTGCTTGCGGGGTTGAGTATCTGTTCGTTTGAAGCCTCCTGAATCGCGTCGCTTAATGTGCTAGGGTTGCGAGCTTTTATTAATAATTTTATGTTGGGGTCGCGAAGTCCATTTGCGAATGTATTAACTGCAATTTGTTCATTTGCGGAACGGAATTTATCTACTAACGTGTCGTCATCGCCTGCTTGCGTGATTGATAATTGCGCGAGCAGATCTTCTACTGTCTCGCCGTATTCGTTTATCGTTTTCGCGCCCTGTTTCGCATTGTATAATTGTGACGTTAATGCTGCGACCGATTTTTTCGTAATGAAATAGCGTTTTAAGTCTGTAATTAAAGCGGCATTGTTGGGGTATGTTTTGAGTAACCTTAATTTCGCTTTAGGGGATAACCGTGTTTTTAGAACGTATTTGGTTAAACTTTCCTTTCCTGTGTTATCTAACAAAGCGTCATATAATTCGATCGAATCTATAAGTTGCAGAGTTACTTCTTCTTTACCGTTCATTACAGGTAATAAACTTGAGGCAGTCCGTAAATCGAAATTCTCAGCCATGTTGCCAATTGTTACATTTAAATTACTTAATCTGTTATTTAAAATTTCGGTAGCCTCATCTAACGTCGCGGTAATGTCTTTAATACAATTTTTAGTTGCCTCCCGGGTACTTAAACTATGTGCTACTTTATTAAAATTGTCCCTTATTTCATACAATCTAAGGTTAAAATTGTCTATTAGCGCTTGTTTGCGCTTAATTACGTTAATATCACTCTTATTACTAACATTGTCTTTCCTTAAATTACTAAAAAATACCTTTACTTCTTCGTATATTTGTGTGAATTGGTCGGGGGCGGACATGGGTGTTAGACTAGACCTTCTCCTGGCTTCGGTGGAACTCCAGTTGAACCTGAACGGATAGGGCCTTCATCATCCTCTTGTTCACGTGCCGGTATACACCGTAGCAGCAGCAGGACGTTAATATTACCATAACTCCCACGAATGCCACTACGCCGAGGATGTCGATGGTGTCTACGTTGTTTTTTATGTTAGCGTCATTGCCAGCGATGATTACCTCTTCCTTCGTCGCGTAATTGCCCATTTCTTGATTTTGACCTGCTAAACTGTAGGTTTTTCCTTCCTTGGTCCGTTCCGGCTTCCTACATGTTCCCTGCAGTCTTACTTGACTGGCAGAATGGTCCTGAGCCGTAGGTAGGCAGAATCGCCATGTGATGTTGGGTCGTTGGGTAGCCGCACGGGATAACAGGTAGGGCGACTTATGGTAAAGTAAGACACTCACGAAGTTTGGGTAACATCGTATAATTAATATTTAACACTTAAAACTGGATAACGATTATATACATTATGATATACTTATCATTAATATTATTACTGTCTATCTAAAGAGAGTATAAAAGAGGACATGATTCTGGTTAAGAATCTGACTCTTGTTTAAGACTGAACATGTGAATGTGAATGTGAATCTGTGAATGTCTGTCCCATGCATTACTCTCGTTATATATACATCAGATCATCCTCGTACTACTTAGGGAATATTATACAACCCTGACATGTAGTTTGTGTTTGCAAACAACTCGCGTTAGCGAGGACGTATTTGTAACACACGTTACACTTGCGTTACGGGAACGAGGCTGTGACCTGGTTGAGATTGTTTGCATACACACAAACTGCATTGCGTTATCACAATCACTTACTTAGGAAAAATTTCGGAAATAATTGGTACTTTCATTAAAAAACTTAATAACGAACATTATATAATTTAAAACAGACAATATTATACAGAACATTATTAAAAACAACAAAGATAAAATAGACAAAGGATCAAACTCTGGTGTATATAAGTTAACATGCGAAGATTGTAATACGGTATACATAGAACAGACGGGGAGGACATTCAAAATTATGATGAAAGAACACGAGAGAAGCCATAAAGAAAAGAAAACAGATTCAACTTTCGCAAGTTATTGTATAGATATTAATCATAGATTTAATATAGATTTCAAAATTTTACACATTCAAGAAAAAAGTAAAAAAACTTAACCTGTTAGAAAACTTAGAAATTAATAGATACAATAGTTTAGGATTAGCTTTAAATGACCAACTAGATTTAAACAACTCCTCTCTACTAAATTTAAGATTGTAAAAATTTTTCCACCACCATTTCCCCAATAATTTTCACATAAATATTCAAACTTGTATTGTACATATTCAGTGTTTCATCCACCTGATGAAGCCATTGTATGGCGAAACAATATTGTAGTGGTATTTACAATAAAAGAATTTTTGAAACTAGAAGTTTAATTACTTATTTCTTAGCGTTATAATGAAGTTTCAACAAGTATCTCCTTCGTCAATTAACTATCCTCTAATTACGTCAAGGAGTTGGAGGATGCTAAGGCGTAAATTATTATTATTATTAATATTTAGTCTAAACAAGGACCTACATGGTCGCCATTTCTTCGTCAGAAGAAGTGATTATTTTTAAAATCGAAACGTGAAATCTCCCGCCTACGAAAACACTTCGTCTTATATAAAAGGTACGATGAAAAACACTTTTAACGCTCATGTAATTTTATGCATCTCAATAATTTCGGAATGTTATTAGAGCACCATTGCTTTGTGACGAAATTTAAGAAACGTAAAACTGTAATATCATGAGGATTTGTTTTACAAATTGAATTTAACCAAAACTTTTAAATATCAAAAACACTTGCATAATAATGTCCACAATACTATAAAATATTTAATTGCCAAATTTAGTAATTTAATAAGCAATATGTATATAAAATTATGAAATTAATATCTTATGGTTCAAAGTAACCACATAAAAAATTAATATACATACATATATAATTACATACGTACTTGATACCAATGCAATAAAAAGTTAAACTAAAGTGAAATTGAAAATAATGATTATCTATTGTCAACAACAACAAAAAAATAGATTAGCCCCTGAAAATTGCCCACGGTTTGCAAATATGGAAGTCGCAAACATCCTTCTCGTTGACTCATGAACTCCCAAACATATCTGGAGTATTTTTTATGGTTCCCCAGGAAACCACTATGCGGTTCCTCAGTTTCTCTTCATTATGAATTGGAGTACTCTAACCAACGTCGTAAGATGTACCTAGATGTACATAAGACAAAACTTAGGCTGTTGGGGTTTGGGATCCCTAGTTTTGATAAAAATATTCCCGTGTAAGAATACGATATCCGATTCCTTATTAAGATTGATAAATTCTCTTCGAAAAATCCACTGTAAGTGTGTCCGTTCAGACTTCTTGTCGGAAAAAAGGGCCCAGTTAAATAATCTCCAGCAAACCAACTCACGCATTTACTGATTTTGGTGATGAGGTTCTGTGATCTCATCTGTTTTTTCTTTGGTTCAATTACTATTATGGTAATTTCTGATTGCGATTCGGGAAAAATCTTCTCTTGAATGTAAAATAAGATTTTCGGCAACTTTTTTAAGAACTAATTTCAAATTCATACGTAATGGGAAGTCCCAAGGAGATTGGGATATATACCGACATGTAAAATATTTAAACTATTCGCAATTCTTCTTGTACTTATTTCGGAATCTTCCTCAACGAAATTTAAAGCATTTCGGTGTGCCATTTTGAAGTGATCGTTTACTTCAAAATATCTTTGTTCACAAAACCTTCAATGACTGCTTGTAAACACTTAAATTCTATTTGAGAAGCATGTGGCTTCCAATGCGCCATTTGACGCTTGTAAAACAAACAAAATCTGTTCCTAGGCTACTAAATGTTTAGTTTAGGACAACAAATCTTTGAAATATGGAAATGCCGTCCTACATTACAGCTACTTAAGGGGGGTGATTAAAGTAATCTATAAATTGCGTCTACTTCATCTATGTTTCTACAGTATGCATGCGAATGAATTTGATGTAATGCATCAATTTATAGATTTAGTTTAAAAGTTAAATATGTTTTTGCTTCAGTGTGGAATCAAATTACTGATAATAGCTCTTAATTTATGTAAATCTTTGTTTTAACCATATAACCTGCAGAAACACTTATGAATAATAAAACATTTGCATATACATATGTTGGCATAATTTTTGGTGACCGGTTGTTTCCTGCAGTACTTCTTGTTTACTTATTTTTCTAGTAAGTAATTCACAAATAATCCACAATTGTGTATCATTTTACAGCAATTTTTTCTAGCTTACAAAATAATAATTGCTTGTTGCATAATCTTTAATTCATTATTGTATGGGCATACCTTGTTATTCCTTCTTGTTGATCTAAAAATCGTAGTCTCTATATACAGTCTCTAGCAGTTTTGTCTTTATACATTTTTCTTTTTATTGTTGTGTAGTGGTCTTTCTAGGAATGATGTTGAATTATGAGGGCGGGGAACGTAAGATAGCATTTAACTGCATGGTATGTACTGATTTTAAGGCGCAACTATCATGTATCCATGATCTTACTACTATGGTTACATCGCTGCATGCTGAGATTGAACCACTAAAGGAAAAAATTGAGTCCACCTCTTTTAACACTTTTATTGACGGAAAGCTTGACATCTTCGACATTGAGAAGATGATGCAGGAGATTGCGAACCGTGGGAAGAGAAAAACAATTTGATTGTCTTTAATATTCCTGAGCGAGAAGATGGATTAGATTGTGTCGGATACTGTTGATGTAAATACAATTTTAGATCATTTGACCGTGTCTGCGGATTTAGTTGCTTCAACTATACTGGGAAAGTTTAATTTATTAAGAGAGTTATGAAAAAAGTCGATTAGGATTACACTCACAGACAGCAATGTTACGCATGCAGTTTCGCGCTATAGTAAGAAGATCAAATCGGTACCTAGATTCAATGGCGTATTGATATCCAAAGATAAAAAACCCATACAGCTTCAATTACTGAAATCAGTTGAACAGCAACTACTTGATCGCAGGGCTACAGGGGAAACGAACCTCACAATTAGGTCAACTGCGGTAATTTCGGGAAACTAACTGTGTTTAACAGTAGTAACGTTACCTTTAAACTTTTTTAATAAAACGTTTATGGTATACGTACAAAATTAAATACAGTTAGAGCTATTAGTAATGATATAAATGCCGATGTAGTTTTCCTTACTGAAACTTGGCTGTCTTCTGACATTAGTGATTTTGAAATTTTCAATTCGCCTTCTTCTATTATGCGAACTGATAGAAGGTTTGCCGATAGGTTATTTACGAGTGTTTGTAGTTTATCTGCTTTTACTGCCTCTATTAATGCAACTATTGTTTGAGTATCTCTTGCCTGGCTCTTGGTGCCTTTAGTCGATATAAATATAGCTAAGATTACCCTTTTCAGTCTAATATTTTATATAATTGAATTGATTCGTTTTTTACTTGATGAAGATCCATAATTTAAAATAGCAATGAAACTAATAGTTAATATCTTCACTTTTTAATTAATTAAAAAGCGAAGATATTAACCATTAGTTTCATTTCTGGAATTAATGATGGAAAGGGAGAGAAAAATGGAAGGAAAGATGAATGTGATGATGGGAAAAATAAAGAAAAACTACGAAATTAGATATATTATTAGTGAGAAAGAAATGTTAGCTGTAGTACACACGGATCAAAAGCTTAGATTTTATTTATTGGGCAAGAACTTCATAGTAGAATCACTTTTGAGTTATTAATTGTCTGCGAGTGCGGAAAACTATATGATGTATAAGATTTTGACATGTCCAGGCTTATCCATTATATAGTTTTGGGGAAGTGCTATGGATTTCCCTAAAGTATTTAAAATTTATTTAAAAATATATGTACATTATTTTTGAACTTAAGTGTATATTTTTGAAAATGTATTTTATGTGCGAGAGCAAAAAACTAGTTTTATTGAACGACGGCGTTATGTGCAAGCCATAGCGGGTGATGTGGATAGAGAGACGAAGTTAAACCTTTAGACAAGGACGTTCTTTTTATTTGTAAAATATATAATTATATATTTAAGTAAATTCGGGTTGAATTTATTGTGTTTATTAGTTGTTGGTGGTTTATATTCAATTTCCGTTTATTCTGCGGGATCGTATTCTCGTAATTTTGATTGTATTTGATTAAACAACGTTTTCTTGTCAACGTGTCTCATATATAATTTTTTATGTAAGTAAAAATATATATTTTTATATCTTATTAATTCAAAAGATTTGAATATTGTATTTAAATTGTATTAATATTGTTATTAAGAGATTTAGTATTAGCAGAATTAAATGATATAGAATATTTTTAAAATTTCTACGTAAAAAAAATATTATAACTGTGAAAATTTATACGAGTGGATTAAAAGGGCTTTTTGTTACATGTGAGCGCGCATGTGGTAGATTTGATCGTGTTTTCAAGTTTGTTTATTCTACGTTGTTCTCTGGGGAGAAAATAAAAAAATAAACTTTGTTATTTAATTAAGTTGATCGGTCATTGATTGGTCATTAGAGGATGTTTAATTTCACTTAGCCGTCATATTCAGTGAATTCTTTTACGTCTGGTTGTATTTTTTATTACACAGTCTTTATACTTTATAAAGATCTATTTTTTTTCTTTTTTTGATTTTTTTTGTATTAATTATTCATTTAAATTTTATATTGTGCTTATTATTTCTTATACCTTTCATCGTGCATTTTTAATAAGTAACTTAAAGAAATATAATTATAACTTTTATCAAGAAACTTTGATTGGCGCCTAAATAACATTTTTATTTCCACGTTTTTCCGATTGGAACCCTGAGAAGAAAGAAGTCCCATTTTTGGAAATAAACCGACCGAGTATCCTAGTTGGGTAGATTAGTTGTGAATGGTGGTGCAGTAAATATAAAAACCAGAATTCATAGCAATATGTATAGTACAAGTGACTGAATTCCACATTTGCAGGCTATTAAATCAATTAACGGAATCAATGTAGCAAATTCAGAAGTACCTATAATTTCGAACGAAATTGTATTAACCAGAGCAATAATCACACCGCCACCAGTAGACCTTCTCACAGTAGCAAACTTTCGATCACATCTAATTACATTATAATTAGTTGGGAAGAACTCTGAGTTTTCAAAGGAATCGTTTAACCAAGTTTCAGTGATAAGGACAATGTCGAATGACAAATCACAACGGTTAGGAAAAAATAAATGCGACTTTGAACGAAGACCTCGAGTGTTTTGATAGTTTAATTTAAGAGAGTACGAATTACTGTCGGGCGAAGCTAGTTTTCCGAAACTATGATAATGGGAATGCCATTTCTATATTTGATTTTCAAGTTTAGCTCTCCAGTCCCAATACGCGCAATTGAATTTTGACGCTTTTATACAGTTCCCGTTGCATGATTGTTTGATCACGAGAAAAACCCAGGCGAGACCACTGATCGAAAGATCTTATCCATGCCGATTTTTTTAATACCTCGAAAACCTTAGTTTCAGAAGGAAATCTAATTGGATGACATCTAGCAGCATTACTCGAGTCAAATCGACCCAACCTCAGCACTTGAAATTCGGGCACATTTAACTCTACAGCAGTAAATATTTCTCGCAACTGCGCAGAATCTAGTGTCATTTGTTCGTTATTAGAATTGCCAGTTTCAGAACAATTGTATACAATAATATTAGTTTTACGAGTTTCACGATCAGCGATCTCCAGTAAAATTTTCTCTGTCTCTAATAAAGGCAGCGAGGGAGAATCAGAAGTATTACCCGAGTCCTTCAAAGTTTTTATTTCCTCACGAAGTGAGACTATTGCCGCCTTTAAACTATTCAGATCATCGCCGAGACTGGTACAAGAATTACAAGACCAAGACAGACCGAACTTATAATGTATTTTACGCGCCTCTGCATTCGTAATATCAACGCATTCAATTTTAAAACATTGACTACAAATCGAACATGATACGGTCTTATGTGGTTCTGCCAAGACACAACAACAATTACGTTTTACAGAATTCATAATTAATACTTAAAAGGAAAAAAAAAGGTGAGGAAAAAACAAGAACACACACTTCACCCTAGCGCTGCCCGTCGCAGGGACTTTCAAGTGACACACACAGGCTGAAGGCAACGGAACGGATCAGCAACAGAAACAAGAGGTTAAAGACAAGGATGTGTATATGTGCAAACGTGCAACAAAAATATAGTATTACAAAAAGGAAGAGCAGATGCAAAAAAGTCCAGATAAAATTAAACGAAATACTTATTACTTCAATTGCAACTACAGAAATGTAACAACTTAAATAATAATTATACCAATAAATAGATAAACTTGAGCACTAAACACTGGTATAAAATAAAAAATAACGTGTATTAATAACTACCAAACAAATTATAAAATTATAAGAACGTCAAAATATGCATGTACGCTCTGTAAGTGTAAGAAGAGAAATAAAAATACATAAGAATAATGAAACACTCGAACTAATTAATGGAACCAAATCTCATCGAAATAACAATAAAATCTACCATTAAATGCTTAATAATTTTTAAAGAAATTATATCTTAAAAAATTCCGATAAAATACCAAGTTCCTATATAAGCAATGTCAATGAAAATAAATATAATTTTAGGTATAGTACAATCGCAGAGTAGTAATTAATTATAGCATAAACACAGTATAATATACAGTATTATCCAAAAATATCGAATGAACAAAATGCAGAATAAGGTAAACTAATTTTTAAGCAACTGATGTAGTACGATAATTAGTAAATAATATATAGCTGAACTAAATGGTATAAGGGTCGAATTCGAAGTATAACAAAATGTCAGTTATTGAAAGCAGATGTTTGTTTTGAAAGCAAATGTCAGTTCTGAAAGTATATGTCTGTTTGAAAGCAGATATCAGTTACTGAAAGCAGATGTCAGTATTTGAAAGTAGATGTCAGTTTTGAAAGCAGATGTCAGTTTTGAAGGTTTGAAATTGCTAATTATTACTCCATAATTATATGAGTGTTTAGATAATTTCTTAGCCCTTCATTAAATATATCAATTGATCAATTCTTGGAGTTTTTCGGCTTTTATATGAAATATTTACAGATATTATCAAATTCGTATTATATAATTGCGACGTAAATGAGGTTGTAAACATTGCTATTTACAAATTACAAAGCAAATCATACGAAATTATTAATCGTAAAATATTGACTAGGTTGGGCCTCGAACCCAAGTCTACGATTTGCCGGACCGTTGCTTTACCAGTTAAGCTACGATAGACCTTGGTTCAAGCTATTTAGAAATGCGTTATAAATTAACAGGGTTAATGATGCAGATGTCAGTTATTGAATGTAGATATCAGGTTTGAAAGCAGAAGTCAGTTTTGAAAGCAGATGTCAGTTATTGAAAGCTAATGTCAGTTATTGAAAGCAGATGTCTGTTTTGAAAGCAGATGTCTGTTTCGAAAGCAAATGTCAGTTTAGAATGCAGACATCTGTTTTGAAAGCAGATGTCAGTTATTGAAAGCAGACTTCAGTATTTGAAAGCAAACGCCTGTTTTGAAAGCATATTGTCAGTTTTCAAGTTTTTAAATTGCTAATTATTGCTCCATAGCTATATGATTGTTTAAATAATTTCTTAGCCAATCATTAGATATATCAATTGATAAATTCTTGGAGTTTTTCGGCGTTTATATGAAATATTTACAAATATTATCAAATTAGTATAAACGAGAATGTAAACATTGCTGTCTACAAATTACAAAACAAATCATACGAAATTCTTTTAATTGAAAAATTTTGTCTACGTTTGGACTTGAACCCAAGTCTACGGTTTGTCGGACCGTTGCTTTAGCACCTTGGTTCAAGCTAAAATGCATTATCAAGTAACAGTGTTAATGATTCAGATGTCAGTTATTGAATGTAGATATCAGGTTTGAAAGCCGGTGTCAGTTATTGAAAGCAAATGTCAGGTATCGGAAGCAGATATCTGTTTTGAAAGAAGACATCTGTTTTAAAAGCAGATGTCAGTGTGTGAGAGCAAATGTCAGCTTTGAAAGCAGACATCTGTTTTGAAAGCAGATGTCAGTTATTGAAAGCAGATGTCAGTATTTGAGAGCGGATTCCAGTTTTGGAAGCAGATGTCAGTTTTGAAGGTTTGTAATTGCTAATTATTATTCCATAGCTATATGAGTGTTTAGATAATGTCTTAGCCGTTCATTAAATATATAAATTGATAATTTCAACGTAGAAAATATTTTTCGATTCAAAATTTCGTATAATTTGCTTTGTAATTTGTTGACAGCAATGTTTTCATCCTCATTTACTTCGCAATTACATACTAATTTGATAATATTTCATATAAAAGCCAAACAACTCCAAGAATTTATCAATTGATATATACATATATGTGTGCATATATATATATATATATATACAATACAAAATGTGTATAGTGACCAAGAAAAAAGGTGGGAGAAGTATATGTTAGTAATGCCTTCATACAAAAGATCGCGGTATAATGTTCACGTAGTAACGAGAAAAAGATTTTTCTTTACTCGAGTCCGGCCCTGTCGCAGGTAACTATAAAGGCGGAAATATGGGCTACCATCTCTAACTCATCAGTAATTATTCTTACCGATTAATTATATCGTTGTATCAGTGAGTACCGTTGTCAGTGCCACCAAAAATTTAAAGACAAAAAAATGATATGTAAATAATTAAATATAAATTATTAAGAACCAGGTGTCTATTCCATTAGACACGCTACATAAAGCTTTTTATTTTACCACGATTTTTCTTTTACTATAAACATAATAATTTTACTCTTAAAGGAAGTCTAACGTTCAAACTATTTAGTTTTAATAACATTTTAATTAATGCCGCATAGGTATTTGGACATATTCGATGCTACAGTATTCACAAAAAAGAACATCGTCATATGACTCATATGTGCGGTAGAGAATGTTTTGGTAGAAAACAATAACATTCACTATCTATCAATGAACTTGAATTCACAGCTATATTTCGATAAATAAAGATATGGACCGGCTTTATATACCTGATATACAGTCTGTAGTCTTTTTCTCTCAATCTTATTATTTTTAATTATAACTGGGTACTTAAATGTTGAAATCATCTAGAATAAGTATATTTTTATCACTGTTTCTTTAAGTGCTACAAAATATATACATAAGAAAATTTTATATAAATATAGAGATAAACAGAAAATATAATCTTAATTATATGGTTGAATTAATTACTTATAGAAATTATAAATACATTCCAATATAAAATTGCATATACTGAAAATACATGTTTGATTTACCTCTTCATAGATCGAAATTTTCGTACCGACACGGGCGTGACTTCTTCTTCCAAGAGCTATATGAGCGTCGTATTAGTCATACCTGGTTTGGTCACCTATCAAGATGCTTCTAATCGTCGGTTAAGACATGAAATACCCAAAAGGAACAAACTTTTCTTACTTGAACAAACCTTATTGTAGAATGATACGAATTGGCGAAGCTTGGATGCGCAGATATTCTTCTATAGCGCGCGATAGCTTATATGCCTATCGTATAGCTTCCAAGAAGCATCAAATTGTCCAGTATTTCGTTTTTAATTAAGATGACATAAGGAGCTGTTTAAACTATCACAGCTCGTAAGCAGCCAACAGATGTCACAACCTAGAACTTGTAACAGCGTGCAACGATTGGTTGCGACATATTGTAAAACTCTCATTGTACTTTTTATATGTTCAAAATACTTATTGGCTCATTAAATCCTAATTAAAATTAGATTTGTTTCAACTACAATAACAATGGAATTGATATCGCCAGTTGAAATTTAGCTAATGTATTTTTATTTATTAGACATTTTTGATTTTATTTACTTTTGGTACAAATAATCCTATAATATATTTTTTTAAGGTTTGGTTATATATACATTATTATTTTATGGCATTATTGTTATTTTTATTACTTCTACAAATACACATCTACAAATGCGCTGTACTTGCTTTAATTGTTACATTCGTCATTGAATCATTATTATTAATACTGTTAGAATTAACCCTAGAATGCATGACCTAAATTTTTTACTCTTTTACATATAGTGAGTCTTTGAGACTCACATACATTAAGTACGAGAAAATAGGATTTAGCTGCCTTTTCTTGGTGCGTTTCTTTATTATTCATTAGTAGTTAGTAGTTTTGGTTTAGAAAAACAGTTCTGTAGCATTAAATACAATTTAATAACTCAAAAAATGAAAATACAAAATACCATTTGATATCCATATGGATATTCTAAAATAATGAAATACCCTTAGTTTACATTATTATAATTGTTCCAAATAATAAGAATTTTTAATGGCAGCTACTACATATCATAACACTATGCTCCTTACAAACATTGTTCTTACATTTATTACAAATCTGTTTGCTCATTCTTCCTAATTTTGATGGACAGATATGACAACGCCTTTTCTTCGTAGGTGGCTCCTCTTGTTGCTTTACTGGAATTTCAATGAAGATCTTTATTGCTTCGACTGTTCTTTTATGTAAAAACGGATTTTGAGATCTTCTAGTCATATAGGGTAATATCAGAGCTTCGGAAAGGTTTTTTATAAAAATCCTACGGCGATGTTTTTTTCGTGCTTCAAAATCTGGATGCTCAGTTATATAAAGAAAAAATGCATTTACTGCACCGATATCTAACACGTTTGAAAATACGGCAAATGGCCACCGCCGTGTTTGCCTTTTGCACGTATAATTGGTAACCATTTGATCCATATGATCTACACCCCCTTTGGTTTTATTGTAAAATTCGATGATTTCAGGTTTTTTCTTTATACTATCTTCATTCCCAGCGCTGTCATGGTGCATTGTACTAAGCAATATAACAGATTTATTTTTTTTGGGCACATAACTAACAAGGGTTAAGTTTTCACTGAATCCAAACAACGAAGAGGATACCTGACGATCTTTTGAAGCTTTGAACTCTATGGGAATCTCCTTTTTATCTTTACGAAGTGTTCCTACTGCGGTGATACCGACTTTTAGCAGATTTTGAAACAAATCTATAGTGGTAAAGTAGATATCGCAGGTTAAATTTCGAGAACTATTCTTTATACTAGTTATAAGAGTAGTCACTGCAGTTTCTCCAAGACGTCGTTGGACTTCTGCTCCCGGTTGCTTTCCAATATATATAATACCATCAATAGCGTACCCAGTTTCACTTTCACAAAGCCAGAAAAACTTTATGCCGTATTTACATGGCTTACTGGGCATATATTGTATAAAACTACAACGTCCACGAAATCCCAGTAATTGTTCATCAATAGTCACGTTCGCCTTTGGTATCATAACAGTTTTACATTATTTGATAAATAAGTCCCAAATATATCTTATTGGTGCAAGTTTATCTGTTCCCAAACGAGCGGCATGCGTTCTTTTATCATCAAATCTAATAAACCGTCTTATGTTCTCAAAGCGATTTACTGTCATTGTAGCTCTGTACATCGGATTTGAACATTTATTCAAAAACAATTCCCTTATCGGTCTTCCTCCATATTTTCAATTTCCTCGTTCCTGTTTGGATGAACACATTCCTCGGCTTCCTCTTCTGAATCGCAGTCGGGGCTAGACACATCTGAATCAGATTCATTTGCCCATTGCAGGACCGTGCTTTCAAAATCAGCGTCGCCATACCTCACTGATCTTTTACTGCTGCCGGAAGCCATATGAATATCTAACTTTTTACTAAAAAGAAAATGCAATGTTGCGATATTATTTTCTAAATATGAAAAATAGAATCTTACCTTCTATTCAGAAGCTATTCATAATCTCTATACAACTATATTACGAATAAAAGAGCATAAATGAAGGACAAAAGAAGTTACCGCTACAACTGACTAATCACTACTGCACCACGACACGCGGTAGGGGGGAAGTTGCAGCTTCAAGTAGGATCTGTCCACTTTTACTGAAACAGCGGCTGTGGGGGGAGTAAGGAAGTAGTTTTCAATATAAACTATTTATGAATATGTGGAACTGTATTTATGTTGTTTGACGGGATTTATTCAACCAGGGTCTATGTAGCAACGACCGAGTCTCTGAGACTCACTTGATGTTTATGTGCAGTAGTAACACAAAAAAGGAGTATGTGTAATCACTTGTGACCCCCCTATTTGAAAATATTGTTAAAGTACTTGTAAAGGGGTGATAGAGGCATTACTGAACGGAAAACATGGTACACAGAGCCGTTTGCAAAATACAGGCAGTCAAAACGCGCACCGAGTCCGAAAGACTCACTTTATGCATTCTAGGGTTAAGAGAATAGCTTCTTGTAGACGAGTACCAATAAATGTTGGTACAGGTACGCTTAAAAAGGGCTTTATATAATTTTTTAGAATTTTCTTATAAATTACCCTCTACCTTTAGCAACATCGATCTTTCATCAACTAATGCTTCTACATTTACATCACTTTTGCGATGATGACGTGCTGCTCAGCACTAATATGGGGATACTTCGGACATAATCAACTATTGTCCTGCTGCTACCTTATCTAACTCCTAAAGGATTTTCTAAATTGTACTGTACCGTAAATTTACCCTTTCGTTAGAACTATATCTGTGAAACAGCATGGCCTCATGGAAAAGCAATTGATCTCCATTGCGACCCTGCGATGTTTTCTTAAAACTTTGATAATGCTCTGGATGACGAAGTACAGGTTTATGTGATATATATCGATCTACCAAGGCGTCTGCTCGTGTGGCTCACGATAACTGGCCAAGTGAATTGTTAGTTGATTTTTTCACTTACCTTTATAATACTCGACTCGACAATATTTTTTCAACGCCTTACATTACCACATTTGAAGTTCCGCAAGCCTCGAACGTAATACCGCTTCTTTTAGTTATTTTCATATTGTATTGAATCTATCAATATTTTCCACTTGGGCTTAAAGTTTTTTTTCAATTTATTAATTGGGAACGAAAGGAAAATAAACCGATCATACAAACAAAGTTAAACTTAATTTATGAGATTTTCAAAATGGACGCCGCCTACTTCCTGACAGTAAGCCAATATGTATGTAAATTCTTTTGTATGATGTGTGGTGAAATACTTCGTATCGTTTCGTTAATTCTTTCAGCCAAATCTTGTAAATTTATAGGTCGGGTAAGGTACAGTTTCTGTTTTAGGTAGCTCTACAAGAAGTAATCTAGTGAAATGAGATCGGGAGAACGTGTGGGTCATTCAATTTCGCCTCTCTTTCCAATCCATCCGTGGGCAAAAGTTCGATCTAATCGATCTCGAATGATAACCGAATAGCGAGGGGGGTGCCCCATCCTGCTGAAGCCAGATGTTTTGTGAAAGTTGGCTATTTTCCTCCAATTCAGAAATTATCTGTTATTTAAAACTTTTAAATTTCTTTGACCATTTAGAGTTTCTTCTATAAATAAAATACCTACTACTCTGTTTCTCCAAGTACCCGCCCAAACGTCAAGCTTTCTTTGCGCCTCTTGTATCCAGTGAGGATTACTCTGTGCCCAATACCGTCAGTTATATCTATGAATAGTACCATAAGTACCGTAATAATTTTGTAAATAATATAGTATTTTCGGATGAGGTAACCTTTTAATTACCTCATCCGAAAATACTATATTATTAAAAAATTATTATCACGATTATAAATGTTCTTCATTGATTCACAAAACTCCTGCCCCTGTTGAAATTATAATCAGAGAGTTCTTGACAGGGGCAAATATTATAAATACGGGATTTTTCCCTTTTAAGAATTTTTTCTACTGTACAACAACTCGCTTTTAGGGAAATGAGTATTTTCCTCTGCAGATATGCAATACTCATGATTTAGAAAATACTAAAAATTATTGTTTCATTTGCGTGTAAATCTCAAGTTAAATACTTTAGATTCCAAGTGTTATAATATGTTGAAATTATTGTTATGTTGAAATAATGTTGTCGAGTAAAATCCTAAAATGTAAAAAGATATAGGGCGTTCAATTAAAAAAAGTATAACCTTGATACATTATGTTTTTATGAAGACTTTTTATATTTGAGAAATTCTTCATCCCTAATTTCCATGTCTAAAATGTTAATGTGAATGTTAATAAGCTAAGATGTTTAAATACACTTAAAGATTCAACAAAAATCCATTATTTTGATTTATTATATAAAGTCGATCATTTATTATAATAATAATGCTATAAGTCGATTTCGACCTCTGCATATTTTCAGTATATTCTATAATTTTTGCTAACCTAATTCATTTCTTAAATTTATCATACCTTATTTATTCAGTCTGGTGGCCATTTTTTTTTAACGACCAAGAATCTTTCTGATAATTTTTTGCTTTCCGAGTTGCTTTGTTCGTATGAATATTTAACACAATTATTAGGACCATTAAATAACAGTTTTCTTGCTTTGTAATATCTAGAATAATGTATTGCTTGTAACGACCTAATTGGTGCATTATTAGTATTTAGTAATTTACGTACGTGATCTATTGGTGGTATTTGTACATCTGATCCAGAATGACCCATTCGTTCGTTTAGAATCTTAGTTTCTTGTTATATACATCGTTTACAACGATATTCTCAGCATCAACGTCTATTTATGTAAGATTATTTTACAATTAATTCTTCTAGTAAATTATCGTACATGGGTATTCTACAAGTCCTATTAAATTAGAGGGTTAATTGGATGTTATTTTATACATACCTTGTAGCCCTTTGTAACCTTATAGGGCATAACAGATTTAAATTTCTAATATGCTGTTATTATTTGGGGTTATGTTTTGCATTTTTTTCAATTAATTGATCTAGCGTTGGTTATCTACAACATGTGTTAATTAGAACAGAGGTGGGTTAGTGTCTTCTAGTTTACCAGGGATACGATTCGTAATTTTGTACGGGTTTCTTAGTTAATTATTTCCTTTGGATTTATTTACCATTTAAATTTAAGTAAGATCAATTTGACAATAGTAAAACATGCGCCTTAAATATGTCACACGTACGTGTGAATCAAACGTATATGTGTGGATGTACATATAATGCAAGTCATGTCCTTTGTATTATGAACTGATAAACGTCGTTTTTAATGTAGAATTCTAGTTGGAATGGCTCCTAATTATCTATTAGAATTTTTGTGTCAGTTCTAAATTTTTTTAATTGTATTAAAGCCAATTACCGTGACATCTATGAGTATTTAGTTGTGTTATAGTACAATTTATTAATTACCAATTTTGGCCTTCATTAGCCATATTTAATTGGTATTTCTTGTGACTTCACAATAGGGTAATTTTGGCTTCCGATTTACTTTTTGGAAATCATTAAAATTGTGGTAATTAAAATATTCTTTCAAATATTTTTTTTTCGTGGGAGAGCGGAATTAGTCTGTTATAAAAATGCGAACACGGGGCATTTTCGTCCTGAGTTCTCTCGTTCAAAAGTAGTGGTGAAGACTTCCTGTGAATTATCTGACTAACGGAGTTTTATTAAAACATGTTAGATATTCGCAATTAGTGGCCTTTAATTCTACTTAGTATTGTAAAACAACGAGGAAGTTGTTCTGAAGTTGTTTTTCGTGAATGTACACGGATTAAGAAGATATATTTTTTCGACCACGTGGGTGAAGTCTCCATTTTGTATGATCTAACTTAATGAACGAGGTGAGTCATTCTCTAAGAGTGTCTTGTTTTAAAGGCATTGTTTCCTTAACTTCTGTGTGCCGTTTTCTTATATATTTTTTCCTCGCCTTCTTATTGAACAGAGAAGTTAGCAAGGCCCATTATATACGAAGATTTTATCAAAGGACGTAATCAGCCCTTGTCCGAGTTAAAACCCGATCCGCTGAAATTTCTGTACGTCATATAGAGGAATTTCAACCTGACAACATTTTTTCTGTATCCCACACGCTTGGACAAAGAGGTAGTAATTAGCTTTGCTAATATTATTGAATAATACGATGTAATTATTCCTCGTCGCACAAAGATGAAACGTGTCTACCATTTTGTATATAGCATTCATTTTTTTTGGTCCGCTTTAGGATACTTGTTTGTTAAGTACATTTTGTTTGATATAAATTCTGCGTCATAGATATAGACGTTAAACAAGTGATGTTACCCTAGTTCTGTTCAATGTGATAATTGTAAAATTAATTATCCTTGCAATAGATTTAATTATTGCATTTTTTTATATCACTTAGAAGCATTAAACATGATGATATAATTTTCAGAATGTCATACCAATAAGTATAAATTTGCTATGTACCAATTGCTTTGTGAAAAATGTGAAAATTTTAATAGTAAATAAATCCAGAAAGAAAAGAAAAGGAAATAATTAACTAGGAAACCCGTGCAAAATTACGAATCGTATCCCTGGTAAACTAGAAGACACTAACCCACCTCTGTTCTAATTAACACATGTTGTAGATAACCAACGCTAGATCAATTAATGGAAGTAAATGCAAAACATAACCCCAAATAATAACAGCATATTAGAAATTTAAATCTGTTATGCTCTATAAGGTTATAAAGGGGTACAAGGTATTTATAAAATAACATCTAATTAACCCTCTAAACGATGTATATAACAAGAAACTAAGAGTCTAAACGAACGAATGGGTCATTTTGGATCAGATGATCAGATGTACAAATACCAGATAAAATTAACGTTCTAGATCACGTACGTAAATTACCGGATTTAACGGATTCATTATTAAATTTTTTTCTGGTCACATAATAATAATTTCTACATATATTGTGGGGAAAAATAAATCTTGAATTAAATTGAGCCATATATTTTATTTTAACTGAAATTAGAGAACCTTTAATTTTGTACTTAATTAATAATTTCTGCATAAACAGTGTGGACTAATCTAAATAGATTTATTTTGTACAAATTTTCGTAAATTGGAGTTTACGCTATTAAATAATTAATAGTTTGTTAGATATAATAATTATTGCCTATATAGTGTGTAAGTACATAATCTCGATGTCAGGTTTATCCAAGATCTTAGATAAATAATTTATGCAATTTTAGATTAAGATTATCATTTAATTTAATTGCTTATAATTATTGGTCAAATCATTTCATACATTGACCTTTTTATATCGTATGATCGGCTTTTAGAAATGATCTAAAACGCCTCATTTTATGTGCATATATTTAATTGCACATATTAGTCCATTTATTTGTCTACACTTAGTTTATTGATTTCATTTTCTATACGGGGTGAGTCTTTTACTCATGACCAGACATCATTTTGTTTTTTTGAGAAGTAATATCACTATATTAATGTAATTATCTCATTGGTCAATATTATAAATAGTTTTTTTTTCATTCATTACATTTTAATCTTTTTAATACTAATTTGATTTTGACGATTTTGTTGACGTGGTTAGCAAAGTTGGCGTAACACGTATTTGAAAAGAGATGGTACACCAGAATGTACTATTTATTTAGTTTGTTGTTACTGGGTTATTAAATAAATCCTCTATTGCTATTATTTTACATTGGTTGTTTTATTGTGTAATCATAACGCGATAAGTAGATACCTATCATTTAGTCAATTTACCATCGGCGGTATCTATGTTTACTGTAACAGCTATAGAATATAAACATGGTGGCGCCTACATAAAAAAATAAGAACTCTCCCAACCGCTCGCCTCTAAACTGAGTTGGGTTCTTTAGTCTAAGATCTCCGGGGCAGTCATGTTATTGGGGTAAGTTAATAGATCCTAAGTAGGTATTACGGTAAGTACGTAGACGTAAGACTATTGCTCGTGGAAGCATATAGCAATAACTGGTTAATTAATAATTAAAAAATGTATAAAGTGTAATGAAATAATTATGGAAAGTACTGTATTGTTTGAAATGTCATCGCGCGAAATGAAATATTTGTACATGCGCACAATTCATTAATTAGCGTTAAGATTAGAATTAAAAATATTTGTAAAATCTAATTAATATTTATTAGATATTTTGAAATAATGCAAACATTTACTTTATTAATATTATATTAATTTAATATTAATTTAGTATTAAATTTTGCAAATATAGATCTTAAAAAATCCGGCCATGGAAAATAAACATTCGATGTCGACCTCTATTCTGCGAAATTGCAAAAATCACGCCGCACTTTTATCAGTTCCGAGAAAATATTTAGGAAATACCGGAAAACCATTAAATAAGTGCCTTAAAAGTATATCAACAACTATTTCCTGAATCCAGCATCTTGTGAACAAAAATTAAGAAACTTATAGCCCGAACTGAGGTTATAAATCTCCGAACCAAATAACTTCAAATCCGTCAGCCAACGAACCTTTTCCCCGTTGATACTACCTTTTTACTTTTGCTGAAGATGTCCAACACCATCTTCAAACCTTAGACGCATCCTGACAAAGTATTTTACCACATACAGGTATTTTTCAAGGCCATCAACCATCATATTAATGTGTAATAATCACTTACCACAGATTTAGCTCTGTCACGCCAGTCAGTTTCATATATATTATATAAATAAAATATTTATTAAAATTTGTTAGATTACGTAGATCTTGGTTTCCGGGTTGGAACCGCGTCGAGTTAGGCGTAATTGCCAACGTTTCGCCCACTGTTTCAAGGGACATCTTCAGGGCTGTACGTAGATGTTTGCTGTTTCGCAGTAGCTTGAAGAATGCTAAGACAGAGACCGGTATAACTTATATAAGAGGGCCGGGTCAGATGGTGGCCTGCTATTGGCTGGGAACAATGAGCCAATCGGATGCGTCGTGTGGGCGTGGTATTTCGTAGTAGAGTTCAGTATAGTTTGCCAGGTTGGATGTAATGTATAGCCATCGTCTCTATTGAGATTGCGGGGATGTTTGTAAATTTCAATAGATTCACGGATTTTCCTAGGAAATTTCCTAGGATTTTCCTTTTCACGAGACAGAAGCTTGACATCTTTGAATAAAATTTGATGAAGGGAGTTGAGTTTGTGTTCTGCCAGCGCTGAACCGGCCGAATCTGGCCGGACCTGGCGGCAGTCCTTAGATGAGTTCTTATTTATCCTAAACTCCCGGCACCGTGACATTCGATTTACCATGGAGATGAAATCAGACGAAAGTCTCCCGTTCTTAGATGCCTTAGTGACCCGCATTATCAATGGAAAACTAGTCCACACGGTTTATAGGAAATCGACTCATACGGACCGATATTTGAACGGATTTTCCCATCACCACCAGGCACACAAGAAGCGGTCATCAATACTCTTGTACATCGTGCGTTTTCTATCTCAGAACCTAGGGCACTACCCTCTGAACTTAAGTATGTTTCTAACACCCTACTCCAGAATAATTATAACGACCATGACATACACCGTACTATATTAGACATCGTAACCCCAAACCTCGGAGTGAACCCGATACTAACATCAGCACTGCCTTCTTACCGTATATTGAAGGTATCGTGGATCATATAGGAAAGTTTTTACATAGAAATAAAATCAAAACCGTCTTCAAACCCCATTCTAAAGTTTCGCACCTCTTACCCTCGCGTAAAGATAAAATATCTACGCTCCAAGCACAAGGAGTGTATAGCAGTCTCAATAGAGACGATAGCTATATGTTACATCCAACGTGGCAGACTCTACAGAAATCTACTACGAAATACCACGCCCACGCATGCGATTGGCTCATTGTACCCAGCCAATAGCAGGAAACCATCTAACCCGCCCCCCCCCTATATAACTTGTGCCGAACTCTGTCTTAGCATTCTTCAAGCTACTGCGAAACGACGAACATCTACGTACACCCCTGAAGATGTCCCTTGAAGCAGTGGACGAAACGTTGGCAATTATGCCTAACTCGACGCGGTTCCAACCGAGGCGAGTGGAGGGGGAATCTTATATCTAAAAGGGCGCCACCATGTTATCCCTTTAGCCGCAACAGAGAACACAGATTCTGCTGTAGTAAATTGAATAAATTCGGATAAAGTACACGTGTCGATATTAAATCAAATAAAATAACTCAATTCAAAACAATAACAATGGGGATTTATTATCATTCAGAACCACACAAACAATCACAGGATAACGTATCCAGAATGTGACAATAAGAGTGAACGTTGAATGAATAAAACTAGAATTAAATATGATCAAAGCGATCCTGACTTTAAAATAGTGATAAATATTTAAATCTGACCAAGTTTGCTAATTATGTATATGAATAATTAAAAAATGGAAAATTACTGAAAAAATTGACTGAATAAAAACTATAATGAAATGTGATCAAAGCGATCCTGGCATTAAAATAGTAAAAGATATCTAAATCTCACCAATTTGACTTCTGATAGAATATTAAAATTAATTTAATAACGAAAAATTCGGGTAATGAGTAAAAGACTCACCCAGTATAATATATAAATAAAATAAATCAATTAAGAATTATCCACACTGTACATGCAGAAATAGTTTACTTGTAAAAAAAATTGAATGATTCAGTAATTTTATTAAAGACAAATACAAAAGCTGTATATCAAAAATTAATTCTGAATAAATTTTATGATTCCACACAGTACCTATATGTAGGAATATATTTTACACCAAGTTTTCAATAAAAGTGATTTAATTTTCAACGTTAAATGTTAACTTAATTTGTAATTCATTTTTTAATCTAATTTTAAATTTAAAAATGTTAATTTAATCGTTATATCTATCACACGAAACCAACACAGTTTCTCATGTTTTTCATTATAATAATTCTTGTTTCCAGCTACTTGAAAAAGACTGAATTAATAAAAGTCGAAACGTCGTAAAAACATCAAAATTCAATAAAAGGTCGCTAAAACCAATAAAAAATCTATTATTTTTATAACTTCGTGACCTTGGTATGATATGGTAAACCTAACAGTAGGCGATTAAAGGTCTGTATATTACTTCAAAATATATGTATTTAAAAAACTCTACATGTTTCGGCTGTATACGCCTTTTTCAAGAGAATACAAAATATGAATACAAAATTCATATTTTGTATTCTCTTGAAAAAGGCGTATACAGCCGAAACATGTAGAGTTTTTTAAATACATATATTTTGAAGTAATATACAGACCTTTAATCGCCTACTGTTAGGTTTACTATATATATATATATATATATATATATATATATATATATATATATTGTATACATATGTATATATATATATATATATATATATATATATATATATATATACATATTGCTATGAATAGTGGGTTAGAATGAAAATGAACCACTATTCATCACGACACTGTCCAACTTTGATGCTCAATCGGTTAACTTCTTAAACGAGACAGCTTTCCTCTCCGGGTTTTCAATGGGAAAACGTGGTATTTATACTCCTACAACATTAACTCGGCGCCAGTACAAAGTATAAACGAAAGTATTAATTATAAATAATAATCACAATTCTCAAATGACTCTTTATTAAAAAAAAAATTAAAAAAAAAGATTCTTTATAAAGTATAAAGAACTGTGTAAGACAATGTACACAAAGAGGTAAAATAATTTGATGGAATTGACCGCAAAGCAAATTCAAACGTCCTCTAATGAATCGCGAACTAAATTAATATCTAATAAATTGCAAAGATGTTCTTTACTTTCACCCCTAATAAACAAACTCAAAAGTAAATAGATAAATCTGTCAAACCGAAATCTCTAATACATGCGCGATACCACATGTACAAAAACACCAACCTTGAAATCTAAAACGTTCTAGAATTTAACGTTACAAAAAATTACTTGAAACGGAAAAAATATCTTTGTCATTCATATATTAACTAATATTAAAATATATAGAAATTCATACAATTGTAAATACAATAATAAATGCATACAATTTATATTAAAGATAATAAGTAATACATTTCTCTTACTTACGTAAATAAAAGTGGATTTTTTTTGAGAAACTAATAAAATATAATGAGCTATATTTTACCAAAAATACGTCTTCATAACTCTAATAACATGAAGTGTCTGAAGCGGATATCAAATCCGGCGTGCAACCACACAAATAAAAACATATCAGTTCAACATAAAGTCTGTGTTCATAAATAAATTTCAAAAATTATACAGTCATCTAAAATCATGGTATAATCATAAAATAATGTTTTTCACTAAATGTTTGCGGGGAATAGTTCATAGCATATCCCCTAGAATATATGATGGAAAAGCCTGTACATGTCAAAATCTTGTTCATCATATATTCTACCGCACTCGTTGAACTAAAGACAGTAACACACTCTGTCCTGATCGATCCCCGCACTCAGCCTTTGGACAATCCCAAACGGGATCATCCTCCTAAACGTGCAGCAGTGGAGCGAACGATTACAGAGCACCCATGTAACTCATATCTTCTTTACAAAACAGCATTTCCAATTTCAAAATTTAATTGCAGCTATGTTATATTTTGTTTTGACATTTTTTTAATTAAGCTTATGTCAGTTTGACTATTGACATAAATAGACTTCATACCACACATCATAGACGAAGAGCATTCCAGAGTAACAGTAGTCGGCGAATAGTTGAACTCTTCCTCAACTTCGTGGACATGAGTAGTGAAGACACGAGAATACAGTTTTTTTATAGATACGGTGGTTACCGACTATAGAAAACACGTCTGCTTCGGCTTTTATTATCTAGACAGCGCTGAATATTCCTTCACGCTCTGTCTGAATAATTTCGACTAGATAGTAACGTAGTTATGTTTGTTTGAATGTGTCTTCTCCAACAGGGGCGTATTGAGAATCATGTAGAAATGTGAAATACGTATCTACGTCTTTGGAGAAGATACATTCAAAAATACATAAATGAACTTGTATTGTGTTCTTCACAACCCATTTTTAATAATATTTTTTTATATTATTTAAAATACTTTGGTATTATACAAATGTAGTGAGGTTTTACCCACTCAAGTATGTTTCAAATTACGTTGTCATATATATATTTGGCTCACGCCGATAAGTAGTGAAGACACGAGAATACAGTTTTTTTTATAGATACGGTGGTTACCGACTATAGAAAACACGTCTGCTTCGGCTTTTATTATCTAGACAGCGCTGAATATTCCTTCACGATCTGTCTGAATAATTTCGGCTAGATAGTAACGTAGTTATGTTTGTTTGAATGTGTCTTCTCCAACAGGGGCGTATTGAGAATCATGTAGAAATGTGAAATACGTATCTACGTCTTTGGAGAAGATACATTCAAAAATACATAAATGAACTTGTATTGTGTTCTTCACACCCCATTTTTAATAATATTTTTTTATATTATTAAAAATACTTTGGTATTATACAAATGTAGTGAGGTTTTACCCACTCAAGTATGTTTCAAATTATGTTGTCATATATATAAATATCAAAAACCCTTTTACCCTAAAGGGTGTCGGGTAAGTACAGTCTAATCTAAATTATGCACAAAATTTCTCCATAATGTTCGCTTACTGGCTAGTGATTTTGCTTCTTTCCCCTCTCTTTCCCCTCTATTTCCCCTCTTCTGGATGCTATTTCCAATGATATCCTCCCATACTTGTCGCGGTCTTCCTCTTTTCCTTTTATATTGGACTTTGGCTTCATATATTAGCTTTACTGGTCTAGTGTCGCCCGTTCGTTGTAAATGCCCCCACCAATGTAGTTGCCGCTGTTCAATAAAGTCTATTATCGATTGTATCTCCAGTTCCTCTCGTATTTGTGTATTTCTCATTTTATCCTTTCTAGTTACGCCTCTCACTCCCCTAAGATATCTAATTTCTGCAGCCTGGATTTTGCTTTTTTGTCTATTATTAAGTACCCATGATTCACATCCGTATGTCAGAACTGCTCTGTAGACTACTTTGAATACTTTTATCTTGGTGTTTCGTGATATTTATTTTTTCATAATGAAGTTCTTATTCATTGCGTAATACAATTTGGTTACCTTTTCAATTCTTTCATTAATTTCTAACTCATTTTTCTCAGTGTTTTCTATCAGGAACCTAAATAATGAAACTCATTTACTTGTTGAATAGTTATTCCTTCAATTTGGATATTTAGTTGTTCTTCACCTGCGGTCATTACTTTTGTTTTATTTTTATTTATACTCATTCCTTTTTTTCTTAAGTGTTTCGTTCCATATATCTATATTTTCTTGCAAGTTCTTTCCATTTTCAGCTATATCTGCGAATGCTACCTCAGCTACTTGTATCCTCTCTAGATTTCTGTACCCAATTTGAATTTTTTTCGTCTGCATTGAGCATTGTCTTATTACATCGTCCATAAATATAGTGAACAGTACGAGACTTAATCCTCCGCCCTGCCTTAACCCATCTTGAGATACAAATCCCTCGGATATCATGTTCCGCCTTATTATATAATTTACGTTGTTCTGATATAACCGTTGGATATTCCGTATTATTTTTTTGTTGACTCCCCTTTTTTCAAGAGCTTTCCATATTTCATATCTTGGTACTCTATCAAAGGCTTTTTCTAAATCAATAAATGCAAAATATGCCTTTTTCCCTTGTTGCAATCTTTTATTAACTATTTGTTTTAGTGTAAATATATGATCTTGCGTGCTCCTTCCGCGTCTGAATCCACATTGCGATTCCGATAGTGATGGTTAGATTAAAGATCTTAGCCTATTGTTAATTAACTGCTCATATATATTGACCACTGTGCTTAGTAACGTTATAGCTCTGTAGTTATTACAATCTCTATAATTTCCCTTTTTGTATATCTGTGTTATCAGTACCACTTCCCAATCTTCTGGTATATTTTCGTATTTCCACGCCATATTAATGATCTCCAGAAGTATCTTTGTTCCTACTTCACCAATGTTCTTAATAATTTCTGCCACTATTTTATCATTTCCAGGAGCTTTTCCATTTTTCAATTTTTTTATTACATCATTAAATTCTTCTAGTGTAAATTCTGTATCCTCATCTGTTATATTTCTACTTTCTAAAACAGTCTCCACATTTTCGTGTCCTTTGCTGCAGAGTAGCTTCTCAAAGTATTCCTTCCATCTGTTCATCACCTCTCTTTCGTCAGTGATTATTTCTTGCTGTTTATTATATATGCTTCCATCATCTATCGATTTTGATTTTCTGCCCGATTTAAAAACTGTATAGAATAGTTTCTGATTACCAGTGCTATCTCGCTCCATTCTATCACCAAATTCTTTCCATTTATTTGCTTTTGCTTTTAACACTAATTCTTTTACCCGTTTCCGTTGCTTTTGGTACATTATGTATTGTTATGTTTTCTTATTTGCTAAGTACTTTCTCCACAATTTCTTTTTATTTTTGATTTCCTCTTTTATGTCGTTTGTCCACCAAGCAGTCTGCTTTCTTGTGTTACATATTTTGTATACTCCGCATATTTCACGGGCTGCTTCTACAACTATATGTTTGCACATATTTCATTTTTCTTAAATTGATTGTCCAGATTTGTTATCTCTGACTCCTCTTCAATATTTTTTCTAACTAATTGTTCATATTTTCTGGCTATTTCTTGTTCCTTTAATTTATATGTCTTTAATGGCGTGAATTCTATTTTCTTTATTTTAATTCCATTGTGATATTTATTTTCTAGTTCTTTGATTATAGCTACTACCAAATAATGATCACTATGTATCTCCGCCCCTCTTCTAACTTTGACATCTAAGACAGTTCTTCTGTTTTACCTTTCTACCAGCACATAATCAATTATAGATTTTTCCCCTCTATTGCGTTGCACAAGCGTATATTTGTGAATATCTTTGTGTTTATAGAATTAGTTATTACGAGATCATGGTTTAAACAAAGGTCCAAAATTATTTTTCATTATCATTTTTAATTTCCTCTCCATGTTATCCCATAACTGCCTTGTAACCGTCGTTCTTTTTCCTATTCTGCCATTTAAGTCCCCAGCAATAAACAATATTCCTTTGGCTTCATCCGTTACTAATGTCAGCTCCTCCCAGAATTTATCTTTTTCTTCTACTTTGTCATTGTCATTAGTGACACTGCTATTATTGTCATTACCTTCTGTTTACTGTCCTCAAGCTTCACCACTAATATGCGCTCTGATATAGCTTCCCATTTACTTATGTTGCTTTTAAATTTCTATGTATTATTACACCTACTACAGCTGCTGCTCTATTACACGAATTTACTCCGCTATGCAGTAATACGTGGTCATTATCTAGTACTTACTCCCATTGGCCTTTCTTTTTTGTTTCGCTAATACATAGTATTGTTAAACGCGTTTCTTCAAATTCACTTATGAGTTCACTTTCCTTTCCGCTTAAACTTCTAACATTCCAAGTCGCTAATTGCCATTCTTTCTTTTTGTTTGAAGTATCATTTCCATGCCTTATCGTATACTTTATTTCTTTCGCATGTTTAATTTTGTCAACGTCCATTATCATTGCCGTGTCAACCTCCTTCTTTCCATCTATACATTGGTTTCTTAGTTTTTTGAGCTTTCTTGTCTTCCTTTTCGTTTCTTTCGCCCCATTTCTATTCTTCATCTTCAATATATAGTTTCCGAAATGCAATTTTAACCCTCTTGCCACTTTCCTTTTCTTCTTTTGCCCTACTTCTAATTAATCTTTTGTATATCTCTGTTTTGTTTAGATAAATCGTCGTTGATAAAGACCTTTTCCCCTCTTCTTTCCTTCAACTTGTATTTGTTCTGCATAACTTTTTTCTTGTCTGTGGCATTTTCCATTTGTACTAGGCAAGTTTTTTCCGCTAGTTTAATCACTCGTATCACGCAATCATTAGTAATTATTTTTGTGTTTTCAAAATCAAAATTATGTGTTAATGTTATCTGGTGTTTTTTTAAGGCTGTCTGATTTTTTGCGTATTTCCTTACTTTCATTTCATTATTTTATTTTTAATTTTAATTCATTCTTACAAATGTAAATATATTTCTTACCTTTCTTTGTATTAATTTTTTAGATCTAATTACTTGAAAAAGACTTAATAAAAAAGTCGTATTAAAAAATTGGAATTCATTAAAGGTCGCTAAACCAAGAAAAAGTCTATTATTTTAATATATATATATATATATATATATATATATATATATATATATATATATATATATATCAAAATTTCCTATTAACTTATGCAAAGGAGTATAATAATTTTAATATAGAGACGACGGGGATAAATAACATAAAATTTAACATATCTAAAATTATAAACTTTAATCACAATTATGCAACAAACATAACTCAAGCAAACAACATTTACATACAAAACACCACTCTAATTTTACAAAACTTAATAATATACACACACTGATGAAATATTATATAAAGAAGGAACTATCAATAATACGAATAATAATATATATATATTAATATTAACAATTTACTAAATACTATATTTAGCATGAATACCTACACCTATTTACACACTTACACTAAAATGGTAACAACAAAAACACATAGTATAAAAAACCTTCACAAATCACAAGGTATAGGTAACATGATATTTTTACACAAAGATAACAGCATTAATATCCATAAAACAGTTCGTCGAAAAATTAATATTTAAATTAAAGTTGATAGAATCTCGGTGTTCTAATATACATACAATGACGAACAAAGCTAAGATTATATGATTCTTAATTACGCACAAACTAAACTAAATAGACTAATATTAAACATAAGCAAAGATATGCAAAATACAATTTAATAAGAAAAAAAAAAGAACACATTATCAAACTAAAATACAATTGATAAACATATAACAAGTCATATAATTAATATATAAAAAAGAAAACGAACATAACTGGAGCTTAAATATTAAAACTAATAAACAATAATTAAGAGATAAAATATTCTGAGACAAAAAAAAAGTAACATCACATATTCAAATGGTTAAAATAAACTTAAAAAAGAACAATTATTTTAATAATTTTGTATAATAAATCAAAATATTTAATGGGGAACACATCCACTTATAAACATGCAAAAGTTAAATAAAATGAAAGATTAAACGTATTATATTGAAAGAGATAGAGTGATTGAAAATAAATAAAGGAATGTTGAAATGATAATTGAGATGGACAAGGTATAGATCGTTAAAGTTAGAAGGGATTAATGTATGATGATGCTAAAGGAATGGATTTTAAGGATAAGTGTAAAGAATGGGAAAGTAATGATTTGTATGTATAATGAGAGTATTATTTATTATGGAGCTAAGGCTTATATCAGTATATCAATTATAATTAAAGATTAAGAATAACAAGTTATTAAAAGAATTATTAAGCATGTACCATCAACATAAGATATAAATAAAATAACCCCAATTATAACACCACAAACAAATACCTGAATATTATATGCAATTAGTACAAGAAGTATAAAACACCAATTAAAGATCACAAAACAGCCCAGTATTACAACTATGTTATAGCTCGTATAAATATTTGATATTATAAAGGATAAACTCATTAATAAATTCTAAACTAATGTAAGATTATTAACAATTATGAATGTAAAACTATATAAAAACAAGAAAACCTAATAAATTATACTAAACTATTTATTACAAAACAATCTTAAAAAGGAAAACTATTTATCAATGCAAAGCTATTTAATATGTAAGCTATTTATAAATAAATAAGTATTTAATCGAATACAAACTTATACTATTATTTGAGAACTGAAACAAAGATATAAAAAAAAGATACTAATTAAGTTATAAAAATAATGTATAATCTATATGATTGAAATTTATTATATTATAAAAAAAAACCCAAAAATTTTAATAATTTTCTGTACATAAGTAAATTTTGCTATTTATTAAATTGTTCAACACGTGATATAAGGAAGTTAGGAAGTATTATAAGTTGATATTCTTTATTATTATTATTATAATAAAGAGATATCTTCATCTCTTTCCGATATTCTTTTCACGGGAATATTGTAATGGGGCAAACAGCACCCTTATTCCAGCAACTATAATGGGAAGAACAGTTTTAACAATTATAAAACTCATAGAAGAAGGGTTAAATTGGCGGATGTAATTTGTAAAATTAGTATCGAAATGTATATAAATTAATATGACGATAACTTTGTATACTTTTAATTAACCTATTTTTATTTCTAAACTTACTTTTATATTTTTATTTTCAATTTCATAATTCAAATCTTTAGCGCGAAATAACAGATATCTAATTTATCTACATCAATATTTTGTATCGATACTAATTAGACACGCCCACTTTTTAAAATGCAATTAACCCGCGAAAATGTTATTTTTTTGTTTGTTATGTTTTTAAAAAAAGGCTTCTGCGCATCCCCTCCGCGCGCCAACTTAATTGGCGCTTGCTATACTTAGGTCAAACATCGCAATGGCTAAAATAGTGTATCACTCCATATAAAAGTGATGTCCGTATTGGAAAGAGGTCTTGTGCACTTGATCTGGACCGTACATTTAATTTTGGCGACGTCAAGATTTTAGACACTAAAAATAACCACAAGAAAAGAACCTTTTCAGAAATGTTCCACATCGACAGAGACATTAATAACGAAAGTTATAAGTCAGATACGAACGGACTAAGTATAATCTATTACAATATATTCAGTGTTGGTGGTTAGTTGACTTGCCAAGTCTTGTTAACTAGTCCTTTTATTGTTAAATGTATAGTTTATTGTCTTGGTTTCGATATCTTTGTGACATTAGTTTCTTGCAATGTGTTTTATATTTTTATATCTTCACGTATGCATAAACATGTTTTTAAAAAGTTGATCTGAAACCAATGTAGCTATATTTAATTTAATATTTTAAGTACATCTCTCCTAAAATTAGGATATGGAATTTTAAGGAATAACATTATATATATTTTTTTTATTTTTTTAGGATTAAGATGCATATTTACAGTTTGTTTAGCGGTATAACAATACAAACATGAAGTTATGTATTTTACTTTAACGTTACGTACAGTTAATGTTTACGTAGGGAACAAATTACATTTTAATTCACATAAAACATTTAATTAACATTCTTAATGAATTATCTTTACGTCAGGAATTCTTGTGAAGGAATTAGTTAGTCCCGCATTTGAAGCTAAAGAAACAACTGGGCAAATATCACATAAATATTTGCATATTTGAACATGAACGATGTACAAATGTAGTATAAATCTGGATTTCTCTTATACACAGACTGTAGGTAGTTTCCCATTATTCATTTTCACAGCAGGGAGGTGCTATTGAATAATCGATGTCTGATAAACCGTTTTCTTCAAAGTCGGTTACGGTATTATGATGAACTGTCCTTGCCTAAGACTTAAAAGATTATTAACTTGATATGAAGTATACTTACGGCCGGTTGTACAAAAGGCGTTCAACGCTGTAGAACCAGCCCTTAAAGTTTAAACGGAAATTCAATTTTTTACATTACAGGTAATATCTTGTAAGGGATAAAGTAGAAAGAAAATTTTTCGTTTGATGGCTGTTGGAGATTATTGTTGACTGCTTAATTATCAAAAACCCTAGAAGGCACGAGTAATAGAATCTTGAATGTAGTTTTCATTCTGTTACATTCTTTTTTCTAATAAATATAATGATAATACCTTGACAGTTCGTTAATTTTTCATACCACTTTCTTGAATTATTCAATACTTTGATGCATATATTCTTGCTCTAATAAAGCTGAATTTATTTTCGAGAACACATATGTTATCTTCTTTAGAGTAAACTTTTTTGTTGGTCCTCATGTTTTCTTCCTTTTATTGTTTTTCTCTATTGTTTATTGTTGCTAAAACTTTCGACAAATAATATACCTTAAATGTAGCTGCAGCACCGGAATTCTGCAGTTGTACGGTTTTTATACGGCAATACCATCTTTACATTTAAAGGTTATTTCATACATGTTATTTAATTCGTCGTAATCAGTATGAAATGAGAAAAGTCTCTAACTTTAATCTAGCGGCAGTTTGTCTCAACAATAACATAATTCTGTCCTAAAAATGCCGGTTTCCGTTGGTATTCAATATCTATTTTGCAAGACTTCATCTACTGTTGCCTAATTATTAGAACTTTACTACGAAATTTTGTCGGTTTTAACTCTTTTATCATATCTTTGTCCTTCAAGATCGTTAAAATCGTTGAATGCCATAATCTCAAGACGTGAGTTTGTCAATTGAAAAGAAGTATTCGAGATGCATATCAAATATTTAAGATAATAAACAAGAACCACACCACATCTTGGACGTAAGACACACGGGTCATGTATTTTGTTTGGACGACATATTTTAAACTAACATTCGTCTTGTAGATTGTAAACAGCATCTTCATTCGGTACTCTGTGAATATTTTTTACAGCATCCGTTGCTTTTCTCCAGAACTGGAACTTGTAAAGCATACATAACCTTCATATACTTTTCATTCGCCATTTGCTTGTGACTAGATTTTAAACTGTTTTAGGTCCTAAATGTGTTCAGTATGCTTCGTACTTTCTGTTCACATATGATGATTTTAGGTTATGTCGCTTGGGTTAACAGCAAACAACTTTTGCAAACAAATGCTATAAGTATTACATTAATTATTATTAGAAATGACAGTATTTTACACTAGCATGGACATATTCTTAATAATCCTGCAAAAAACTTTCTTTGTTTTGTATGAAATGTACAGCTTTAAGTAACAGTTTTCTATCAAATTTGCAGTTTTAGCTGCTCTCTAACAATAGTTACTGGTCCCTGTCTTTTTGCATTAATCATCAGTGCTCTAATTTTCAATTTAGGGATAACTTAAAAATTGTCTCTCATCTTAATCGTTCCATTGTTCGTTCATGCATTTTTGAGTAAAAGTTTATATTTTATAAATATTATTCATATAAGAGTAGTTTCGCTCATTCACATAATATAATTAATAAAAAAAAAGTCTACAGGTACTTGTATATTCCATGAGCATAGTGAGAGAGTGGGGGTTGTATTGCATAATGCGACGAATAGCTATGGTATATATTAGTATATAGAATTGTCGAATTAATTCGTGAAGATATTTCATTGATATGAATCTGCAATCTAATTGCTTCCATTAAAAAAATCTGCTAAGAGGGGCTTTTAGATGTGTTCAAGCATCGCAGTCGTTTATCATCATAATCAATTGTAACTCGCTGACGCACCCGCTAGAGGCTGCCTTATTTTATGAGCAACATTTTTTTTTAACCTTCTATTTTAAAATTAGTTAACTATGAACTGATTCACAAGTCGACTCTCTGTTAATAACCAAAAGTAGATGAAAATATCGACATAATAATAATTTGCATATACTTAATCAAGCAATGATATTGTTATCAATGAATAGGATCAGTCAGATGTTTAAGTCCTCATCATTTTGTTTTAAGCTCCGAAAAACGGCTACTGAAACATATGAAATGATTCAGCAAGCATTTGGTGTACAATCAATGAGCCGAACACAAACTTTTGGGGCATGCCCTACATTACCACGAAATTTTTTCCGAGATTTCTGACTTACGATCAACAACAGCAACGAATTGCCATTTGCATTGAGCTTAAACAACTTGTTGCGGGCGATAGTTATAATCCAAAAACTAAACAACAATCAAGTCGGAGGAAGAGTCCGAACTCGCCAAAGGGCAAGAAATACTGACAAGTGAAAAGCAATATCAAGAGCATGCTCATTGCTTATTTTGACATGGAAGGCACAGTGCACAGAGAATTTATTCCAACTGGTTAATTCTGAATTCTATTGCAATGCTTTGAGGCGGCACCGCAAGGATATCACATGCAAACAGCCAGAACTTTGACGGCAGGAAATTGGTCGCTGTAACACCACAATGCGTCGTCTCAGCGTTAGTTTATCACACAAGCGTTTTTCACGAAAACATCAACGACTATCGTTGTCATCCCTTCCCCCAACCTGTTCGCCAGATCTTATTCCCTGCGACTTTGGTCTCTTCCCGAAAATGAAACTGTAGCTAAAAGGTCGACGTTTTGGTTGCATTGAAAACATTCAAGAGGAGTCGCAAGCAGTACTCTACTCATTCACCTAAAACAACTTTCTGAATATCTTCCAGAACTGGGAAAATGTTTGGATCGGTGCATCATAACTGCGCAAAAAAGCTACTTCAAAGGTTACAAATGAAACAGACATGCAAATATACACGTCTGTATCTGTACAACATGGACATACACCTCGTATTTACCAACATTTACTTCTGCCTAAGACACGTGTTTCTGTCAACAACTTATAAGACTTCACCAGTTAGGCTAGCGAAGCAAAGCTTAATGAATCGCAGCAAATTTTGTCTTATCAGGTGGCACCATATAATATATAGTGCCATCTGACGGACAAAAGAGACTCTGCCGAAAGTGGCAATTTTATATTGACCGGCTATGCCGGTGCAGAATGAAGCGATTCATTAAGCTTTACTTCGCTAGCCTAACTGACGAAGTATTACAGTTGTTTACAGAAACACGTGTCTTAGGCAAAAGTAAATGTTGGAAAATACGAGGTGTACGTCCATCTTGTACAGATACAGACGTGTACATTTGCATGTCTATTTCATTTGTAACAAATGCGTAATACGTGCTTAACGTATTGATATACTCAAACATTTTGGTATATTTTCTGCCATCTGGCATAATGCTAATGGACTTACACCTATATACGTATTTTCCCTCTTCTCAGCCAGCATAGCCGGTCAAGAGAAAATTACCACTTTCGGCATAGTCTCTTTTGTCCATTAGATGTTATTAGATATTATATGGTGCCACCTGATAAGACAAAATTTGCTATACCTACGTGGCGATTCATTCCGCTTTACTTCCCTATCCTAACTAATGATGTCTCGTAGTTGTTGACAGAAACACGTGTCTTAGGCAGAAGTAAATGTTGGAAAATACGAGGTGTATGTCCATCTTGTGCAGATACAGACGGGTATATTTGATGTCTGTTTATTTGTAACAAATGCGTAATACGTGCTTAACGTATTGATATATTCAATTTTTTTTTGTATACTTCGAAAGTGACAACCGCCAGGAATAAAATTTAAGTTTTAAATTTTTATGGCATCAATCCGGGAACACCTGAATTGCAGTTCGTACAATAAATAAGTGGTGAGGTGAGCTTTATAATTCACTCGCTTTATTTTGGTCTACGTGTAGCCAACCACGAGTCTACTTTTAAATATCAATTTAATATGCTTGTGTGTACTAAAAAGTAGGCTATAGAATTTTTGACAGTATGTTCTGATTTCCTTTAATAAATGTAATTTATACATGCAACTTATTATGACGTTTAATTATCTCATTCAAATATTTAGTACTTCTTTTGTAAGTTATTTTCTCTCTATACACATTTTTTATCTCAAATTTCTTTTAACACGTGTGGTATAGTTAACCGATAGAAATAAAATACATTAAAGTAAGTAAATTTTCGTGTCCTGCATGCTGACTTTCAATTAGGATTAACTTTTACAGCGTATATTATACGCTACATATTTTACGATCAGCTTCAACAACTATGACTAATGTGGGCGATAGGTGATAAATAGGTTTCGGGGTGGTAGTTAATGGTAAAAAAAAACTAAATATTTGAAATGTTATTAATGCTGGCGGTACCGTCTAAAATTCATTTAAGAATATCCCCGTTGGAATTGTCACCAAGTATTTTTTTTAATTAAATCTATGAATAAAAGCGAGATTTTTCTTAGATAAAAGAAATACTTTGTATGTACCAGTTTTATTATTATGTTCGAAATAATAAAGACGTGTCGTTTTTCGTTAACAGCTTAATGCGGTGCTGTCCATTTTTCCATTCTGTAATGCTTTTATCTCTCATAAATGGTCCGTCAAATTATTAAAGCATGTAATACATTTGTAAATAGTGAAGAGCTAAGAGTAATGTAGCTATATATGCAAGATTATTTTAAATATATACATATCAAAATATAACAGACCTTAAATCGCCGACTAATTTAATCTTCTATAACATAAAAAGGTCAAAAAATAATTATATATATATATATATATATATATATATATATATATATATATATATATATATATATATATATATATATATATATATATATATATATATATATATATATATAATATTTTCGTGACCTTGGTATGATATGGTAAACTCAATCAGTCGGCGATTAAAGGTCTGTTTTACTTCAAAGTATATATATTTAAAAAAAACCCTACATGTTTCGGCAATGATGCCTTTATCAAGGATATAAAATATAATTATATATATATATATATTGATTTATATTTTATATCCTTGATAAAGGCATCATTGCCGAAACATGTAGGGTTTTTTTAAATATATATACTTTGAATTTAAAAAAGGTATATAACCCCTTACCACAATTATTAGTCGTATCCTAAATACGTATTTCGACAACTAAGTTGTCATCATCAGTAGGTAAAAACTACTAATTAAAGTCACACGGGGCACAGTAAAGTGAGATAAACGCTTCCGCACAACTACTATACACTGCAACCCTGTAAAGACTAAATTTACCATGCACATCTCAAACTACGAGACAAAACACTTGCTTCTTAGAAAAGGTTTTAAACATGTGTTAAAATATCGAACAAAGGGACGGCAAAAATTCTTCTCTAAAGAAGGCGCCTACTAAAAACGATTTTAAAGCTACGGTGACCTACTAATAAACTAAATGAAACACCTTATATTTCCACAAAACACTAGTATATTTAACTGTATGAGCATTTCATGTGTAATGTACAAATTAATAGTTATTATTTAAACGTGTTATTTCGAGTAAGCAGGTAGTGACAAAATCTATATTGGGTAGGAGTGTAAAAATTTTCCATTAACAAATGGTTAAAAAGTCGTATATATATAGTAAAGGCCGAACTCTCATTGCAAATTCTGAGAAAGACAAAATTAAGAAAGGGCGTTACACGTGAAAAACCAGACATCCGGCTTGTTGTATTATATTAAATGGGAATCAATTCTCGTGAAAAGGGTCAATGAATAATTAGATATTGTAGGTGTATAATTTAAAAGTTAATTATAAATAGGTGACAATGTGTTATATTAAATGAGAAACCAGTTAATTATAAATAGGTGGCATGTCCTAGTTAAGGAGTTAAGCAATATAAAATAATGTATAGAATTCACGGTAGGCTCTGGGTGAAACATGATAAATAATTTAATAAACAAAACACCCGGTACATCTGTTCCACAAAACGCGAAACATTTTACATTTCGTGAAACAAACACACCGAGTGCTTCATTCAACAACCATTGTTTAGGAGGTAATTGCATTATTTCACGTGTATGGATTCCCACATGTCCATATTTCTGATGTTACTTCCCCCACCCACTTATAAAAATGTGAATAGACAGCTGAACGGTATTGGAGATTTATCGCTATTCAAGGAGGTATGTTTATTTTTTTTTCGCGATAAATATACTTTCGTAAGCATCAAGTTCATGGGGTTTATTAATTCCTTTTATCAATTTCAAACCTGTAATCGGTACATTGTGTAGTGTGCTCAAAGCGTGATTTGCGACATTTGATTTATCCGGTCTATTGTATTTGATATGTGCTATGTGTTCTTTAAAACGTGTTATTATAGGTCGTTTAGTTTGGCCTATATATTTCAAATTACAATCCGCGCAACTAATTTCATAGATCCCTGATTTCGAATTGGAATTGATTTTATCTTTAGTATTCCCTAGCAGACTTTTGATGGTGTTGTCATTTGGAAATCAAGTAAGTCGGTGAGTTAATACCTGAAACTATAGGTCTCATCGAGTTACCTGGTTTATGTATCTTCGGTAAACAATACATTCTTGGTACTACAGGATTACTAACATTCAATTTATACTTTTGGGTAGATGTTATTAAAATTGGACATTTCTTAATCGCGTCTTTTGTGTCATTAATCATTTTAGGTAACGGATTTTTCTTCATTTCTACATACGGACCTTCGGAAATTAAATTTTTTACTCTTTGAAAATAGTCGGTTTTGTCCATAATTACTAACTTGTTCCCTTTATCTGCTTTTAGATAAAAGCAGTCCTTCGATCTAAGGGTTTTAATAATATTCCATTCTTTATTGACCGACTTCTGTTTGTGCTGCTGCAAATTCTTATCGATTTGGGTTTTACAAGCTTCTCGAATAAAGTTGTTTGGCCCTTGTTCAAAATACTTAATCGAAGTTTCGATGCTTGCAATCACCTGTTCCATAGGAATCATCTGAGAATTTTAGTGATTTAGAAGTAAATTTGTTAAATAAAGGGTTAAAATACTGTTTGCCAAGCCGTCAGATTCCTATGGAACAGGTGATTGCAAGCATCGAAACTTCGATTAAGTATTTTGAACAAGGGCCAAAAAACTTTATTCGAGAAGCTTATAAATCCCAAATCGATAAGAATTTGCAGCAGCACAAACAGAAGTCGGTCAATAAAGAATGGAATATCATTAAAACCCTTAGATCGAAGGACTGCTTTTATCTAAAAGCAGATAAAGGGAACAAGTTAGTAATTATGGACAAAACCGACTATTTTCAAAGAGTAAAAAATTTAATTGCCAAAGGTCCGTATGTAGAAATGAAGAAAAATCCGTAACCTAAAATGATTAATGACACAAAAGACGCGATTAAGAAATGTCCAATTTTAATAACATCTACCCAAAAGTATAAATTGAATGTTAGTAATCCTGTAGTACCAAGAATGTATTGTTTACCGAAGATACATAAACCAGGTAACTCGATGAGACCTATAGTTTCAGGTATTAACTCACCGACTTACTTGATTTCCAAATGGCTAGTGAATGAATTTAAAAATCTACCCGTTAAACCAGAAAATTTGTCAGTCAGCAATTCTTTAGAATTTGTTAAATTAATTAAAGACTGTGAACTGGAAACCGGGGAAATTTTAGTTTCATTCGACGTGACGTCGTTATTTCCCTCGGTACCTATTCCAGAGACTATGAAATATTTAGAAAGCTTGCTCCACAAGAACAACATTGAACCTTCAAAAATAAGAGAATACATGAGACTGACAACTCTGTGCATGGCGCAGAATTGTTTCCAAGTAGGAGAAAAATTTTATGAACAGAAACAAGGCACAACTATGGGTAACTGCTTATCTCCTTTCATAGCCAATTTATTCATGAGTCAATTTGAAGTAGAATTCAAAAACAACGCTAAATATTTCCCTAGAGTCTGGATTAGGTATGTAGATGACATTCTTGCGATTTTTGACACACGGAAATGCGAATTAGACATGTTTGTTAATCAATTAAATTTGAAATATCCGACTATTAAATTTACCATGGAAAAGGAACAATACGGCAAGATATCATTTTTAGATACTTTACTGATTAGAAATAAACATAAAATAGAAATCGATATTTTCCGGAAAGAAACCAACGTTAATAGATTCATCACCGCGGATTCAAATCATAGTTATCAACATAAGACTGCTTCCTTTAACTTTTTAGTCATTCGGTTACTAAATTTTCCGTTAACAAAGGAGAGATATGAAACAGAGCTAGATTTCATTAAAAATATTGCGACATACAATGGCTTTGACATAGAAATAATCAATAAATTAATTAGAAAAACTAAAATAAAAAATACGATCCGCGAATCCACGAGTTTGATACCCCAAAATAACCAAGAGAAAAAGTACATATGTCTACCATACCACCCTGTCACGAAAAACATTAATAGAATTGTGAAAGAAAGAGGTCTCCAGGTAGCATTTCGGTCTGAAAACACCATCAAAAGTCTGCTAGGGCATACTAAAGATAAAATCAATTCCAATTCGAAATCAGGGATCTATGAAATTAGTTGCGCGGATTGTAATTTGAAATATATAGGCCAAACTAAACGACCTATAATAACACGTTTTAAAGAACACATAGCACATATCAAATACAATAGACCGGATAAATCAAATGTCGCAAATCACGGTTTGAGCACACTACACAATGTACCGATTACAGGTTTGAAATTGATAAAAAGAATTAATAAACCCCATGAACTTGATGCTTACGAAAGTATATTTATCGCGAAAAAAAAATAAACATACCTCCTTGAATAGCGATAAATCTCCAATACCGTTCAGCTGTCTATTCACATTTTTATAAGTGGGTGGGGGAAGTAACATCAGAAATATAGACATGTGGGAATCCATACACGTGAAATAATGCAATTACCTCCTAAACAATGGTTGTTGAATGAAGCACTCCGTGTGTTTGTTTCACGAAATGTAAAATGTTTCGCGTTTTGTGGAACAGATGTACCGGGTGTTTTGTTTATTAAATTATTTATCATGTTTCACCCAGAGCCTACCGTGAATTCTATACATTATTTTATATTGCTTAACTCCTTAACTAGGACATGCCACCTTTTTATAATTAACTTTTAAATTAAATACCTACAATATCCAATTATTCATAGACCCTTTTCACGTGAAGTGATTCTCATTTAATATGCAAAAATTACCTCCTTAACACACCCAGAGACTACCGTGAATTATATACATTATATTAAATAGCGCAACTCCTTAGCTAGGACATGTCACATTTTTATAATTAACTTTTAAATTATATACCTACAATATCCAATTATTCATAGACCCTTTTCACGTGAATTGAATTCTCATTTAATATGCAAAAAATTACCTCCTTAACACACCCAGAGCCTACCGTGAATTCTATACATTATATTAAATTGCTTAACTCCTTAACTAGGACATTGTCACCTATTTATAATTAACTTTTAAATTTATATACCTACAATATCTAATTATTCATAGACCCTTTTCACGTGAATGGTTTCTCATTTAATATAACACATTGTCACCTATTTATAATTAACTTTTAAATTATACACCTACAATATCTAATTATTCATTGACCCTTTTCACGAGAATTGATTCCCATTTAATATAATACAACAAGCCGGATGTCTGGTTTTTCACGTGTAACGCCCCTACTTAATTTTGTCTTTCTCAGAATTTGCAATGAGAGTTCGGCCTTTACTATATATATACGACTTTTTAACCATTTGTTAATGGAAAATTTTTACACTCCTACCCAATATAGATTTTGTCACTACCTGCTTACTCGAAATAACACGTTTAAATAATAACTATTAATTTGTACATTACACATGAAATGCTCATACAGTTAAATATACTAGTGTTTTGTGGAAATATAAGGTGTTTCATTTAGTTTATTAGTAGGTCACCGTAGCTTTAAAATCGTTTTTAGTAGGCGCCTTCTTTAGAGAAGAATTTTTGCCGTCCCTTTGTTCGATATTTTAACACATGTTTAAAACCTTTTCTAAGAAGCAAGTGTTTTGTCTCGTAGTTTGAGATGTGCATGGTAAATTTAGTCTTTACAGGGTTGCAGTGTATAGTAGTTGTGCGGAAGCGTTTATCTCACTTTGCTGTGCCCCGTGTGACTTTAATTAGTAGTTTTTACCTACTGATGATGACAACTTAGTTGTCGAAATACGTATTTAGGATACGACTAATAATTGTGGTAAGGGGTTATATACCTTTTTTAAATTATTATTTAACCACAGTCTCCATTGAAAGAATATATACTTTGAAGTAAAACAGACCTTTAATCGCCGACTGATTGAGTTTACTATATATATACATATATTTAATGTTTGTAAGAATTTTCTTTTTCTTTTTTATTTTATTGGCCGTCTTAATATTAAAAATAATAGATTTTTTATTGGTTTTAGCAACCTTTTATTGAATTTTGATGTTTTTACGACGTTTCGACTTTTATTAATTCAGTCTTTTTCAAGTATCTTGAAACAAGAATTATTACAATGAACATGAGAACTGTGTTTGTTTCGTGTGATAGATATAACAATTAAATTAACAATTTTAAATTTAAAATTATATTAAAAAATGAATTACAAATTAGGTATGCATTTAACGTTGAAAATTAAATAAAATTAATTTAAAATATCTTAAATGAATGGTAGGGGGACATTATATACATATATATATATATATATATATATATATATATATATATATATATATATATATATACAGGGTGTTACAAAAATGTAGGGCTGGCTATACATAGGCGGTTTCTACAACTAAAAATAAGCAAAAAAGTTTAAATAAATTTATGTCCTTAAATGGTTCGTTACTGAGTTACGGCCACTTGAGGTTTTTTTCTTTTTATTTTAGAAAAGGTTACAGAAAACGGGAGTTTCTTATAGTAAATGTTCAAAATAACCTCCACGGGAAGCAACACAAGCTTCAGCTCGTCGTATCATGGACTGCCTCACGCGCTGAAAAATTCCTGGTGTATTTCGAATTTGGTGGCATCCATCTTCCACTCTACGTTGAAGATCTTCAATATTTTGAATTGGAGTAGAATACACCATAGACTTTAAATGTCCCCATACGTAAAAATGTATTGGATTTAAATCTGGAGACCGTGCAGGCCATGCTACAGGTCCACCGCGACCAATCCATCTTCCAGGATATACGGCATTTAAAAATTCGCGTGCTGTGTGACTGAAGTGAGCCGGTGCACCGTCGTGCATGAACCACATGCGTCCTCTAACATTTAGTGGAACATCGTCCAGCAAACCTGGTTAGTCGTTTTCTAAAAAATAACGATAATTCTGCCCAGTAAGTCGTGGTGGAAATACAAAAGGACCAATCACAAATTCGTTAATAATTCCGGCCCAAACACTAAATGAAAACTGCGCTTGATGTCTGGACTGAATAATAGCATGAGGGTTTTCTTGTTGCCACTGGTGTAAATTATGAAAATTGACGATACCATCTCTTGTAAAGCCAACTTCATCACTAAAGAGCACACACGACAGAAAGAGATGATCGGCGGCGCATGTCAGTAACAACCATACACAGTAAGCTTCTCGTGATGGGAAATCATTCTCACTAAGTCCCTGTACTCTTTGCAGGTGGTAAGGAAAAAGCTGATTAGTTCTTAAAATACGCCATACACTCACATGATCGACATCTTCCGCCAATGCCATTCTTCGAGTACTAGCACCTGCATTTTCTTCAACACGATCCAACAAACGTTCTTCCAATTCCAAATTTCTTGTGGTTCGTGGTCTGCCGCGATCTCGGACTACTGGTTTGAATGATCCTGTTTCTCTTAATCTAATATGAAGCCTTTCGAAAGTTTTTTCATTTGGTAAACGTCGGTTTGGGAAATATTCTGCGTAAAGTCTTCTTGCTTCTGCTCTGTTGCAATGTGCCAAACCATACATTAAACGCTTGTCGGACATCTCTTCGAAAGAATAATCTGCCATTTTATACTATTAATTAGAAAACAGTACTAATCACAAATGACTTAATCAACTTTCACGACTGACAGCAAAAAACACGGACTGCCTACTGAATATGATTAACATAAGTTACTCACTTGTCGGCGACTTGTTCAAACATGCAATACGAACGCTTCGCGTCTGCGCGATAATTTGTGACGAGATACCCACGTGTCGGACATGCAATACGAAAAACTTCAAGTGGCCGTAACTCAGTAACGAAACATTATAGGACACAAATTTATTTAAACTTTTTTGATTATTTTTAGTTGTAGAAACCGTCTATGTATAGCCAGCCCTAAATTTTTGTAACACCCTATATATATATATATATATATATATATAGTATTTTCGTGACCTTGGTATGATAAGGTAAACTTAATTAGTCGGCGATTAAAGGTCTGGTTATTACTTCAAAGTGTATATATTTAAAATAATCCTACATGTTTCGGCAATGATGCCTTTGTCAAGGATATAAAAAATAAAAATATTAAATTATATTAAATTTATATTTTTTATATCCTTGACAAAGGCATCATTGCCGAAACATGTAGGATTATTTTAAATATACACACTTTGAAGTAATAACCATACCTTTAATCGCCGACTAATTAAGTTTACCTTATATATATATATATATATATATATATATATATATATATATATATATTGTGGTAGGTCAAGCCTACACATAAGAATTCCTGAGATTCGTGAAATACAGATCGTTAACGTTTGTGTATAAATATTAGAAAATAAGAAAATTTTGGAACTGAATTCTTCATCTGACATATCAATAAAGTTGATTTCGCGTTTTCAATTGTTCGAAATAAATTCTCATATTTATTTATTTTTATCTTTTCATTTGCCTTAGTCATTTTATTTCAATATTTTGTATTTCCGAAGACATTTCAACTTAATTGATTAATAATAAATAACGCGCATTTCTTAGGGAAAACTGTATTTATTTGAAATAAATACAGCGGGAAATATCCCAATCAAAAATTAGCATAATATAAAATTCTCATGACAATTATTTATTTACTAAAATAAAATATGTAATTTTTGAAAATTATCTATATGGTTTGAGTAATTAAATTATCATTTTCACTAAAATTAATTAGGCGAATAAGAAGCTAGCATTGGGAACAAACGAGAGTTAGCGTCACTAGGTAGAAAAATTCCAAAAACACCTCGACGTTTTTTAAGTGCCGCTCTGGAAATAAGAAGAAAAATCATTAAATAAATTAGAAAAACTATACTACGAACATATAAAAATATCACCTGTTTATTCAGCTCCTTTTTGACGCATTTTGCGTATCCAGACATCAACCAGTGACTCAGAAAACGAAAATTCCATTTCACCGGGAATAGCATCCAGCTAGATCGAAGCCAAGCGGTAACGCCGTCCGAGTACCCACCAAAACCTGTACCCTGCATTTTCGGATCCACAAGAAGACTCCAGACTAACCCATTCCCGTCTATTTCAAACTTAAGTATTATTTCAATCTCCTATAAATTTTGAAAATGTTGAATTGGTTCAATTCATAAAGTTAAACCTCTATCAAAGATTTTTTAGAATAGATATACCTTATGGGTACTTTAAGAATTAGAATTATTTAATTTAAAAACTAGAAGAATACAGTTCCCCTGTTTACAAATGTTAATTTTTTTAAAAGAAGCATTTATTTATGTTAGTTTAATTAAATTCACTTTCTTTAATTATCTTTTCTTAACATAGAATTTATTTTATGTTTATATTATCACGTGACTTGATTCATTTTGATTAATCCTAATTTTATTATGTCTATCACTTACCTGTTAATTACATTATTCCTTAACTCACTCGTTTCATTTAGTAGAATTTGCATTTAAAAAATACCATTATTTATTATGTTGTTCACCAGCTTATTTTGTACGTATTTTTTTGAGTCACCGAACCTACATTTTAAGTGTATTAATTCTGCACAACAAAAAGAGTCTCATTGTTCTTATAAGCCGGACATTTAACACAAATTAAAGCCCACCAGAAAATAAACAATAAGAAGTTATTCACATGTACAGCTGTTGAGGTTAAGTATACTTCGTTATTAAACGATTATTTATCATTTGACTTATTCGCATGTAACATATACAATATTTTTAACAACTGTATGTAATATTTGAAACCAGATTTAAACAGATATTTATAATATTTTTTATTAAAATCACCTTATCAGCTTCAGTATATTAAATCGTTTGGTTTTGTATTTATTATACGACCTTTTGGCGTATATCATTTGTCAGCCCAACTTAGGGGCAATTATAAGTACATTATTAGGCACAATTCACTATATTTTATTATTTAGCTAGGTTTTACATTACAGCTTCACTGTATTTTGTCGTTTGGTTCTATTTTAATTGTACATACCCTGTCAGGTGTATATCAATATATATATATATATATATATATATATATATATATATATATACGTTTTTAAACCTAGATGAGATCCGAATAAAACTGGGACTACCAGAGATCCCGCATAATCATGAAAATTGTTAGAATATATTCTTCATAAATAGTCTGTAAACAGTTAATCTTAACATAACTTGCACGGAGGGGAAATAAATTTTACGTTTGAATATTTTAAGTTAAAAATTAAATGACCCGAGATCCACAGACGAAAACGGACATGTTGAGATCTTTTTGTATATAAATTTATATGTATCGACCAGGTGAGATCATGCATTGCTGCCAAATGTAATAGAGTCTGGATGCGTCGTACGATGAATCGAGAAATTGCATCAAAACCAGCCGCTTTTTTCTCGACCATGTGCTACGGATTATGTATGTTTTAGAGACATATTGCTGTGAATTATGCTTTTAATTGCTTATAGACTTTAATTTCACACCAAAACTTAATCTGCCGGCTGTCTTCAGTCGTGTTGCCTTCCTTGAGCTCACTTCTCCAGGGTCGATCCTCTCGGATTCGGGTAATATCATAAAATAATACAAGGTGTCAGACAAATTATACAAACATTTTCCCCCCTTACAATTTTATTTCAAAAAAAGAAAAAAAAAATCAACTTTACAAAGTGTAACGTTGAACTGTTAAAAGCACAGCTGCAAGGGTAAAAAGACTTGGATATCATATGAAGATACAAGTCGTTAAAAACCTTGAGTTGAATAACCACGAGCAAAGATATAAAAATTAATAATATACAAGAAAATTTATCAGATGTCAACAATAATATTAACCCAAAACTCAAACGTCAAAATAAAGATTTGTTTATCTTGCGCGCGAAATCAAATTCTTACCGTCATGCATGCATTAACATGACATCACACAAACTTGTCCCCACCTTCCTACGTATTGAAATATTTATGTGAATAAAAACCAAACTCCATAAAAACAGTCTAACAAATTTTCTAGATATTTTTCTGAACATATAAAAAATTTTCACAAAAGTTTACAAATTAATTATAGCGCTTTCTTAAATATATTAATAATAATTATAAAAGGTACCTACATTAATTAATGTAACGAAACACAGCACGAGAGATTCCTTTTCTTTAGATAGGTGTTTCAAATAATTTAAATTACAAATATAAAAGATTTGTAAAATCACGACAAAATTTTAAACACAATCGACGCACCAAAAACTATAACGAATTATCCAAGATTTTATTATTAGACAAGATTAAGTCGTGTCTAATATTCACTTATAACGACCTATCTTCAAGGACATTAATCAATCTCTAAAATGAAGGTCCTGGAAACGCTAGGGCCTCCCACCTATATAACTCAAAACAATAATAAAAATGTATATTTCTCAATACACGCTCTAACATCCAGGATGGCGCCAACTTTGATCATCTATCTAGCCCTGAATCTACAGACATGGATAAAAATCAAACATTACAAAATTCATCACTTAAAATTTAAATTTATATCGTTCCCCGTCTGAAATAAAAATAGACACCAAAATAAAATACATAATTTTATAAAATGTTATACAAATAATGTTCAATATTGTTCTACTATTTTTTCTTTCTTCTGAAGAGAAAAATCTATGACACAGTACGTATATTAGTTTTAAGGTCTGTAAAAAGAAACGAGAATATCTAAGATGGTACTTTAATTAATTGTTATTTTTTGATATGACGAGTTGTTTGTCACCGTTATCGTAGTCACACCTATATGCTTTGACTTTCATGGAAGAACTTAGGAATAGAGAATTCTATTTCAGTGACAATTTAAGTATGAAGAAAACGGAAACCTTGGAATTGTAACTATACAATCCCCAAACATCTATGAAGTGATTTTCATTGTTCCTCTTGATTTGATTTAAATATTCAATTTTTAATGAAAATAAAAATTGGTTAAAATTCTTAGAGCTTGAATGTTTAACCAAATCAAAGAATTAAATCGAAGATTATATAGTTACGATTTCAAGTTTCTTGTTTTACTTAATTCAATTCTTACTGAAATTAAGCCTTTATTTATAATAATCACTGTTATTGTTATACATACATCGAAATCTTATAATCAAATGCCTTGTATTCATTCCTTTTTTATACATATATGTTGGTTAAACACAGAATAATATTAGTTTTAATACTTGATAAAACTCTATTCAATAGTCTAACATGGTCATAAGAAGATTTTGTATTTTATACTGCCCATTTTAAGCTTTGCTTCATTATTTATATTTAAATGTAAATAATATAAAAGTATGAGCAATGATAGTAAACGATTTGTAGAATTAGCACTATTAAGTGCGAAAAGAAGTGAGAGTATAGAAAAAGAAGAAACAGAAAAAATGGTGACTATTTTTGATTTTATTCTTGTTACTTAATGGAAAAGTGTAGGTAATGTAGATAATATTATATTATGTGAAACTTTATTAATCAAATAAACCAAAATACATATATATAAAATTGTGCCAAATTTTTTTTACTTTGAATGTTTAATAATGCTGCATAAATGATTGATACGAAAACAAATGAACATTGTTAACAAGTTCTTACTTTTTGATATAGTGGGAGTATTATGTTCATATTTTAAAAAGAGCTCAAAGTTATGTATGTAATGATACCACACAAGTTATAATTTATTTGTAAATTAAAGGTATAGTAATTTTTTTAAATAATAATCTTTAATGTCACAAGTTAAATAAAAATAATACTGACTAATGACAATAATGACATATACGAATGTCAGATGATATAAATAACAACAGCCGGCTATCTGAAAAATATTGTATCTCCAATTTAAATAAATGATAACTTTTGTGATATCCATGTAAAGGAAATTTCAAGCGTTTCATGAAAATTTAAGTATAATACAACCGTTGAATTTTAAAAAATAACTTATTCAACAACGTTCTTTTGTTTTTGCCTTCTTCGTTTTTCGAACATAGAGGTATTATTAATTAAGCATCAGAGTAGAATATTTTTGTTGCGTAGATTCCTTTTTATCCTTTATAATTAATGGAATCTATATGGTGACACCAAGACCAATCTTTCTTCAAAATTTCTATCTATTGACATTCTACGAGTATTCATGTCACACAAAGCAGCACACAAGGACACTGGTGTCAAATAATGAAGAACGGAGATTTCCAATATGAATAGGTACTTTTGTTCTAAATCTAAATACTGTAATTCATTATGAATAGTTTGCAAAACAACTAAATTATTATTTGGACAAGTTTCAACAAAAAAAAAAGACCACATTGCCTATTATGCACTATGAATACGAAAATTCTTATATTAGCTCTCAATCTAATGAAGCTAGATTATTTATATAATTAAGAATATTAGCAGAAATTTTATTCTTTTTTATGTAAAACAGTAATTTTGAACTGAAAAAGAAAACGACAGCGTGAAATATCGAATAATACACAAAAAGCGTGAAGAAATAGTGAAGAAGTTAAAAAAAATCAATGACAGTGAAGAAAATACACAGACAGTGGAGAATCTTGAAAATGGAAGTCGTGATTTTAGTTCTTAATTTAATGAAGGCAGACTATAAACAGTAGCTATGAACCGAAGGAAAATTGAAGAGAAAAAAGAAAGCCACACCACGCATCATGAAATAATTCACAAAAGTCAGTTATGAAGAACTTTTTCAAAAAACATTAATGTCAAGATCACTAAAAAATAAGAATTCCTTTAGTTTCAAAATAATCACAAAAATACATTTGAAGACAAAAAATAAAAGCATTTATTGTGTAATATATTTAAAGATAAACAGCGATAAAAAAAGCAAACGTTTTATATTGTTTGATTTCGAAATTACTTTCTATTGAATATATTTTAACAGTATTGTTAGTTACTCTTTATTCCTTGCCCGACAATATCTTCATATAAAACATGATTTAACTTTTTAAATTTAAAGTAGAAGCGCTTTTACCTCAATTTCTACATCTCTTATATTATTTACAAAACATGGAATGTTTACACCACCTCATTCATTGTAAACAATAATAAATATTTCATTTTTTAATAAATAGAAGAAATTAAAAGTTCTCTGAAAATTATATATTCTGGTTTCCTCAAATGCTATTACTCGTTCCGAGCGAATAAAAAAAAACTGCAAAAAAAGAGTTCAAACATATATCGGCATCAAAATGCAAATAAATATATGTATGCATAAATGCATAAAACAGTCATACCCATAAGTACATCACGTGTGTTATGTTATTATATAATAGACACACAGCGTGGGTCATAGAGTAATTCACAAAAATCAGTTATAATAATCTCAAAAATATGTAGACAAAAAATAAAAGATAAACAGCAATAAGACAAACAATTGTTTAATAATGCTTAGAATTTATTGCTTCCCTGTCAAATCTTCATATAAAACAACCAAATTGAATTCTGATAATAACATCATTTAACTTTTTAAATTTAAAGTAGAAGTGCTTTTACCTCAACTTCATCTAGCTATTAAATTATCTACACCATTTTGTGTAAACTCCAGAAATTACATATAAGTAAACACAGTAACCACTAATTCTTGCTCATGTTTCAACATATTTTCTTGGCGTTCGTACTATATTAATACAAGTAGATATGTATATTCCTATACGATACATGTATTAAAATTATCTATATTTTAAAAGTAGAATTGCGTTCTACCTCAACTTCTCTATCTCTTAAACAATATAGGCTATTTGTTTTGAATTCAAGAAAAACCATATTATTATTATTATTAAATTGAAGTACTTATTAATAATTCCATTTTTTTCGGTTCAAAACAAGTATTTGCTATTGGCATTGTATTCACGCAAATCTAACATTCGAATAATTCATATCCGTGAGATGTATATATAATTGCGCATTATCTAAGCCTAGGCGAGCTCTGCTATGTTGTCAAATATTCGGATCTCTTTTCAGTCAGAACCTGTTTACATGTATATGTATATACATTGCCGTCGTGGACGCGCTCTGTCTGAATACTTGCGAACTAATTGTGTATAAAATTCGAAAAATAATTTAAAGTTGAGCTCCAGGATAAAATTTAAATTCGAACTCTCTATTGCCCATACGATAGAATAAAACTCGATATACACACTAAGAAGGCTGAGATCCAAAAACGGATCTCGCTCATCCAAAAGGATCTCATCTAGGGAAACATTCAACTCGAAATGATCTCAACTTTTTAAATATATAAATATATATATATATATATATATATATATATATATATATATTCCTTGATAAAGGCATCATTTGCCGAAACATGTAGGGTTGTTTTAAATATATATATTTTAAAGTAAAACCAGACCTTAAATCGCCAACAAATTGAGTTTACTATATATATATATATATTGGGTAATTTAATAATTTAGTGACCTTGGTATGATATGGTAAATTCAATCAGTTGGCGATTTAAGATTTGGTTTTACTTTAAAGTATATATATATATTTAAAAACAACCCTACATGTTTCGGCAATGATGCCTTTATCAAGGATATAAAATATAAATCAACTGATTCAATTTACTATATATGTATATATATATATATATATATATATATATATATATATATATATATATATATATAACATTTGATAAATTATTGGAGTTTTTCGGCTTTTTTATATGAAATATTTACAAATATTAAATTAGAATATATGTAATTGCAGAGTAAGTGGGGATGTAAACATTGCTGTCTACAAATTACAAAGCAAATCATACGAAATTTTTTATTTGAAAAATATGGTCTACGTAAAAACAAAAAAAATAAACAATTAAAAAAATAAAAAATTTCGTATGATTTGCTTTGTAATTTGTAGACAGCAATGTTTACATCTCCACTTACTCTGCAATTACATACATTCTAATTTAATATTTGTAAATATTTCATATAAAAAAGCCGAAAAACTCCAATAATTTATCAAATGATATATTTAATGAACGGCTAAGAAATTATCGAAACACTTATATATATATATATATATATATATATATATATATATATATATATATACGGGTATATAATATTTTCGTGTCCTTGGTATGATATGATAAATCCAATCAGTTGGCGATTAAAGGTCTGTTTTACTTCAAAGTATATATATGTAAAAAACCCTACATGTTTCGGTAATGATGCCTTTATCAAGGATATAAAATATAAATTTATATTTTATATCCTTGATAAAGGCATCATGGCCGAAACATGTAGGGTTTTTTAAATATATATACTCTGAAGTAAAACAGACTTTTAATCGCCAACAGATTGGATTTACAATATATATATATATACAGTAAATATCGTTTATAACGACATCTGATATAACGACATATCGGTTTTTGCGACGAAATTTCAAGGTCCTGGGCAGAAACAATGCTTTCTAAACGCGAAACCTATCGGTTATAACGACATCGGATATTACGACGAAACTAATATAGCGACGAAAAATAGCTTGAAATTTGGATCAAATTATCTTTTATAACGACGGACACGTCGCATAGTAAGAAAACGGTGGGGAAGTTTCGAATTGGCTAGGGGAATTACAGCGTTATGAAAAGGCAAGGCGAAATGCGACAGATAAACGTATTTATTCAGTAGTTATCTAGGAATTGAAGGTACGTTGTCGACGTCGATATGGCGAAACGAAAGGCGTTTAAAATTGAAGAAAAAGCATCAATTATTAGGCGGTTGGAGGCTGGAAATTCTAATATTAATATTGCTAAAGAATATAAGGTAAGTTTTGTGTGATTTCTATGAGAATAACATGCATACTAATATTATTCTTTTTTATTTAGGTGGCGCATTCAACAATCTCCACGATTTGGAAAAATCGGAATAAAATAGAGGATCTAATTACTAGACCTTCATCATTACAAACGAAAAAGATCAGATCTTGTAACGCGTATAGAGTAGACGAGGCCCTATATGAATGGTTCAAAATTCAGAGGAGCCACAACATTCCTATTAGCGGTCCGATATTGCAAGAGAAAGCAAATGATTTTGCTCGACGATTAGGGTTAGAAGATTTTAAATGCACAGTTGGATGGATTCAACGATTCCGAAATAGACACAATATTGTTTTTGGTAAAATATGTGGCGAAGCAATAGATGTACCTAAAGGGATTTGTGACGACTGGTTAAATACAGTGTGGCCAAATTTAAGAAAAGAATATACAGACGAAGAAATATTCAACGCAAATGAGACTGGTTTATTTTTCAGAATGATGCCAGACAAAACGATGAAATTTAAAGGGGAAAAATGTATTGGTGGTAAACTGAGTAAGGATAGATTGACTGTTCTTGTAGCAGCAAATATAACTGGATCGGAAAAAATGAAACTTGTGGTTATTGGCAAAGCTAAGCATCCTCGATGCTTTAAAAATATAAAATCTTTACCTGTTGAATATGAAAATAACCAAAGAGCATGGAGGACATCAGCATTATTTGAAAAAATAATTCTACGATGGGACAATAAACTCATTCGGCAAAAAAGGAAAATCCTATTGCTTTTAGACAACTGTCTAGCTCATCCAAATATTCAAAACTTAAAAGCTATAAAACTTGCCTTCCTTCCACCAAATACCACGTCAGTTCTTCAACCGATGGACCAGAGTGTAATAAAGTCCGTAAAGACACATTTTAGAAAACTTCAAATTATAAAGCTTTTAAAAGACATTGACGAGAATGGTGTTCCTCAAAAACTAGATATCCTGCAGGCTATTTTTCTACTTTCCAAAGCTTGGGATCGCGTTTCTCAACAGACAATAGCAAATTCCTTTGCACATGCTGGGTTTAATTTACACACAGCAGAAAACTCTTTTGATGACGATAATTTACCCTTATCTGAGTGGCTTCGACTACAAAATGATACGGAAGAAGATAGCTTACCTTTAACTGAATGGGTCCGCACTTTACCTGTAGTTAACCTGACAACAGAAGAGGGTTGGGATAATTTTTCAAATGTTGATGAAGAACTCGAAACGGAGGAAGATATGACAGAAGATGAAATTTTAGCTGAGTTCAGTGCAAACTTGGAGTTAGAAATAAACAACGATGAAGTGGAAATGGACGAAACTACGGAATTTCAACCACCTACTATAAAGGATGCATTTTCAGCAGTTGAAATGATTCAGCATTTTTTCACATTTAATCAAAATTTGAAAGACGCTAAAACAGATTTTGCATTGCTCCATTTGGAAAAAAATATTGAAAAACACTTCTTAGAAAACAAAAAATTACAACAAACCAAAATGACAGATTTTTTTTATTAAAATTTAAATATGTATGTATGTATGTACAATGCAGTCCGTGCCTCTGTATTATTATATACATATGTGTTAAATTGTTAGTAAAATAAGTTGAGAAGGAAATGTTTTTTTTATTTGTATTTTATAAAACTAGAATATTGTTTTCGTTGTTTAAGTGTATTTTCTAAGATAAATAAAATGTGTTTATATAATAATTTGGTATTTGGATATAGCGACCTACTCTTATAACGACCGAATTTCGTTGGTCCCTTCAACGTCGTTATAAACGATATTTACTGTATATATATATATATATATATATATATATATATATATATAATATTTTAGTGACCTTGGTATGATATTGTAAACTCAATTAGTCGGCGATTAAAGGTCTGGTTTATTACTTCAAAGTATACATATTTAAAATATCCCTACATGTTTCGGCAATTATGCGTTTATCAAGGATACAAAAAATATCACACATTTATATTTTTTGTATCCTTGATAAAGGCATAATTGCCGAAACATGGAGGGTTATTTTAAATATATATACTTTGAAGTAATAAACGAGACCTTTAATCGCCGACTGATTGAGTTTACTATATATATATATATATATATATATATATATATATATATATATATATATATATATATATATGTTATTCTTTTTACGTTTCCGCGGGTAGTATTATGTGTCGTAACTGGTTTTTTTTTTCCGCGTTTCCAATGTTTGGTCCTCGTAAAGTCTTCAACAGTTGGCAAGATACCTAGCCCAACAGCTACAACCACATGCCGAAGAAGCCGAATCTTACGTCAAGAACGCAATCCACTTCATCGAGATATTGAAGAAAGAGAAAGTGGAAAGGAGATTGGCTATTAGTACGCTTAGACGTAGTGTCACTGTTTTCCAATATACCAGTAACCGAAGCTCTAGGGATCATCGAAAGAAAATACCAACCTCCACCATGCATAATGAACCTGGTGAAACACTGCCTGGCAAACACCAACTTTATCTACGGCGATCAACGTTACAAACAAATAGACGTCGTCTAGAAACCAGCACCGGTCTTTACGAAGACTAAACAGTGGAAACGCGGAAGAAAACTCGGAATCCAGTTACAACTCATATTTATATATATATATATATATATATATAATATTTTGTTGTCTAATTTAAAATAATGATTATAACTAAACTTGGCAAAGAGGGGCAATTTCCAGTGCATGTCCGAGAGCAACGTAGAGGGAAGAAGCTCGCGGCCCGGAAACTCAAGCGTCCATATCAAAGCACACTTGTTCAGTATTATTCCACTGGTCGATGTAAGTGCATGTCAGTACAAACATAAATCTTGCATTTAGGTACGTTTCGGAAACGGCGTATGTCTAAGAAACTAAAAAAAGTATCAGCGAGTATGCCGGATTTAGAATACGAAAGCGATATGTGTAAGGTGCAACGACTATTTGACGTGTACCAGCAGGTGGAAGCGTCAACGCCACCTTAAAAGTATAAAGCACTGTTCTGCAATCCGTGGCAAACGATAGAGCGAACAATTAGCATTTAATGTAGGTGTTTATTTTATTATATATAATCTATCGTTCACTTTGCTAGACCAAAAAGCATTTGTATCCTTCTGGAGCAAATATTCGGATTATACATTACCAAGTCGGACATCGATAAGAAACGTTATGCCATATGCTCGTGACTATGTTGAAAGAAGAATTAAAGCAGAATTGAAAGATAAAAAATTGTGGTTGTGTGGACGAAACAAGCGATCGGCAAAAAAAAATCTTTGGTGAATGTGATGGAACGTACAATGGAAGGATTTGAACCGTTATCCTCTATCTAATTGCTTTCAAAAGAGTTGCAAAATGTACTAGCGATGAAATTTTAAAAATGGTGTTGAGCGCATTGAACAAATTTCAAGTTTCAACAAACCAACTATTAATGTTTGTGAGTGCCGGTGCCGCTAACATGCTTTCCTTAGGCCGATCTCTTAAAGAAAAGAGTAGCAATCTGTTACACGTAACATGCAAAATACATGCTTTAAACCTTGTGGCGCAATTGATACCTAAATATTATCCACGAGTAAATGCTTTAATAGCTCATACGAAAGCAGTGTTTTTAAAGTCCCTAAAACGTACAAAAGAATTTCACGAACTGTGTCCCGACGTGCCTGAACCACCACAGCCAATTACTACGCGTTAGGGAACATGGTTAGAGGCTGCGTTTTAATTCTGCGAACATTTTGATGATGTAAAGAAGGTAGCCAGAGGAAAAGCCAGAAAATGTTTCAAGATAGTCAGGTAAAAAGTGATTCAGAATCTATTTGCAAAAACTATTATGGACTAGCGGAGGGAATTGAAAAATTACATAATGATTCGATGTCTTTTGTGGATTCTGTTCAGATTGTGGATAATGTTCACTCAAACCTATGAGCGGCGGAAGGCCAAAAAAATGAGTGCGTAATACGAACATTTCAAAGTGTTATTGACAAGGATTCAGATTTTCTCAAGACACATTTGAGAAGGTACGTGGAGAGATCCATTAAGTTATCACAAGGATTGCTTTAGATTTACAAATATAACTTCACTCGATGTGGGACGGTCGTTTTCATCATTGAAAAGTATTTATTCCGCACGCCTTACTCATTTGACTGAAACAAGTGTGGAAACATATTTAATGATTCAAATATTTAATAGATGCCACCCAGCTTCATTTCACGGAAACCTTTTAAAACAGTAAGTGTTTCAGCACGTTATATAATATATTTTATCATTATTTTGTGTGTAAACCTATGTTTACTCATGAAAGTTACGAACATAAATGATGCGAGTACGTAAACGTTACTGAACGCTCGCCTTGATACCGCCGCTAGGCCCCTCTACGTTTTTCTCCGCACTGTATTGAAACTTGACCCTCTTTGCCGACTCTAGGTCTAACGTATTCACAGTATCAAAAATTATTAGTTTATATACTTATAAATTCTTGCTTTCAATATTTTAATTAAACGTATTCATATAATTCCCAAATTATCAAAATTTTTATGTAAAGTGTATAATTTCAGCATTTAAAGAACACTAACTCGGTAGTCAATCAAGTACTTAATTACTCTTCGCATAAATAGCACAATTTACAACTCGCAAATAATGCTTTACTGTACTATTTTCCGTCCCCATTTTCAAACTTTACAAATTAGGAAATAAAAACGATTGTAACTATAAATGTTATCATAAACAATTGTCAGAAATCCAACATTTATTATTGTCCGAGTCGCTTTATTACTTATCATTAAGTCTGTTATTAACGTTGTTTTTAATTATTTAACCAAACCTGGACGAAAATTATAAATTCCTCTAAATTTTTAAATAATGTTTGGAATTTTTAACTTCTTATTCTTTCGTACGGTAACATTTGCAATAATAATAATAGTAATAATGTACAAGGGAAAAGAATTAAAGTTACATACATTATAATTCAAACATAATGTATAATTACAATATTAGACAAAAAGAGAAAACTTATAAACAGGTCACGATATGAAATATTAGCATTCATGTACATGATGAGTCGGGCTTTACGCAACACAATAATACGTGATTTAGGAATTTAGAATTTTAGGATGTATGCAGTGCATTCCAAAAATTCCGAGACCTTAGAAACATAAAAATAGCGCACTCTATATTTTGTCCACACAACTATTAGAACAAACTTGTTTCTTTTAAATGATGTGTTTTTCAATGATGAAGGAAACGACTGTTTAATAATGTATTTGATTTGTATTCGCGGTTTAGAAATTGCCATAAATTACTCTAACTTGATAGTAAGGGGCAGTACTTCATTTCTAGCAATAAAGAGGATGTGAAATATGTGTGTTCAGGAGAAGGGGTTAATGCAGGTTTTTATCAAGAGGTTCTAAATCGCCGTATGAAGCATATATCCTAATATTTCTCATTTAGATGACAGGTTTCTTCTTTATGACAACAGACCACCATATTTATAATATAAAACTGAGTAAAACATAATTCTTGCTCCGTTTCTAGCATATAAATTCATATTAGTGCTTAACTACTCATCGTGTGTGTAGGATCTAGCTCCAATAAACTTTTTTATTTCTCTAAAGCTCCAATAGACTTTTTTGTTTCTTTAAAAGAACAGCATATTGTTGACGCTTAATCCATACAAAGACACGTGACGAGCATTTTGGGTGGCATTAAGGGCATTCGAGAATTTATTAAAAAATGAATAGAACTATATAGCAGATTAATTAAAAGTATTTCATTAATTTCGTTTTCTTTTTGTCTACAAAAAGATCAATCCTGGAACTTTTTGATTGTAATGGGCATCAGGAAATTTTATATTGTGCTGTGGTATATGAAAAGTAGGTGAATTAATGTAGTTATTAATTAAATTCAATAAAAATTGCACGTTGCCTTCTATGAGATAGAGAGTGAAAGTTTTGTCTGGAATGATGATTAGTTAGAACCGCGAAGAGGATAAGTCTCATCAACTTTAAAGTTTACTTCAAACTTTAGAGTTAGGTACTTAAGAAATTGTTTTTGAACATGCTTCAGTACTAATGCTAAAGGGTTATAAAATGTACAAAATAGATCTGAAACATTAATAGGCTAAAACAACTGAGCGAAGAATTAATTACGTTAAAAAAACAACAATGATGGAAGGGAACGGTAAACCAGTAACATCACAGGTATTCTGGTATTGTATGAGTACAAAAAGTGAATAATAAAATAAAAAATACTTTTCAGCGGAAAAGAAAGACATGACAAGCGAAAGGCAAGAAAATATAATAAATCTTAAGAAATACAAAACATAAAATTCAGTTGAAGAAATAAGGAGTATACTAAGCACTATGCATAGTAAATCGCATGTGATATAGTTAAATACATGCATAAGTTCAGAGAATGATGAACACAAATAGTTGACATCCATGAAGATACTATTTCCTCGTTTTGGCAACATGTTATAGTGGTGTAATCTTGAGTAAACAAATTTGTAGAAACGGAAAAATGACCAAAAATAAGGATAGTAATATGGACCACCAACGATAAAAATTTAATCAGTGTTTATTCGTAAGTTTGCTTTTACGATTTCCAATATAAAACAAGCAAAAAGTTTTCAAAACTAATTCAGGGTCTAATCGTCATGCTTTAACGAATTTTGTCAAATGTTAAGGATAAATAAACCTTTGGAATGCTTAGTAATTCTTATTATATTTTTCGCATTTTATTTAAACACACTTTTTCTTTACAGGTAAATTATTAGAAAGAATTGCACCTAAATTTTGTTTTAAATTCAAACATTCAATACTAGTACCTAGATTTGAATTTATTTTATTTAAATTTTTCTTTTGTCACTGTTTTAAGTTTCCATTTATTTAATAATCTATTTATTATGTAATGCTTTACTTTTTAATTAGTAAAGCTGTTTTGTAGCAATTTTATATATGTGCTATTTCCTGAAGTAAATAGGTATTTAAATACTTTGTTTATATATAATGATTTATTTCGTCGTAATTCCTGCGTAACGTATTATTTTTTACGGTATTGTTGAAGCCACACACATCGTGATTCTAGTTTAAAGTAACATTATTTATTGTGTAAATGTGTTTCTCAGCGATTGTAGATAGAGCTGATAAATATTTCATTTTTGGTTTCGTCATTTTGTTTTGTATTGGAACACGAAATTAATCATGTTTATGCTAATTTCGGGCAGTAGGTGATAATTATTATTAATATATACGGTTTTACTTCAAATAAAATAATAAAGTAAATACAACATAAATTTTTAAAAACATAAAAGTCTTATTTAATTGAGTATAACAACAGACATTCCGACGAATACACTGCATATGCATATATGTAATATTTTACAGGTGTTAGAATGTCGAACATCATTCACTGAGTTTGTAAGAATGAGGTATTTAACATTTACGAGATATAATCTTCATAGCCATTCAAATTTATGTTTTCTAATATTATATACTGACAGAATATAATCCTTTCTTTATCTTAAGACATTGAACACGAAAATATGTTAACATAACGGCTTTGAAATTCTTAAGTTTCTATTAGTTTAGTTCGATATTTTAAGTATATTGTTTATTTTAGATAATAATAAACATACGTATATCATCAGACATAATATATTAATAATGCTTTATTAACTCGAACTTAGTGGAATAAAAATAAGAGTAATAGAAATATAATAAGTCACGCGATAATATGTAGATCGTAAGCATACATAAGCCATCTGCTAAAATTTAGGGCTAACATTTGGCAATTACTATAAATAACTGAATCATTTTATACCTGTAATTATTGCGCTCCATGTTATTCGTAAATTTGTTATGCTCTGAATTAGACTACTGTATTTTTTTGGAGAGTGTATAAATATTTTGAACTGCCTGTTATATTTAGAATCATTAAACTAAACTTACCTGTAATAATTGCTTTGCTTGTCATTTATTTTTCAATGTTCAGGTATATATCGTGAGAATTTCCGATATTATATTATTTTTCCTACATCTAGAGTCGTTTCGGTTTGTATTTATTTTCTACACATTTATTAGGGACAAATACTGCATAAGTATTTCGATTTTTGCTATCTGAACCGTAGTAATGTCATCAAATAGCTAAATTGCTTCTCATTTAGTTCATTTTGATACGTACTCATTCTAGATCAGTATTAATAGCATTGTACCTCGAGGATAACATTTATTATATAAGTTTTTCTTTGGTTAGCTTCTAATTACGTATATTCTTTTCCACAGCATATATCTTGAATTGTGTTACTACATTTTCTTCTCCTCGTTTAAGATCTTGCTTAGGGTTCTCTGGAATCTATTTTAATTATAGGGTTGGCTGACATTGTTTTATAAATTATCCTAGACTTTTTAGTTTATTTAAACCATTTCTCAGTTTGTTTTGGTTTGCTGTCCTTGACAAGGTACATGACTTGACAGCTAAGTTTTACACGTTCACGTGTATATGTGCGTGTGCATCTGATATGCGTATAAAATGGCGGCCTAATATTTTATCGCCAATATATGTTTTTATAAATTAAAATTCTATATTTTGAAGCAGTTTCATAATTAAATCTTGTGTCTTTTGTTCATTTTGGAATTTTTCCTTTATCGTATTTGAATAACAGCGAAATCTTTGAGTAAATTATCTGCTACGCGCTGTATGTCGAGACCACAGAAAAGAGAGGAACTCAAGTTTCGGGCGACGAGGATTGCATCACCTACCCGCCCCTGCCAACGTCTAGCGGCCCACCCGGCTTTAGAGACTGCCTCAGCCCAAGGGTGGGGAGACCCAAAGGTACTTCAGTACACGAATTAAGGTGGTATAGTGCGCCACAATTTAGAACCGTTAGAAGTCGCAAAATTCGGAAATGGTGATCAACAAAAGTAGGCAAGACGCGCAGCGGGTAGGGGATGCAACCAGACCGTCCGAAACGTAAAGAAAGAAAAAGGCGAATTTCAGCCAGATATAATTAGATTTTATTTCTGGCACTAACTTAAAAATAATAAATAAAAAGAATTAAGTTTTTCTAGTAAAAAAAAGACAAACTAAGTATGTTAACAGACCGTTTGTGCACAGAAGTTCACAATCCCAGCAAAATACGTATTTCGTTGGTTTACAGATAATTTAGAACCAAAAATGGAAAGTCCGATCATTTTGAACAGACCCGGTACATATAGAGAGATTTTGTTACAGGCAAATATTTATTTGTAATAAATTTGTGCAAATTCGCAAAGTTATGGTCTGAGAATATAATTAATTAAAGTAAGTAAGTAGTAAGATTTAATTAGAGAAAAAAAACTTACTAATGAATGCTTAAAATTAAAATGACGGAATACGCAATACTAAAATGTTACTGTACAAATTTACAAATCTAGAAAACAAGTTTAATATTCACAAAATAACATCGACGTTTTCTACGCTAAAGAAAACGCAGCAAAAAAAACAACTCTTTCGATGTTTACGAAGCAAAAATAAGTTCTTGTCGCCGTGAGGAACAGATGTGTAATTCAAATAATCTGTCGAAATAAAGAGAAATACCAGTTAGAAAGTTAATTGAATTAACTACATAAAATTGAAAAATGATGTCTGTAACGACGAAATAACTAAGTTAAATTTCTAAACAAAAAAAAAAGTTCAACAAAGAAAACTAATTGCAAAACATTTAGTTTAAATTAAGAAAATAATAGTTAAAATCTCAGCTGTGTCCGTCTTCTTCCTGCAAGCGGGATATTCGTGCGCGTAGTCGGTTTCCAGCTGTGAACGACGTTTGCGTCGGTAGAGGAAAAAAAACAGGATAATGTCTGATGGTTACAACGCAATAAGTGTATCGAGAGAAGGAGTCAATCGGCTAAATCGTCATCCAGAAATCCCCTGCGGGTAATTGTAGTACAATTAAAAATTATAGCGACTAAATAAAACCTCGCACAAACGAGAGGGCTGCCAAAAAAACCCAGAATACTGCTTAAAGCAATCAGGCCCTACAACAAGCAGTTACAAAATAAAATCACGAATGACCGCCATCGATCTTTCCTCTATCGATAGCGATCCCGGACTCTTCTCTCTAGAAGTTATCGCCACTAGAGAATCGAGAGGGGAGGAAGACCACGAAGAAAAACTAATACATAATTATTGTATGTGAAGATATACGCATGCAAGCGAAAGTACTACAGTTCGATTCAAAATAAACATAACAGAATAAAAAAAAAAGAAGAAATTTGCAACCAAAACGAGGACGTGGCTACGTGCACATGTCCTGGACTACTTTTCTTTTAATTTGAAAGTTTTTAATGCCATGTACCCAATTCCAATTTCGTATCAACTGAGCTTTATTTTGTTTTTTCTTCTCTATCTTAATTAAGATGTAGCGAAATACTCTTGTAATTAGACTTTCATCTTTAACTTTTATCGATACTGTCTACATCTATCTAGGATTTTTCGAAAGAACTAAGCAGCTTTTCCTTTATAAGATCGAACCTGCCATGTAATTGTCCCTTTCCTCTCGTGACAGTTGTCGACCTAAGAAATCATATGAAAATTACGTCACTTGGAAGTAAAAATTATAAATGACTTTTTCAAGTAATGGAATTTTACTCGCTCTGCGGTTTTTGTCATTGTAATTTATTTTAAACGATAGGGGATAGTGTTTCCACAATATTGTTATACGTTGGTATCGACGGTTGTAAAAGAATTTCCTGAAGTGATATCTGCACGTGGGCCGTAATTTCGAATTCCCTTCAACCGTTACTTGCATCAAGTGAGTTTTGTTACACTAAGTCTGTGTAAAGGCATTGTTCTTTCATAATAGTTTATTTCGTTATATTGTTTTTTTTCTTTTTGGAATTTAACAGGAAGCCACATTAGCCAGTAAAGGCCACATTTGCCAGTAGAGGCTATGTTTTGCTAGTTCCTGGAGAGGATACGTTGCCAGTAAAGGTTACCTTTCTAATTCCTGTAGAGACTGCTTGTCCTAGAACGTGGTACTTTTGTTAGGGCCAGATTTACTTTACGAACACATGATCATATTTCATGTCTAAGGTGGATAGAAGTTCAACTATCTGGTGAGGTAGGACTATTGTTCGTTATTTTACCTGAAGACCGCAGGTAGTTCAATTCAGCTCCTTACGGCGAACTGGTTTATGCAAATTGAACATATTATCGTAAATTAGTTTCATTCAAATATTTCTTTGGTGCATATATTTCTTTAATAAATTTATGAAAACGATATCCATACTTTTGCATATATAGGGTCACGCCCGATTTTGTAATTGTTAATTATTAATCATTTTGGTAAGAATCAATTCAAAGTTTTTATAAATTCAGTATCATTTCGCAGAAATTATAGGACCAAGTCATATCATAAAATTATTGAATATTTTCATAGTTTAATTTTCTTATTACGATTGAATCTGTCGGATCATTTCATTTTTGTATTATTTTAAACATTTTATGAATATACTGTATGTACCAAAATCTCGATTTGAGATTTATCCAAGATCTTAGATAAATTACGAACCAAATTATTTAGGTTAAACCTGCTATTTAAATATTTATGACTCATTCATTTAAATATTAAATCCTTTTATTATTTAAATCTTATTAACTATTTAATTTGTCTAAAATTCAGTTATATTCTTTTCTTATTATTCAATTTAACTTTCTATTCTATTATGCAGGATTTAGTTTTTTTATACAACTTTTATACATCATTATAAAGCATGTACCTTAAATTTGCCAATTTTTACAGATGGAATTATATAGAGAGAAAGAAACGATACTGATTAGTCAAGTATTTGAAAATTTTGTGTTCATGAAAATTAAATCTTAAAAAATGCATAGACGCTGGAGAGTATTAGTTTTAATTTCAACCAAATTTCGTGCGTGTCGCTTATATAGCTTCCCATATTTCTAAATTTAATATGCAATTGCCTTTGATGAAAACTAAATAATAATAATACTTTTTAAAAGGTTTACTTTGATACCCCGTATATTGAAAAAACACTTTCAAATAGAAAGTAACATAGGAAAGTCCGATTATTTTAACCAGTATATATATATATGTGTGTGTGTGTGTATGTGTACATATATGTACATATCTATATATACAAGTGTCCCGTATCGTTATGTTCAAATTTTTGAAGTGTAAAGTAGACTACATTTCAAGTAACAAAAACGCAAAACTAGTATATTCATTTTTATTTGTTTCAAAGTTAAAGATCTATGAATGTGATTGTCAGATCATGAAAAAAAATGTAATCCTAAAGTCAATACAAACTGATTTTATTTAAAAAAGTTATACGATTCAATAACAGGCCTGTGGTTGTTAGTGTCGTATAATAAAATGGTATCCTAAAATAAATAAACACGTGTCGTAGTGCATACAGTAATTTCTTGGAGATCTACAAAAAAGAGTACTGGAAATTGATTTATGATAAAGAAGGTTCTTACTTATTTCGTAAGTGCTAAATCATGAATATTATACAATAAACAAATGTTCAGATTATTGTTAACATTGCATTTTTTAATAAAGGATTACATTACGTTTCAGTTCATACAACAGCTTATTAGTGAGTGTACACGCTTTCTTTATTCAAAATGCCTTAACGATTTTCTTCTCAAGAGTATGCGAACATGCATTTTGTGTATGGCTACTGTAACGGCAGTGCACGTCAAACAGTTATTGAATACCGACATCAGTTTCTCGTTAGGCGCATTCCTCATTACAGAACGTTTCTGGAAGTACACAGACAATTTCGGAATGCGGACTGCGTGAATGTCTTTTCGACCGAGGAGTAAATTTGCCAGCAGACTTAATGGAAGAAGCAGTAGCTATTGTTACAAGGTATCCAACTCTCAGTGTACGTCGAATCGCTAGACAACTAGGTGTGCCACGAACGACAGTTAGGCGAATTTTAAAACTCAGGGTCTGAGGGCTTATATCCATATCCCTATCGCAGGGGACACGGTTTGCTTGAGGTAGACCACTATGCACGTCTAGATTATTCTACCTGGATATTAAGACTTCACAGAACAGTCATCTGGACAGATGAATCTACGTTCACGAGAAGTGGTGTTACAAATCTGAGAAACCTGCACAGGTGGTCGTCAGAAAATCCCAAAGCTCTACGCCCATCTAAATTTCAACATGAATTTTCTATTAACGTTTGGGCGGCCCTTGTTGATTGGTCCTTTCGTTCTTTCTGGGAGGTTAAATGCGGACAATTATCTTCAATTTCTTATTGACGAACTGCCAGGTCTGTTAGAGGATGTCCCACTGAATGTTGGACAAGACATGTGGTTTCACATGGATGGGGCACCACCACATTTTGGAATTGCTGTCCGAAATTGGGTTAACGTCAATTATCCAAGTGGATTGGTCGAGGTGGTCCTGTTGCATTGGCCATACAGATCACCCGATCTTAATTCCCTTGACTTTTATTTATGGGGGTACATGAAAAATTTAGTCTACGCGCAAGTTTCGAACACAAGAGAAGAGTTGTTGGATCGTATTCACCTGGCTGCCGAGCAAATCCGATAAAATAAGTATGAAATTCGAATAAGTACTTCTTCTGTTGACTTACGGGCACAAGCCTGCATTCAACAAGGAGTTGGACATTTCGAAAATATTATTAATTAAACTTTTTTAAATCAAATCAGTTTTTATTGACTTTAGGATTATATATTTTTTCATGATCTGACAATCACATTCACAGATCTGTAACTTTGAAACAAATGGACGAAGTGGATATACAAGTTTGCGTTTTTGTTACTTGAAATGAAGTCTACTTTACACTCCTAAAATTTGAGCATAACGATACGGGCTACTTATATATATATATATATATATATATATATATATATATATATATATATATATATATATAATTAGTGTTTATAAGAATTTTATTTTTCTTGTTTATTTTATTGGCCGTGTCTTAATATTAAAAATAATAGACTTTTTATTGGTTTAGCGACCTTTTATTGAATTATGATGTTTTATTCTACGACGTTTCGACTTTTATTATTTTTCAGTCTTTTTCAAGTATCGTTTCTTTTGGTTTTCAAAATCACGCATTCTGTGTAACATGTGTGTCGGGTACCCGAGACCTTTTTTTGTAACGAACCGATCGCACTGGTTGGAATATTGTGCATTCTGTGTAACATGTGTGTCGGGTACCCGAGACCTTTTTTTGTAACGAACCGATCGCACTGGTTGGAATATTGTAAGTGTTTGTCACAAACACTTACAATATTCCAACCAGTGCGATCGGTTCGTTACAAAAAAAGGTCTCGGGTACCCGACACACATGTTACACAGAATGCGTGATTTTGAAAACCAAAAGAAACGATACTTGAAAAAGACTGAAAAATAATAAAAGTCGAAACGTCGTAGAATAAAACATCATAATTCAATAAAAGGTCGCTAAACCAATAAAAAGTCTATTATTTTTAATATATATATATATATATATATATATATATATATGTAACAATTGATAAATTATTGTAGTTTCTCGGCGTTTATATGAAATATTTACAAATATTAAATTAGTATGTATGTAATTGCAAAGTAAGTGGGGATGTAGACATTGCTGTCTACAAATTAAAAAGCAAATCATACGAAATTTTTAATTGAAAAATATTGTCTATGTTGGGACTCGAACCCAAGTCTACAGTTTGCCGGAGTGTCGCTTTTACCACTTTGCCACAATAGACCTTGGTTCAAGCTATTTATAAATGCATTATAAAATAACAGTGTTAATGAATGAGATGTCAGTTATTGAATATAGATGTCAAGTTGAAAGCAGAAGTCAGTTTTGGAAAGCTGATGTCAGTTTTGATAGCAGACTTCAGTTAGTGAAAGCAAATGTCAGTTATTGAAAGCAGATGTCTGTTTTGAAAGCAGGTGTCTGTTATGAAAGAAAACGTCAGATTTGAAAGCAGATGCCTATTTTGAAAGTAGATGTCAGTTATTGACAGCAGATGCCAGTATTTTGAGAGCATATGTCATTCGAATGATGAAATTGCTAATTATTACTCCATAGCTATATGAGTGTCTAGATAATTTTTTAGCCGTTTATTAAATATAACAATTGATAAATTATTGGAGTTTTTCGGGTTTTATATGAAATATTTACAAATATCAAATTAGTATGTTCGTAATTGCAAAGTAAGTGGGGATGTAAACACTGCTGTCTACAAATTACAAAGCAAATCATGCGAAATTTTTAATTGAAAAATATTTTCTGTGTTGGGAGTTGAACCCAAGTCTACAGTTTGCCGGACTGTCGCTTTTACCACTTAGCCATGGGTTCGAGTCCCAATATAGACAATATTTTTCAATTAAAAGTTTCGCATGATTTGCTGTCTAATTTGTAGACAGCAATGTTTACATCCCCACTTACTTTGCAATTACATACATAATAATTTGATATTTGTAAATATTTCATATAAAAGCCGAAAAACTCCAATAATTTATCAATTGTTATATTTAATAATCGGCTAAGAAATTATCTAACCACTCATATAGCTATGGAGTAATAATTAGCAATTTCAAACATTCAAATCTGACATCTGCTCTCAAAATACTGACATCTGCTTTCAAAAACTGACATCTACTTTCAAAATAGGCATCCGCTTTCAAATCTGACGTTTGCTTTCATAACAGACACCTGCTTTCAAAACAGACATCTGCTTTCAATAACTGACATCTGCTATCAAAACTGACATCAGCTTTCAAAAACTGACTTCTGCTTTCAACTTGACATCTACATTCAATAACTGACATCTGGTTCATTAACACTGTTAATTTATAATGCATTTCTAAATAGCTTGAACCAAGGTCTATTGTGGCTAAGTGGTAAAAGCGACAGTCCGGCAAACTGTAGACTTGCGTTCGAGTCCCAACATAGACAATATTTTTCAATTAAAAATTTCGTATGATTTGCTTTGTAATTTGTAGACAGCAATGTTTACATCCCCACTTACTTTGCAATTACATACATACTAATTTGATATTTGTAAAGATTTCATTTAAAAGCCGAAAAACTCCAATAATTTATCAACATATTGGTATCCGTATGTAACACGAAAGTTAAATTATGAAAATTTCTGTTACGATTTCCAATCACGTACATATGTCGAGATGTTTTCTTTACTCATACAGACACATCTCCAACTTCAATGCTGCTACAGCTAATATTACGTACGGTTTGGCCGGTACATTTATTTAGAGGGAAAAAAACGAACTAAATAAAGTGTACTGCATAGAGGCGCATATATTGATATTTGTATTTATAATATTTATATATATATATATATATATATATATATATATATATATATATGTATATATATATAAACATCGAACTATGTAAATATTTAGAAATTTGTATTGGATCCAAATTTGGTTTCTGCAGAATAGAAGTTTTAAGTGTTTAATATTAATACATCTTCCATTTTGATTTTTTATTTTATAAATTATTAGTTGATGTATTGAGCACTTCTGTAATTTAAGTGTCAGTAGGAAAATGTTGAAATACCTCTTGCTATTGTTTCTGTCATTGCGTAAACGCCTTCAATGCTTGGCTCTCCAATAAATTAACATAAAAGCGATGTCTTATGTCGAAATTGTGAAAACGTATTAAAATCAATAGTTAATACATTTGCTGTAATATTTGTACAAGTCTTCCAGATATTATATTTTGTAATAGGTGTTATAGATGTACATACGTTTGCATGTATGTCTTTACATTTATACATACGGCTTATTGACAGGGTCAGCTGATTGTTGTGTAGTAAAATAATTCTTTTGATTTATTTCTTACATTTATTTATTACTATTAATTTATTGAAATTATATTATTAATAGCATACTATTTACAAATTGTCTATAAATTATTTAAATAAATTTACTACTCACACACGTAAAGATATTTATTAAAATAATATAATGATTATTTATATAGCTATTGGTTAAATCTTCTTTGTTTCTCATGCTCTAAATTATAGATACAATTCGATGTTCTATAGGAATTATTGCTAGACTAGAGCCGTTCAGAGCCATCGTAAAGGGAGTGTACTATTTTTATAAATTTTAGTTTATTTCGATGTTTTGGTATTAAAATACTCAATCGTTCAAGCATCAGCCACCCAGCGTTATTGTGATGCAAAATGCCTTCCTTTTGGACGATTTTCGCGGACACTTTGAAAAACTGTGTGTTGTCTTGACACTAATTTTTAGGGTTGCTTGAATACTCCTTACAGTAATGTGCCAGTTATCGTCACGAACTCATCAATATGCTGTACAGGGAATAGCACTCCCGAGGTACACGAGCTAAAGCTCTAATTTCTGAGTACACCAGGCGCAACTCTCTTGTATTTAGTCTTACCCAATGATGTAGGTCTATGATCGGGTGGACAGTAATTTCCCTGGTTGTTCGTAGGAATAGCGTGGAAGAAGTACACACAAAACCATTACAAAGAACCAAAAAATAACATCAGAGTGTTTCTAAAGCTGAAAAGCAAGACTCTACCATAATAGAAACAAGTTAGGAAGACAAGGATAAACCAGGAACATTCACAACCCAAAAAATTAAAGATCAGTAATATCGACGAAGTAAACATGCTGACAGACGGGGAGATCCAAAGACCTAAGATATCTGAAAAGTTTAAGACTCCACTGCAGAAGTTGATAAAACATGGAAAGGATTAAATGTAGGCATTTCGCTATAATAAAGACCAATTTTGCCAAGGCAATGCAAAGGGGCCAAAAGAGTTCAGAGAGGGCACCCAAGCCTCAAGTACCAACAAAGACTACAAAACAAAAAGAATTAAAATTTCAAAAAAGACAGTGGTTCAAGGGCAGTACATCTGGGGATCTCCAAGGAGGCAAGAGGCCGAGAATAGAAAGACTAACCTTCAAGCAGGCCATTGCTTTGGAGAAAATCGCGGTGGTAATGAGTCATCCAGATGAAAGCGTATGAACTTAAGGCAATTCAGAGCGCCACTATGGAGACATGCGATTATATACGAGCAAAAGTCTCAATCCGCGATGTACAGATACTGACAACACATAATAGCTGAAAGGTCCCCAATTTAAAACCGTGGGAAGGGAAAATGCTTCCAACTATAGATGGAAAGGAAGTCCCTAGGCTCTGGGCTTGTACAGTGTTCGTTCTGTTAGTAGACAGAATGCTCAATAGATTGTAAATTAATAATTGCGGCCTACAAACCAAACTTTTAATCGTCTAGGGTTTATTTCCAGGGGAAAAGGTCGTTATAGACTTTTTCCATTGATACAAAATCAATGAAAAAATTAAAAAACTGGGAATAAAAAACGAGCATAAAAATGTAAGTCAGGGTAAGCAAAGTAGAAATCCTCAAAATTAATTTAACAAAGAACTACGACCAGGAACTATCCAATTTCAAACGAAAGATAAGATTTTTAGTAGTTATACTATTGATATGGTCATGATACGAACTTAAATTATAAAGTGATAGTTAAATATAATTGAAGGTTGTATATATATTTGGATAGACTGTATACAAACAGGTAAGATAAATTTATTTTTGCGAATAATACTGTTGAAAATCGTTTATTGAAACAATGCATATATTTGTAGCGGTAAAAATCTACCTTGGTGAAAATGTATATACGAGGGGAACCTAAAAATTTCCGCAAACAGAAAGAAGAACAAATATTTTATCGAAAGAAAGCACTTTCTTATTAAAGTATTCGCTTTTAAGTTTTACGCACTTTTTCTACATGTAGAAGTACTTCTATATATAGAATAGTCAATATGTCACAGTATATTTAAGTAAAATAGTTTAAAATATAAAACCGATGTAAGTAATATTTAAAATATATTATTAATGTATGATTAAAATTATTTACAGAGAACATCTTGTATTATTAATCATTTATTCTGACGAAGACAGTAAAAGTCGAAACCTTAATATGAGTATTTTTAATTGATGGATAATAATTAACCCGAAGAAACAATTAACCATTTATAATTAAAGAACGGCTAAGAAAAAAATATACGTATATATAAACTGTAGTAGGTTACACATTCCCATCTAGAAAAAAACATGAAAATAAGAAATAAATATTTCTATAGTTAATTATTTCATAAATAAATCCTAATTAAAATTCAAGCTTGACAGTTCTGATATAGTTTCCAGGGTGAATTTCTGAAATGTTTATTTTTAATCGTTGAGACTCTTAAATTTTTCTAAAATTAATTGAAAATTATTCATATCTATTAAATAAAATTAAAACATAATCACTGTCTAACTTGAAATTTAAAGATTTACATTACCTATGTTAAAATAACTACACAATAATTGTGAATTGTTCTATATCGTTTGAATTTTATATAGAACTAAGTAAGTAATATCAATTTTAAAATAAGCACGCTAGGAAAGATCAAACTATAATTTACGCAATATATTGAAATAAAGTATAGATTTACATTAACATCATTACATTTTTCACTGCAACGATAGAAGAGACGCCGCATTTTTGAACGCTCCCAAAGTATTATTAAAAATTCCGTAAAAATTCAAAATTATTGCATTTAACGTTAATATTCCAAATAACTTTAATTTTCTGCACCGTTTGAAGTATTTTCCTGGAACCTAGATCCTGATTGAGGTTATAAACCTCAAAATAATCAACTACCGTCGAGCAGCCTTATTTCTATACAGTGAATCAAGATCCATATCATTGAAGGAGAAAATCCATATCATACTGAAAATAGAAAAACTGTCATTCCATCCTAAATCCTTGTAGATCTTCCCCATCCAGTTTTGCTACATAATTACAGGTATTTCAAGTCAGAGGTCATTGACCTTGATCTAAATATAACACGAAATTTAAATAAAAATATTTAAATATTTCGTTGTAGAAATTATTTTAGTAGACACTTAAAATTTCACGTAACTCACTTACCATATTTATGGAATCAATATCCAAATTACTTATTTAAGAATTTAACATTTATATTATATGCATCTGTGAAGGCTATGGTACACATATTAATATCCAATTCATGTCAATTGAAATACAATAAACTAACAATACCAATGTACACACGTAACTAGTACTAACTAGCAAAGAACTTACCACCAATAAATACTCAAATTGAATCATGTAGCCAAATATTGTTTTATTTATAAAATTAATGAATTAATGAATACTTATAAAGTCAAAAAGTATTATTAATGTTTCTTGAACAGACTACTCCCCAGGTTAAGTATTAAAAGTTGATACATATTTAAGGGCAGCCTGAGATATAATTAAATATTATACTTATATGTTTTAATATACTTGCACAATAAGTACCAACTTAATAATTATATATCATCGCCCTTTACATCCAAATATATCAATAATTATTTAAAGTTTATTAATAATTTTTAACAATTAACAATATTTGCACGCAACAATCCCCAATACCAATATATATATATATAAGGTAAACTTAATAAGTCGGCGATTAAATGTCTGGTTTACTTCAAAGTATATATATTTAAAACAACCCTACATGTTTCGGCAATACGCCTTTGTCAAGAGAATACAAAATTTAAATGACAGAATATTTTGTATTCTCTTGACAAAGGCGTATTGCCGAAACATGTAGGGTAGTTTTAAATATATATACTTTGAAGTAAACCAGACCTTTAATCGCCGACTTATTAAGTTTACCTTATCATACCAAGGTCACGAAGATATATATATATATATATATATATATATATATATATATGTGTGTGTGTGTTTAGATAATTTCTTAGCCGTTTATCAATTGATATATACAGGTTGAGTTGTGAGGATCGCACTAAACTCTGGGAGTGTATTGTACTCATATAAATATTTAAATGAAACTCATATCTTGTTAACAGATCTTCATTCGTTTTCAAGTTATAGCATCATAACTATATTTACAAGCTTAAAATGTTTTAATGAATTCATCTTAAATAATATAAAAATATCCTTGTATTGATTACCCATATAAAACAAAGTTCAGTGTAGTTCATGAAAAGTTATTTCCTGTTTTTTTATTACAGGTGTACTGGCTAACTGAATCTTTCGATTTGAGGCAACTCATTTTAATAATTTGTTTATTCTGATACATGTCTATGGCAGTTAATTGTCAAAGTGATTTGTAATTTTCAGTTTACATGTTTATTACAAAAAACACTTATAATACAAATCTTGAATATGTAAATATGGTTTTCATTTATGGTTATTGTAATGTAAGCGCTAGAGGTTCTGTTGAGAATATCAGCTACGGTTTCCACATTGGAGAACTCCAGACAAAAATGTATTTCTTAGAGTTTACAACAAACTGTGCGAGTGAGATTTTGTCGATGGATAAATAATAATTGTAGAATTGTATCGCGCATACTTTTTGCCGATGAGGCGTCATTCAATCGTGACGGCATTAATAATACTCGTAACTTCCATGTACGGTCAGAGGATAATCCTCATAAAATTGTCGAAAATAGTTTTCAGAGCAAGTTTTCGGTAAACGTATGGTGTGGAATAGCCGATAGTTATTTGATTGGCTCAAACATTCTTGAGAATCGTTTAACAGTAGGGAACTATTTATATTCTGCAAAATGAATTACCAACACTACTAGAGGATGTTCCACTAAATATCGCAATAGGAATGTATTTTCAGAACGATGGAGCACCAGCAAATTTCGCTCATCATGTTCGGCAGTATTTCGACGAACGATTTTCGGGGGTTTGGATTGGTCCCGGTGGTCTTATTAATTGGCCTTTGTACACCTCATTAAAAACGAGGTGTACAAAGTGAAAGTCGACACTCGATATGTGTTAATCCACCTATTATAAATCCCGCAGCCGATACCAAAGAAAGACATGAAGCAATCAGGAGAGCAACGGGCGTCCTTCTTGAATGATCAATTAAATGTTTAAATGCAAGTGGTCGAATTTTCGAAAATTTATTATAATAACTGTAACAATTAGATTAAAACACGTTTGTAAATATTGTTATGATGCTACAACTTGAAAACGAATGAAGATCGGTTAACAAGATATGGGTTTATTTTAAATATTTTTAAGAGTACAATATACTCCCGGAGTTTGGAGCGATCCTCACAACTCACCCTGTATATATATATATATATATATGGTAAATTCAATTTGTTGGCGATTTAAGGTCTGGTTTTGCTTCAAAATGTATATATTTAAAACAATCCTACATGTTTCGGCAAATGATACCTTTTTCAAGGAATATAAAATATAAATGTAAATGACAGTATATTAATGTCATACTTATACATTTGTAGTTGCCATGGATAAAATTATTCAAAGATACATTCCAGTTTAATAATAATAAATCATTCCTAAGTATTCTAAAATAGATAGACAACAAAAACAGGGAAAAGCAAGACACGAGTTAGGGGAGGCGAAGGGAATAATGGGCTAACCCCCTAATAGTGGACAAGGGACTGGCATATCTCGAACACCATTAGATCAGAAAAATTGATATCAGTTATGTTTAACGTAGTTGATATATGTTTTCGAAAACCACAACCAGAAAATATCTGATTCCAATAGGAAAATTTCTTATTGAATTTATTTTTTAAAACATTTTTTGTTCACTATTACCCTCATGGGGGTAAATGTAGACATACCGAATAGTTTCTTTATAATTCATCGTACATTTCCAGTAGGCAATTGTAGACATGAACATATAGTCCACTATTGAACGCCATTTGATTCAATTTGATAGCTTTTCAATTGAAAAAGTTATGAAATTATTAATTAGAAGTGTGAATTCAAATTTCAATTGAACACCTTTATGATTTTTTTAAATGACAATATAACATAGAATTTGAAGAAATTGGATGAACAAAGTGCATTAGGACATTAAAACTCACTGGAAACAACCCAGTTGACCTGAAACCTGAAATAAGGTATTAGAAAAATCTTCATTAGGTAAGATTCTGTCAGGAAAAGTTCTATTGAAATCGACCATTTCTTTGTTCCACATAGTTTTGATTGGCTTGAATAGGCATTTATCCAATGGTTGCATATAATGAGAAACATTCGCAGGTAATTTTAATAAGATCACCCCATTGTCTATTGCACATTTTGCTAATGGATAACTTATATGTACACTTGCCAGCAAAAACCCAGTCTATACGTGGACGCGGTGTAAAGTAGTTGTTTGCGTAAGCGGTTCGCTAGCTTTACTGTGCCCCATGTGCGACTTTCAATTACTGGTTTTTACCTACTGATGATGACAACTTAGTTCTCGAAATACGTATTTAGGATACGATTAATAATTGTGGTAAGGGGTTATATACCTTGTTAAAGTTTTTACTTAACCACAGTCTCCAAAGATAGAATTTAAGATAAAGTAAATTATATAAATAAAAAATCAGGGTGAAGAAAGTCAAAAAGAAAAGTTAGAAAGAATTTTGTATCACTCTGTATTAGATACATAATTCCAACAATAGAAAACTCTGGAATATAATTAAAATGCTGAAATGAAATGAAAAGAAGAAGTGGAACAAGAGGAAGACAATAAATTAAAAATAAGACAGAACACCGAAGTCTGCTCGGACTAATTTAATAAACAGAAAGTCGAAACAGGTATAACACAAAAGATAAAAAGGAAGATACATAGACCTCATGATTGAAATAATCGTTCATAGAAAGAAGAGACGTTGGCACAAGCAAAATAAAAAAATTGAGAGGTATGAACAAATAGAGCCCGAAATGATTAAGTATTTGGGAAAAAAAGTAAGAAGTGCTATTTTTCAAAGATAGCGAAGGATTGCGATAATCACAGTAATATACGATTCGCAGTAGCTTTTAAAGTGAATACTAGAGTTATTGAAAAAAAATTAAAATCTGTAGCTGAAGATAAAGTGGAAGATGAACATGCAAGATTCTGAGCTGGAAAGCAAGTGATCGATAACATTCATGTTATAGGAAATATAATACATTCGTATATTTAGGTTCAGTTTTCGTTACAAAAAATACAGTAATTATGTTGAAATGTCTAAAACAACTCGAGGTACTAATAAAACTTACAAGAGTAATGAAGAGCATATGCAAAAGGGTATTTTGCTGGTACAAAGAAATGGAAAAACCTCGAGATAGTTCAACATTGACTAATGTATAAATCAAGGAGGCCTTTTAAGATCGCTATTGTGTAATTTTGATAGGCAGGTTAATTCAGAATACTAAGAATCGCAGAACTGAACTGTAAGCATTAGTATTTTACAATAGATCAGAACGGATAAGAATTGACACTTTATTATACTCTGATGACATAGTTTTGATAACGAACACATGTAAATATGAACGATCTTATAAAAATATGGGCAGAAGAAATAGAAAAAATCGAGTTGGAAATTATTATCAAGTACAAAACCATTATCATTAATGTAACAAAAATTATGAATAAAAATATTTGTATTAATGAAATAAAACTAAAATAGGTAACAGTTTACAAATACTAGAAAATATATTAGCAAACCGCAAACTACATCTATACTATGTCTTAAGCAAACGATATTTGAAAAATGAAATGGGATAGAGAGAAGTGATAAAATACAAAAAATGTTAAATCAAGGACGACTTATCCCAAATCTAGAGAGAAAACTGATAAGTTGGTATGGATACACAATAATAATGAATAACAACAAAATAATTAAAATATATATAGCGGAAGTCAAAAATGGTGATAACTTGATAACTAAACCTGGACAAATGAATGGATATGAAGTGCCGGCGATTTTCTTCGAAAGCATGCATACATTCCCGAGGTATGTATGCATGTTAGGAAGGCTTACTAATGATACAATACTGTATTCTATTTTCGCTTCAGTCTACATCAACAACACATTCAAACTAAAATGGTAACTAATTATGTAGATTATTTATTACATTATTTATAATCTCACCTCTACGGCCTAGCCGAAGGAGCTCCACGCTACTGCCAATCCATTGCTTTGTCCTGCTTTCGTGATAACAGAAGAAAAAAAAAAGACTACGAAAAAATTAGAGAAGGAAGGATTTCAGGAAAATATTGCGTACAATATGTTTAATTACTATGTCTACGATCTATATGTTCTGGGTTCCTAAAATATTACGTATTAATCTTTGGTAGTTTAATGCCTAGAAAACGGACGCAATTTCCATAAAACGCAATCGGCAGTTGGAATTGTGTATAACGTCGCTCAGTACAACCCGTCGTAATTCAATGAAGTATTTGTTTAACTTACTCGGACACCTGGTCTCGCCGCGATAACAATGGACAAGCCAGCTATTGTATTCGTAGAATATAGTGTTTTTTAAAGTGTTTTCATGAGCGTAGATAGAAACGGGGTTTTCAGAATGTATTTTATTTATTACTTTATATTTCGTAAGATAAATAAAGTGCTGTGAGTAAGTTTCTTGTTTTCATAGTTTTAACTGTTAATTACATCGTAATTTTTGTGATAGATCCTGTTTAATATCGTTTGATTGAATCTATTTCTACCAATTATTTCGACGTAAAAGTGTGCATTGAATTTCGTTCAGTTTCAATAACTTACGCACACATTTTTAGTCTTCATTTATTTAGATCTAGAGCATTGTTTAAGTTACTTTTTCAGACATGATATGGAAGAATGTCGAGAACGGCATTGTAAAACAATGGCGAGTTGGATTGACGGTTATACTGATTGTATGTCCATTGCCAGTGATACCGAAATTTATTACAAAATCCGTAAAATATCGTCAAAAATTCGTCACTTAGGATCGCAAACACATCTGAACTCTGTAAAACTTTTATGGCGGCTAATATTCCATTAAATAAACTTAGCAAACCCACTTTAAAAATATTTCTGAAAAAATATACTGGTCGAAATGTTCCTGATGAATCAACTTTACGCAAATATTATGTTTCTAGGTGCTATACGAGAACAGTAGAACGCATTAGAAGCCATCTTTTAAATCAATACATATGGATAAGCGCCGACGAAACGGTGGATATGTTAGGACGCTGTGTGGTAAATGTTGTAGCTGGTGTACTACATCCAACCATTCCCTATAACTCATATGTAATAGCAACAAGTGTTATAAATAGAGTTGATGCGGAATCAGTTGCTGAAACCATTAAGGAGAATATGCAAAAAATGCTTCATTCGGACGCCACGTACAAAGAAAACATACTTCTATTTGTCAGTGATAGTGCTGCGTATATGTTAAAAACAGGCAGACTATTGAAGAAAACATATCCTAATATGCTGCATATTACTTGTGTAGCACATGCTCTCCACCGAAACTGTGAATATATCAGAGACGCTTTTCCGGAAGTTGATAGACTTGTATCAGCTTTTAAAAAAGTTTTCAGAAAAGCACCATTGAGAGTAGCTCTTTTCAGGGAAAAATTTCCATCTCTGTCACTGCCTCCCACTCCAGTAATAACTCGATGGGGAACATGTATGGAAGCTACTAGTTATTATGCTTAGAATTTCGATAGTCTAAAACATTTCGTAACACTGCTAAGGAAGGATGCTAGAAGTATTGGTGACTGCAAGGAGCTCACACAAATCCCAAATTTAAAAAATCAGTTGTACTTTCTTAACGAACACTTTGGAAAATTGACAAAACTAATCACTTATTTTGAAAATCGAAATCACAAATTAAATGACGGATTAACCACATTAGATGTGGCTGTTAATAATTTGAAAAGTATTCCAAGTGACTTCGGATGTGGCCTTCGGCAAAAGTTTGAAGCAATTCTTAATAGAAATCCAGATTTAATTGCATTGCAGCAATTATGTATGGAGACAATTCCACAAAATCTAACGGCTAAATATGAAGAAATAAAAGAATATTTCCAGTATGCACTTATAACCAGTTGCGATGTAGAAAGGACGTTTGCTATTTATAAGAATGTACTTAATTCAAAGAGAACAAAATTGACAGAAGAAAACCTTGAGAAACTATTGCTAGTCAATATTAATACTCCTTTACTCAACTTGGACGACAAAATGAACAAATAAAAATGTTCCAATTATAGAAATAAAATTAAAAACTTTAAAAATACAACTTTTCAACAAATACATATGTATTTCGTAATTTTATAGATCACCACCCGTTTGTTTTCCAATTATATAAATAAAATTAAAAACTTTATAAATACAACTTTTCAACAAATAAATATGTATTTCGTAATTTTATAGATCACCACCCGTTCGTTTTCCAATTATATAAATAAAATTAAATATTTTAGAAATACAGCCTTTCGCCAGTACTGCACTGGGTGGTAAGCGTGTCCGTTCTCTATTAATGACATTACAGGCATTAACTCGGAAATCTCTTGTAAATTCTGTTGCGATTATAAGTCCTATAGTTCGTTCAAAAGCATTTCTTTTAACAAAAACTTAAAAAAAAAAAAATGTGTAAATATTTGTCCCGCTACATTATCTAGAATAAATTTTGTTTGATACAGTTCAATCTTTTGAATGCTATTCTCCGTTTATTATAACACTGAAGATTCTAACTTTAACTATTCCTTCATTATTCAAAGGTACAATTAAAAAAGAAATGAATATGCATTCATTCATATTACTAGTATTAAAAATCTTATCTTGAATCTAGAGCCACATTTATATTCACATTATGATATGATTGTATATAGAAAATAATCATTATGTACCGTCGCGTTGTGCCCAGACGGCAGCGCTATTTGGAAGTTTAAACAGGCGTCATAATTTATACGCATACATACTATTTGCTATCTAAATAACATGTGCCATTCAATATTCGTATGTGTGCGTACGTAAAGGTGGCAATGAACTCATAAAGCTTAGGCATCTTATCACCGGAAATTTTCTTGTGTATGGATGTGTATAAAAAGACGAGAGTTTATATTTAAAGATTGAGTCAATTTAAAAGTTTTATTTTTTTAAGATATTATTTTCAATTAGAAAAAGTGGTGTTTACGAAAGACGTATCTGAAGTATTTTATCATCCCAATATCACAATTTCAATATTAACAAAAGTGTAACATACGAATGCAATTGTCATTTATCATTTAAAATTCTTTGATAAAGGTAACATTTACCGAAACATGTAAGAGATTATTTTAAGAATGTACATATTAAAGCAAAACAGAGCTTAAATCGCCGAATATCTAAATCTACTATATATAGAGAAATAAATTAAAGAAATATAACAATAAATGAAAATAAAACCTATAGGATTGTTTTAGCCTTTACTTGATGAAATTTCATTCTAACTATTATCGGGATAAAATAAAACAAATTTTAATGAATTTCATTACTTTTTACTTCACAAAATTACGATCGTTTCACTCTTACATAGTAGTTTCATCAGACATATAACTAACTTATGAGCCTAACATTTCTTTACATAAATATACCGCAACAAACACATGTTTTGGATAGTTGAAGGGATGGGCAGCCTTTATTACTTAAATGTCTGTGAGCGAAAACTTTACAAAAATATTGAAATACTGTTTATACAATACAGTTCATAAAATCACAGTCTCAATAATCAGATAAATAAATGAAGTAACGGTGAATTATTAATTTCTAATTGATCATTGAAGATATTATCAGTTTTCTTTAATTTATTAATTTCAAATAACTCTAATAAATTAAGCTTTTTGCCCTTATTTTCTTTGTGTAGTATTTTTGATTCTTTGTTATAGTATGGTTTGCTAAATTAATATGAGACGCTTATGAAAAGTCACTTTTATTATTTCTATAGGAAAAAAAATGTTTTTTGATGCGTATTTCAAACGATGTGCCATCTGTCCGATATACGTCATGGGGCAACTACCGCAAGATAACTTAAGGCTCCTGCCTTTTTACTGTTATTTGTTAAATCCTTGTTGTTTTTTATAAATTTTGATAAACTGTTAGTTCTATACGCTGTATTAACGTCTAATTTTCTTAAATATTTACTAATTTTTATGCTTGGAGAGCCTATAAATCGTAACTTGGTGAAGTAAAAAGTAGTGAAATTCTTTAAAATTTGTTTTATTTTATCCCGATAATGAATAAAATCTAATCAAAGCGGATTGTGTATTAAGTTCAACTGTCTAATACATAATGTAATAACAAATTCTATGTTTAAATTCAATGAATCTTAGATCAGTAGTTATAATTTAATTAATAAAACTTTGAACTTACGCACTAAGTAAAAGTATAAAAGGGAATATCAAGATTGTTTTAGTTTACAAAATCCAGTATTTTTAAATTAATTTGCAGATATATTACTAAAAATTAAAAATCAGTTCGAAAGTCATCTAAATCACATTAATTTTAGTAAAGTCCATAGTTTAAATTCCATTCACAAATAGCCTGGAAACAAATATTTTACGTACAAATAATACTTCAAGTGGTACTCATAGCAACGTCTTACATGTAAAAATAACTGAAAGAACAATACGTTGAATAAACAATAAACTAGACGAAGTCATTTCAACAGACATTAAAAGCAACCCATCTACGACAAGAAGAACTCCCAAACAAAACAAAGAAATTGTCGACATATGGGCAGCAAGCAAGAATCTGTAGAAATAAAGAAATAAATCAAAAACGAACAACTAATGCTAATGAGGTTAACAGTTTGCACAAATAAAAATGAACCAATAAGAATGTTTAAATAGAATATGAGAAAAAGCCAATCACGATAGAGAATTCAAACTTCAAATGAGAGACGCCGGAAAGCCAATAAATTTAAATCAATACTATACGAAGAAGTATACAAGTAATAAACCAAGACACAACAAAGAAAGACAGGATAAAAAAGAAAAAAATGCAAGAAATAACAAGAGAGGAGGTTGAGGAAGCAATAACCAAAAAAACCTTGGAAATAATAAAATGGATGGGCAGAGAAGGAAAGGAATGACTGTGGGAAATATGTAAGGTGGCAGGGGAAAACGAAGAATTCCTAGGGAGTGGGAAAACAACATGATAATACCCATATACAAAAAAGGAGAGCAGACGGAGTGTGAAAACTATAGACCAATATATTTAGCCCAAACATCCTTTAGAGTATATACTAGAATAATAGAAAAGAGATTGAGAATGTATGCGAAACCATTAATGGAAGAAGAACAAGCTGCTTTTAGGCCAGGTAGACAAATGAGTGATAACATATATATATATACTGAGAAGACTGATGGAAAGGAGGATAGAGGAAGGAGAAGAATTATATTTAACTTTCATAGATTTGAACATTTGACATTCGATACGGTAGATAGAGAGGAAATATGGAAATGCCTAAAGGAAAGGGAAATACCCACAGAATTAATGAAAATAATAAAAAGAACATGAAACAGTAAGATACAGATTGGAGGAAAAAGGTCCGAAGAATTTATAATGAGTAAGGGAATAAAACATGGGGGTAGTCTAAGTCCATTGCTAATCATACTGGCTATGGTTAAAATAATTAAAAGGAAAAAGGAAAGCAATTAGAAATAATAGTGTATGGGAATTTGTAACCGGTCAGAATGAGTAGCCTGTTGTATGCAGATGACAGTGTTGTTAGCAAACTCCAAAAATAAAATGCAGAAATTGGTAAATATATGGAAGAGCGAAATTGTAGGAAGCAGAATGGAGGATTAACGTTAACAAAATTATAATTAACGAAAATAAAAATGTTGAAATAATGGAGGTGGGAAAAGGCAACGAGGGAGGCCAAGAATGAAATGGATAAACCAAATAGAGGAAATCAGAGGGAAGAAAGGGAAAACGATGGAAGAAATGAGAATGATGGCAAGAAATAGAAAGGAATGGAAGAAATGGGTAGAGGAGGACTGGGATTTCAAAACCGACGCCTGACAGGGCACAAGGAGTAGGACAAAGAAGGAGAAGGTAAAAGAATGTCAATACAAATGAATGGGTGAAGAAAGTTTATTCGAGACGAAATGGATCATTAAGTTGAAAGAGGTCTATAAATAAAGGACATTAAGGATTAAGGATTTGTAAAAGGAAATGGATTTTTAAAAGAAACACAAAATAAGATAAAATTTAAAGACAAATATATTGTGGAGAAGCAAAGGTAAATATCAAATTTTTAATCGAAGAAAGAAGACTGGATAGAGAAGCCGACGACATTAAGTTTTTGATAAGGAAGTGGAGAAGGGACAACATCTTTGAATTATTTTGTGCAGGTTTAAATAGTATATTAAAAAACGAGTTCCATAAGGCACCATTTTGCCGTACGAGATCAGTTGAGAAAACGAGCCGCTTGCGGCGAGTTTTCTAAAGAGTGAGTGCGGCAAAAGGCCTTATGAAACGAGTTTTTTATACTATTTTTTCTATTTTGCGTTTTTTAAATTAATAAATTGCTTAAATTGGAATAATTTAATTTGAAAGTTCAGAGTTTAATTTTTTATATAAAGCATGCAGTTGGTCACATTGATACTTGACATTTTCAAATTTAAATCTTGCTATCCGCGAAGTATATTATATTACATATTATTTATTAATTTTCGTTAACATTACTTGATATTTCATTTAAAAATATAAACATGAGTGACATAGAAACATATATATGTTGTTGTCAATTGTATACAACATACGTTGTTTGTGTAAAATACGAACATATATCATATCTGTCAAATGTACATAAATTCTTAAAATCATATGACAGCAATGATATTTATTTCTGTATTCGAACAACGCCAACATTGAAAAATGAAAAAAAGTGTATCGAAATAGAGCTCATTTCGATACTGTTTTGGGTTTCATAATGAGTTCATTTCGAACGCAAAATAGAAAAAATATATTTTTCTACAAACACCGTTAAAAATTGACATTTTGACACGGCTAACTTTAATTAAAAATGCGATTTTATAGCGTAGCGTGTTAAAAGTAGTACTTTTAACACTAGTGTTAAAAGTAAATTGACATGACAGTTTGTCAAAAATGACAACATATATTAAAGTGATTTTTATTACTAACTGAAAATTACATATTTCTTGGATAATTCATATTAAATGTTCAGTTTGTGTAATTCGAGATATTTATTTCCTGTGTTGCAATACTTTCAGAATTATTATTCTCGCTATTACTTCATTTTCTTTATTAAAACACGAACTCATCTTTTGTATGAATTGTGACGACTTAATTTGACGTAATTTAACGGTTGCGTCCAGTTGTGTCATAACGTATTCATGAGCTGTCAAATTTGGTCAGTGGAGTTTCAGTATATTTTATAATAAAAATTGTGTTTGTAGAAAAAATATTGTACGATACACATGTTAAAAATGCTATTTTATTTCACTCGTAAATTGCGATACTCGCTAACGCTCGTGTCGCAAACTTTTACTCGTGAAATAAAATCGCACTTTTAACACTTGTATCGTAAATAACTATTATATCTAGTAATAATTTAATAGAAAAACAGTTTATTTAAAATATATAATAAAAGACATAGAGATTAGTAAGAAGAATATTTTTTATTAACTCAGATATTAGATATTCTTATAACATTAAAAAAAATTTGTTTTTTAGTATGGCTTCTCAAATGGAATTTTACAAAGTTTTTCATAGTCTATTTCTTTAATTAAAAAATACATTTAAATATTATTATTATATATTTTATATTTTAATTTAAACATTTTGAAATAAATTTGTCATAATTAATGACATTTAATTGAAGGATTTTGACTCACAACTTAGTGTAGTATATTGAATTTATTCAAATTATAATATTTTGGCACAATCAGCGTGTAGTGTTCTTCGTATTATTTTTGGCTATTTACCGTAAGGCATAAAATCATTTAATATCAGTTTGTATTAATATAATATATAACTCATAATTTCGAAAAAATAATCAAACATAATTAGAACTTTAGTACAAGTCTGTTAAAAAATTTTACTAAATATCGTCAAAAATCTCGATCGCTTAGTACTTGTGTTAATTAGTTGTTACTTCTTGACTGTATTCGAATATATTGTGAACAAATTGAGAAATTAACACTATTCTTACTTGTTATTCTGAGATTAAATGTCTAAAAACATTAGCGATCTATTTAATATAGATATAAATTTAAAATATCTGAAATATGGCTTTAAATCCTCTACGCGCCTAACATTTCCTATTATCTCTTACAACTTCTTACCTATAGCAACTTCAAAGAAAGTATTTTTATAGGTCAACAGATGGTGTGTAATGAAATCGTATACATAAACATTCATGCCATTAAATAGATCTTAATTAGGTTCATGGGGTATTTTTATAACTTTTGAACATGTATGGTTTGCGGTTAAAATTTGTTTTATGAACCTTAAAATAGTTTGGAAAAATAAATACTTTAAATCTGTTGACATATATATAATTATATTTTAATTTCAAAATTTTCGGCGGATTTGTCTATAAATTAGGAAGTGAAAACTTTAAAATAGCAGTTATTTATTTTTCTGGGAATACTTTTCTTTAAGAATTTAGACTTAGATGAATCTACGAAAATTACGTTTTCGTGTGAATAATGAAATTAATAATTGATAATAATGCACTAATAAATAAATCATTTATATCCTTATTACAGTTTTAGTGGGGATACTGAAAATAAAATGTCTGTAGAATGAGACCATGTAATCTAGAAGAATTATAAAATCAAATACCTGTTGTAATAACTTTCAACCCGTCACAAATAATATGCGATTCATTGGGACACTTGAAAGATACTTAGATAATTTATTATGACATTACTTAAGCTCAAATAATTCACATTTAGAACTGTTCATAAACTATATTAAAATTATCGTTACTTTCAGAAATATCTTAGTTTATGTAAATGGTATTTATTATCAATTTAAAAATGTGGAAATACACCGAATTCACTAAAAAAATAACTTAAAATAATTTTTTATCGCTTGTATAGAAAATCGAAATTGTCAATGATAATTTTATTTTGGATAAGCCAAAATAAAAACAAAACACCCTACATAACAATGATAATTTACCCTACAAAGACTTAAGCCTCTATTAAATTTATTAGTACAAATATCGTCTACAGAGACTAGAAAAAGAACGATGTTGTAAGGCATCTGAATTAAAGTCATAAGATTAATTAGTTTATATACGTATAAGATAATAATATGACAAATAAAGTCTATACCGGAAAGTGGGGCGAAATTGATTTGGGGGGAGGGTGAAATTGATAACTACATCCAATTAAAACATTTTTAAATTTGCCGCGCTACTTGTTTGAGTTTTGTCAGTTGGCAATCTGGTGTCATTTAGTGTTACAACCACAGATTGCATAGAAGTGTCGCGCTTGGTAATATCTTTTGTTTTTGTCGCATAAAAACTACATCATTAGAGTACAACACCCCTGCCTATCTTTGCTTTGTAGATCTAACTAAGGCCTTCGACAGAGTACAACTAAAAGACGTCATCACGATCTTCGAAAACAATAATACGAAGAAAGAATACGTAGAACTCATTAAGGACCTAAACACGAACACAAGAACGCAAATACGCACAAACCTCACCCTAACGCAACACCTACGAACCACAACAGGCATCCGTCAAGGCGATAGTCTCAGTCCTTTATTATTCAACGCAATCATGGATGAGCTGGTGAAAGCTGTAAAGAACACCGGATTAGGATATCGGATGGGCATACACAACATAAATATAATATGCTATGCTGATGACGCAGTACTTATTGCGGAATCAGAGGACGACCTACAAAGAATGTTACATGCTTTCAACAAACAGGCAGGAAAACACAACATGGAAATTTCCATAGACAAGACCAAATGCATGACCATAGCAAAAGAACCTGTACGTTGCAAATTGGTAATAGAAAATAAGACCGTCGACCAAACCATGTCAATCGAATACCTTGGGTGCAAAATTACAAGCGCAGGTTTTTGGGTGATGAGGTGAGGAAACAAGTAAACAAAGCAGCAGCAATATCGGGACATCTTAGGTATCCAATCTGGAGAAACAAACACCTAAGTACGGAATGCAAACCAAGGATATACAAAACATGCGTACGACCGGTGATGACATATGGTGCGGAGACGAGAGCGGAAACAACGATAACAAAGAGGATACTAAGAACAACCGAAATGAAGACTCTAAGAACGATAACAGGATACACATTACATGATAGGCAAAGAAATACAGATATAAGGGAGAAGTGTCAAACGGATGACGTAGTCAGATGGATACGGAAAAGAAGAAGAGAATGGAACCACCATGTCAGCCGAATGACTCCCGACAGAATGGCCAGAATAGTACGAAACAACATACCTCACGGAAGAAGACCCATAGGACGACCACCAAAACGCTGGCGAGACAGCTGGCAATCAAATTCACAAGAACTGCCGCCACAAAGAAACCGGAACTAAACAGGCGATACGCCTATTGAAAGAAGAAGAAGAAGAAGAAGAAAAACTAAATTATAAGTGAGCCTACTATTTCAACACTCAACTTCAACTTCAGAACTATTGAAAGTACATAAAAAATTGAAGCTATTTAAACTCACCTAGCCACATGGACGTACATACTGGTATCTCCTAACCTATTTCGTACTCGTTGCTTTAATGTGCTTTGACTAGTAGCGCGGGAAATTTGAAAAATACAACGTGGGGCGAAATTGATCATATGCGTGGGGCCAATTTGATCGTTTATGTTTTCTGTGAACTTTATTGCTTAGACGTGTTTTTTCTTTATTTAAGTGTTTTCAAAATGGTAAGACTTTATAAAAGGAAGCCTGGGGCTAGAAACTACAAAAACTATTCGCAACAAAATGTTGAAAATGCTCTGGAGAAAGTTGTAGTGGCCAAATTTACTACAATATGCCAGGTAAGGATTGGGCATATTCGCTATTACGCAGATATAAAAACGAAGTTACCAATAAATTAGCAGCAAACATAAAACGATCTCGCGCTGATGTGTCACGGCAAATTATAGTGGACTATTTTGAAAACTTGAATGTTACACTAGAGGGAGTTCCGCCGTCTAACATATTCAATTATGATGAGATGAATCTACAGGATGATCCGGGGCAAAAGAAAATGTTGTTCCGTAGAGGAACTAAATACTCGGAACGTATTTGTAACTTTAGTAAAAGTGCAACGTCTGTTGCCGCCGTACGTTATTTCTAAATCGGAGAAGATGTGGGTGCAGTGGACCGAGCAAGGTCCAAAAGGGCCACCATTCTGTAATACAAAATGCTGCTCATCAGGTTCCCGTTACAACCGCACGCATCATGGATGGATTGATGCCCAAACTTTCGCAGATTGGTTTGTTTCAACCTTTCTGCCACACGCCAAGAGACTTGAATGACATAAAAGTTTTATTGGGTGACAATTTATCGTCCCACTTTACCAACGGGGTGTTGCAGCTATGTGCTGCAAATAATATATCATTCGTTTGCCTCCCAAAGAACTCAACCCATCTCACTCAACCGCTTGATGTTGGATTCTTCCGACCTTTTAAAATTGCTTGGAGGGGTGTTTTGACTAGATGGAAAGCTGCACATAAACTTTCAGCGTCTATCGATAAAAAGGACTTTCCACACTTACTGAATGCAACATTGCTGGAAATGGATAAGAATATCGCTAATGGCGCTATAAGAAAAGATCTGGTCCTTTAATGCAACTTGAATATCACCGTTAGATTCGAATCCCGTTTTGCGAAAAATTCCCTCAGAAGACACTGATGAACCCAACAACGATCTCAACAATGCGTTGGTTGCATATTTGCAGCAGCAAAGATTTTCAGCCGTGCCATCAAGACGGAATATAAAAAGACAAAAACTTGTCGTTGTGCCGGGAAAAAGTGTGACTGCGCCAGACGAAGACTCAGATAGCGAATTCAGTGCACCTAATTCATTGATCAATGATAATTCTGACAATGAACCGATGGAAGATAGTGATGAAGAAGTAGAATATACAGCACCAGAGCAAAATGGAATCGAGAAGGGAAACTTTGTATTGGTAAAAGTATTCGCTGGTTCAAGGAAGAAAACAATGTATAGATACGTTGCATTAGTTCAAAATGTAACAAATGACAGTGAAATAGAACTGCTGGGAATAAAGTCTTAGGACAAAGAAGGCAAAATTTTCAAAACTGAAGAAACTGACAAATTTGCAGTTGAATTTGCAGACATAATAGATCAGCTCCGAATCCCACATTAAAAGCATTTGGTAAGCTACAGGCGTACTATTTTGACCACGTAATCGATATCAAGGAAATCTAGTTGTTTTGAATTTTTCTGTATTATGTCTTTTTCAAATAAAGTAATCACATTTTGTGATTTTTACTTTTATTTTGCCTTAAAAATTGATAATAATCGAGAAAAGTTAAACGGATGATGCTGATCAATTTCACCCCGAAACCAAAAATTTCCTATAACATTTTAATCATCCAATATATTTCGGTCAGGGTCAAATTGATCGCACTTATACAGTTCGTATGTGCATCCTATGCAATAAATTGCAAGTGATCAATTTCACCCCGTTCTGAGGGTGTAGTTGATCATCTTTTATTTTCATTATGTGAACAAATACAAAAATAATTTTTGGTTTTACAAAATGTAACGGCTACATATCTTGTACTTTACTACCCACTTTAAAGGAAATAACCACCATTTTATTATTTTAAACAAAAATACAAGCAAAAATGCAATATTTATGATCAATTTCGCCCCACTTTACGGTACATTATATGTTTTCCAGATGTCTAATTCGTAGTCCCAAATTTAGTATTCTTAGTCTCAAATACTTAAAGAAAACATCTGCAAGCCAAACAATATAGAACACTACTATAGTTCAGTATAAAACGTATGTATTTTTCTTCAATATTAACACAAATGTGTATATATCAGCTGCAGGATATGAACTGTGAAAATTGATTTGCTTTCAATATTTTTAACTTGAGATGCGTACATTCTGGTTTAAAGTGGTTATGAAATCATCTTCTCAAATATTTAGTTACATTATTAGGCGAAGAAAAAATTTAAGGTATGAAATTATATTTGTAAGTATGTTCTTTACTAAATAGTAATTTCATACATTTACTATCTAAGTACTGATGTAATATGTTAACCGTGTTGACACAGCATTAAATTAACAGGATTTAATCTGTTGTTTATCTGTGAATTTTTATATTACTGCATTAAATAGATTTTTAGTAATTATGCCAGAACATGTGCTTTATAAACTTTTATGCTACTATTAGTTGAAGATGGACCAATGCGAAGCAGTCTTCAATTCTTCAATAGAAACAAACTTAATTGCAGTAAAGTTATTTGTTCAAAAAGAAGTGTCATTTAAATATTGAGACTTACTAGAGAAAGTCATCATTCATATTATATTAGCGTTACAATTATTTAAAATTTTTCTTTATTTATTTCTATTAATAGTGTGAGCTGCTCTCATCTGACAGAATTACGATTTTTTTCCTAATTCTTTTGTTACCATTAATTATCTAGTAAAAGATGTTAATATTAATATATATAATATATATATATATATATATATATATATATATATATATATATATATATATATATATATAAATCTTAATACTTTTCTGATTTGGAAGAATATACTTAAATATATTGAATTCCGACAATATTGGCGATATAGTGCTACTTTATGTTTCCATAAAGAGAATAACGTTTATAATTAAAGTCCCATACGCATCTTATGGAATTACGCAAAACTTCTAGAATAGCTAGTATACTACAAAATTTCATTATGCACCAAATCTTCACTTAGTATGCAACACCATGGGTTTGCATTCAGTAAATCTTCTTTAAGTAGTTTGGCCAAGGTTGCGTAATTTATTTCTGAAGAGTTGGATAATAAAATCATAAGTTTATATAATCTATATAGATTTACCAAAGCCGTCCATTCAATCAATTACTGTTTCTTATTTATTAAATTGGATATCTTTTGCTTTCTTTTTCTTGCCTTCTTCAGCTAATGTTATCTTGACGCATCGTTTCAGTTATTTATGTTACAATGGCTGCCATTCTAAATAATTTGTTCCTTCTTCCGGGATGTTCCAGGGGTCTAGTTTGGGTATTCTGTTATCTGTTATATGTATTAATGATTTGCCTATTCCGTGAACTGCTTATGCAGGCGATTTAAAAATATTTTCTGATTTAAAGAATTCCAGTGATGCCGAAGTCCTTCTATTTAATCTTATATTTGTAAGCAGTTATTGCATAAATAATTTATAAATCTTACGAACCACATTACAACGATTAGAAAATTTGCCTGCGAAATCTTAGAAATTCTTTATTCGCTGTTGCAGATACCCTGGTAGTCTTCAAGCTCTCGAACATTTGTATTGTGGCTTCGCAAGAAGTAAGCTTGAATACGGCGCCACCATATGGTTTCCATATTAGAGAGTAATTTCATACATTTACTATCAGCTTTGAACTAGGACTCATTTTGGAGGGGGTACAGAAGAGCTTCCTGAAATATCTCTCCTTCCAAATTGGTAAAAATTATACACCTAAGAACACCGGTTACGGTACGGTGCTACAGAGGCATTCGCTTCAAGAAGCAAGAAGTAAACTTGAATCGGCACCACCATATGGTATTCATATTATATATACCAGGTACTCATTTTTGAGAGGGTACGGAAGAGTTTTCTAAAATATCTCTCCTTTCAAATCGATAACAATTATATACCTAGGAACACTGATTACAGTACTTTGCAATAGCGGCGTTCGTTTCAATCGTTGACAGAGTTATGATGGCAAATTAGCCTTAATTTTTATTGAAGATTATGCATTATAAATTGGGTGCTCCTTGTCTCCTTTTCCAAATGATTTTGATTGTACTTTCTAGAATTATGAGATCTTCAGAAGTGTTCCGTAATCCTCCGTCTAGGAATATTGTTTTCAAATATGGTGCCTTATCCTTATACGATTGATAACTACCGCAGGTAGTTATTTCGAGAATTAATTATGTGGTATTTAACCTAGAAATTGGTCTGTTCCTGTTTTCTTTTATAATCATTTAATTATTATGTTCTATATTTATCTGTACACATATTTTTCATTAGTCTTAATTAGCGCTTTTTTCTTAGAGTTTTTGATATTCCACAGTAGGAACATTTATTAAAATTTTCGTTTACGATATATTCACTTTTTGTTTATTTAGTACTTGTGCACATGTTTATTCACCTTGTTTTTTCTATTTTTATCGTTGTTTTCCTGAAAACGAAATATCTATTTGGTATTATTTTTATTATATTATAAGAGTTTATGTTTTATTTTTATTTGACATTAAGGAACGTATTCTGATTATTTCTTATTATTAACATTATATATGTAGAACTTCCGCAAATGCAGTATAAAATACGGTATTACAATATCGTTACAGTAAGTACTGCCTGTTGTACGAGAAAGCTTTTAACATAGTAATAAAAATTCAATATCATACTCTTTTAGGAACCCTTGATAATGTATATGACAGATATAAAACTTTTAACATTATGATGTAGAACAAATCTTAACTTTATGAATATCACAATATAATACAAGAAAACTGTTCAAAGTAGAAATTTATGCATAGAATATGCCAAGAAACAATGTATTTGTCGATCGAAATTAAATAATTTACGGAAATTCAGGGATTCCTGTCTCATTTTCCGTAAAATTTAAAGTTAAGTTCTGAATCTTCAATATATTGGAAATCATTATTCTGGATTTAATTCGCATTTCTATTTTCAATTAAATAACCTAATCCAATTTACATATATATATATATATATATATATATATATATGTATATATATATATATATATATATATATATATATATATCAAAAATTAATTTAAATTCGGGTAAGCGGTCAATTAAAAAACTCCTTTATTAAATCACCCTATATTTCGCAACAGACTTTGTCGCTTCTTCTGGGGTAACTACAAGATTAATGAGAAAAATAACAAAAAACTAAATAAGAGAATAAAACAGTAGTAAAAATACTTACAAAATGTAGAGTAGAAATAATAAAGTTGACGTACAAAATATCAAAATGATTAGATATAAAAAAATAAAGTAACTATAGAAACAAGCCTTAAGAACTTTTAAAAAACATGTATATGAAAAGTTAAAACATGAAAAATAAAAAATATAATGCAATATAAATTAAAACAACATATGGACCAAATAACAAAACGACTTAAGATCGTCAACTTACAGACAAACCCAGTACATATATTAAAATAAATTATACTAAGACCATTAGTATCAGATCTATAATTTATGTTATTTGTGTCTCTGTTGATGTGGACCATTTCTAAAAAGGTTCATTTTTTATGGTTATTTTCAACGTCTAAGATTTTAACGTCAACAAAATTGAAAGTATGGTCACGATCAAGTGCATGGTCCACCAATGCACAAGATCTCTTACCAATACGGACATCACTTTTATGTTGAGTAATGCGCTGTTTTAGCCACTGTGATGTCTGACCTATATAAACACCACAACAATCCGAACATGCTATCCTGTAGACAATATGACTATTTAGAAAGAAAGGTGTTATGTCTTTGATCTTACTATATCTGATCATGATCTTACTATATCTGTATCTTACTATACAACTTCTTCAAGGTATGGGTGTTGTATTTAGCAATTTTAATGTTATTAAATTGTTTAAAATGTGATACAGTTGTATGAGTAAGACCGCCAATGTATGGGATTTTTTTGTAAATCACACTGTCTGCAGGAATGTTCTCAGTAGGGCCATCAAAAAAGTTTCAGCTAAATATCAATTTATTAAGTGTATGCTTAGGATAGCCATTGTTGACGAAGATGTTGAAAAGTTCTTTAAGATCATTTAAAAAGGTTACATGACAAATATGTGATATTCGGTTTCCCATACCTATAATGGTGTTATACTTCTGATTGAGAGGATGATGAGAGTGATAATTAATGAACCGATCAGATGAAGTTGGTTTTCTATACCAATTCAAAATGATACAATTATTATCGTCACGAATTACTAAAACGTCCAAGAAGGGCGCGCTATTGTTATTTTCTTTTTTCTACAGTAAATTGTAACTGTTTGTTGTAGCTATTAAAAATTTTTAATGTTAGATCTATTTTTTCTTGTGGAACAGAGCAAACAATGTCATCAACATACTTGTACAAGAACGGTAATGGAAATGGTAACTTAGCTATCACACTCTCCAACAACTGATCCATAACTATCTGAGCTAAAATTGGGCTGATGGGCGAACCCATAGGAGTTCCAAATATTTGACTATAGAATTTCCCATTAAACGAAAAATATGTGTTGTTAAATATAAAAGAGATGAACGACAAAAAATTTGATTTAGATAAGTCAGTGTGTGGATCGATTATGTGCCACTTACTAGTTATGACATCTGTCATTAGTTGTAAAGGTATATTCGTAAAAAGCAATATAACATCAAACGAAATCAACACATAATTGTTGGGAAGTGTGGTCCACACACTGACTTATCTAAATCAAATTTTTTGTCGTTAATCTCTTTTATATTTAACAACACATATTTTTCGTTTAATGGGAAATTCTATAGTCAAATATTTGGAACTCCTATGGGTTCGCCCATCAGCCCAATTTTAGCTCAGATAGTTATCGATCAGTTGTTGGAGAGTGTGATAGCTAAGTTACCATTTCCATTACCGTTCTTGTACAAGTATGTTGATGACATTGTTTGCTCTGTTCCACAAGAAAAAATAGATCTAACATTAAAAATTTTTAATAGCTACAACAAACACTTACAATTTACTGTAGAAAAAGAAAATAACAATAGCTTGCCCTTCTTGGACGTTTTAGTAATTCGTGACGATAATAATTGTATCATTTTGAATTGCTATAGAAAACCAACTTCATCTGATCGGTTCATTAATTATCACTCTCATCATCCTCTCAATCAGAAGTATAACAACATTATAGGTAAAACCGAATATCACATATTTGTCATGAAACCTTTTTAAATGACAATCTTAAAGAACTTTTCAACATCTTCGTCAACAATGGCTATCCTAAGCATATACTTAATAAATTTATATTTAGCTCAAACTTTTTTGATGGCCCTACTGAGGACATTCCTGCAGACAGTGTGATTTACAAAAAAATCCCATACATTGGCGGTCTTACTCATACAATTGTATCACATTTTAATCAATTTAATAACATTAAAATTGCTAAATACAACACCCATACCTTGAAGAAGTTGTATAGTAAGATCAAAGAAATAACACCTTTCTTTTTAAATAGTCATGTTGTCTACAGGATAGCATGTTCGGATTGTTGTGGCGTTTATATAGGTCAGACATCACAGTGGCTAAAACAGCGCATTACTCAGCATAAAAGTGATGTCCGTATTGGTAGGAGATCTTGTGCATTGGTGGACCATGCACTTGATCGTGACCATACTTTCAATTTTGTTGACGTTAAGATCTTAGACGTTGAAAATAACCATAAAAAATGAACCTTTTCAGAAATGGTCCACATCAACAGACACAAATAACATAAATTATAGATCTGATACTTTATACTGATACTTTATTTTAATATACTGGGTTTGACTGTTAGTTGACGATCTTAAATCGTTTTGTTATTTGGTCCATATGTTGTTTTAATTTATATTGCATTATATTTTTTTATTTTTCATGTTTTATCTTTTCATATACATGTTTTTTAAAAGTTCTTAAGGCTTGTTTCTATAGTTACTTTATTTTTTTATATCTAATCATTTTTATATTTTGTACGTCAGTTTTATTATTTCTACTGTACATTTTGTAAGTATTTTTACTACTGTTTTATACTCTTATTTATTTTTTGTTATTTTTCTCATTAATCTTGTAGTTACCCCAGAAGAAGCGACAAAGTCTGTTGCGAAATATAGGGTGATTTAATAAAGGAGTTTTTTAATTGACCGCTTACCCGAATTTAAATTAATTTTTGATATTATATCACGGTCGATATTTTCGTTTCAATTATATATATTATATATATTCACTACTATTTGGATTATCGGTCTATTTTAATTAAAACTGAAATGTTCTTACTCAATATTTCGTTAATATATTTATGACTTCATCAGGAGTAGCTATAAAATTGCAATAGATACTTATACTAATACGATATACAATAATTCTTATTCTAACACATTCGAAAAAGAAAACTTACAGCTAGAGTAAAGCGCTGCCAGTCTTATTAATTACCTTATACATAATTGTCACTAGCAACTCACAAATAATACATGAACATTACATTCTTAAACAAACAACTACAACTGTAAAATTTCAACGTGCCCTTTTCACCCGTATGTCTGTATAACTTGTAAGTGAAAAAACAAATATCTCTTAATTTTAACGTTGGGTCCTTATCCGGTTGGAAAAAATGGGGTGGTGGAAAAAAAGCCTATATACAAAAATCTAACTATATACATTATGTTATTGTAACTAAAATAAATTCCCTGGTCACAGTGTTCTGCATACGACATTAAAAATATTAAAAATTACTGTTTATTATATATTTATCAGAATAATTGGAACATACATGAGTGGGTAACACCCCACCAGTTTTGTATAATACAAAGGTATTTTTAATAATATTTTATATTATTAAAAATACCTTTGTATTATACAAAACTGGTGGGGTTTTACCCACTCAGGTATGTTATAATTATTCTGATACATTACACATGCGGTTAGTCCGTAGTATGAGTGAAAACACAGACAAAATGCAGTTTCTAGAGACACGGCGGCGCCATCTTTAGAAGGGCGTCGTTTGTTCGCATTGGTTATGTGGACGGAGCGAGGTACTTCGGCTGTCTGACAACAGGCAGCGCTCAATTTACTTCTACGCACGGTCTGGATAATTTCTGTGATTTGGCGATGTGGTTCTTTTTTGTGAATGTGTCTGAAGATATCCTTTTTCCAGCAGGGGCGTACCGATGAGCCTGTAGAAAGGCGAAATACGTATCTGCGTCTCTGGGGAGGGATATGTTCGGACACATTCACAAAAAGTATTAATAGTGAACCTTTATTTGTGTTCTTCACACCAGATTTTTAATAATATTTTATATTATTAAAAATACCTTTATATTATATATTTAATAAATTTAAATAAATTACATTTAAACTATTAGTGTACAATGCAATTCCTTCAAAATTATATTGTCTCCCAAGAATTCATAAAGAAGACACACCTCTCTGTCCGATTGTCAGTTCGGTTGGTGCGGTAACCTATGGTTTGTTAAAATTCTTGGCAGACATATTAACAAATAGTTTTACTTACAGAACAGATTGTAATAGCAAAGACACTTTTGAATTTGTTAATGCTGTTCATGAACTAACGTTACCAGAAACCTCTTAGTTAATTTCGTTAGATGTAATATCATTATTTACCAACATTCCTATAGAATTTACGATAGAAGTCGTCTGCGTACAGAAATCTTCATGATTTTGTGGGTGAGAGATCATTTGTGTAAATGTTGAACATTAGAGGAGACAGAACCGAGCCTTGAGCAAGGCCATTTTTTCAAGATTTTATCATTGCTAATTCGATTGAATACTTACGGAATTTAAAAATTATTTAATTCTACTAGACTATGTCATGGGCACTGGAGAGATCGACAAAAGCAGCGGATGTCTTTAGGCAATTCTGAAAACATGTTATTAATAATCTCGTCGACGGTGGGTGCTATTCTATTGAAGATAAGCCGTTCTAAAAGTTTATAGCAAAGACACACGGACTTAAACGCCTGCAGCTTCCAGGCTATTCCAGGAACTTACCAGGCTTTAATATTTCTAGAACTATTGCTTTTCGGAAAATGTTAAGGAAAAATGTGGAGTAGCGATTTACAATTTGCTATATGTAAATATTGCAGTGTAATTTTATTTTCAAAATGGGCGCCAATTATATTATTAAACATGAATCATCATATACACATATTCATTAGTTTAGGCACCTAAAATTGTTCTCAGGGTTATTGTTTTACAAAAGGGGTTCCTTGCAACTAGCCCTAGCATCCAATGTAATAAGGAGAGAAATAATACGATAGCATGTTAAATTTAATATTGTTCACAATTTGCGAAAATATACATTAATTTTCATTATGGTAAATATTATTAATTATATTTTTCTTTCATAATAAAATATAGGATGTAAACCTTTATATCTAGTCAAAATATACTCATATCTATATATCTAAAATGATGACTTTGAAGATCTTTGTTTGATTTTAATAAATCTTCCAAAATACAGCTGTGTATCACTTTAGACCAGTGAGTCTTATACTCTACAAAATACTAAATTATGGCACAGTTTTTTATTTAAAATTGATACATTGTAAAGTTTATGGATTTTTATAGTTTATAAAGTGATAATATTTCAAAAGAGAAATGTGTTATTCATATTCATGTGACGAGACTTTACCCTACCACATGAGATACTCAATATTACACAATTTGTTTTATTCAATATTTCATATATCTAATGAGTTTTAATTCAAAGCTCGAACACCAGATATCCTTAAATGTTCGTAGGACCTTACTCTATTTACAATTTAAAAGATATCTGTGTTATATCTTTTGTTTTGAAACAAAAATTAAAATTATTCCCGAACAATCAAATATCCATATAAAAAATGATTTCATAAATTTGTTTTAATGACCTTGAAAGCCTTAAATGTCTTTATTACATTACTGATCTGTTGAAGTCATTATTATAAAGGTTATAGAATTCCGCATAATATTGCTCCATTCTTTTAAAAATAAAATAAGCGATATATATTGATTAATTGAAACTAAATAAGATAATTATTTTCTTTAAAACTAAAGATATAAAATTCTACTAATGGATTAAATTCTTTACAATACAATTTATTTCTGACCACTACCGCTTTGAGATGTTTTTTCCTCTTCTTGAGAAATTTTCTATATATATGACCTGTGACGTCAATTCTTTTTCAAATATATTTTTATAATTTATAATATACTCTTTAAAATGATATTCCATATTTAAAAACTTTTGTTTTTATATTGACTTACGTTTTCTTAATATTTATTTCTAACAATGTTTAATATTTTAAATACGTTCTTATTTTAATTTTTAACTGTATGATATCCTTTTTCTTTCTATTTATTTGTCTTTTTCTAATGTTCAACTCTATAATGTCTTTATCATGATTCGCAGTACAATATTTTAGACTTATACGTCACATCTCTCTTCTCTTATTGATTAATTGACAATCCTTTCTTATCTTCCGCTTGACGTGTCCTCCTTTAATACAAATTGAAACACCTAACCTATAGTTCTGAACTTAATTGACAGCTGCATTGTTTACAATATACCGCCTGATTCTGAGCAAACGCAACGATCCGAACGTATGAATATTTCTCCCGCTTCGATACAATTCCCTTGAACGCATTTAGCCAATCACAAACCAGTCTGTCGCGCAACCATTTAACAATTAATGTCACAAATTAGTGTCACCACTGTCACCCTATACGGAGTCTCTTAAGCGTTTGAATAGTGAAAATAAGAAAATAAGAAAAGAAAATACACATTACTGGTTCTGTACAAAATTTAAAACCATTATTCCCTAATCGCAGAGTTCCTAATGATACGTTCATTTTAGTATGCGCTGCAATAGAACTAAATTCAAATTTGACAGTTAGCGATATTTCCAACGATTTAGGCATATGCTGCTCTTTCGTTAACCGCATACTAAAATTAAATGGTTTTCGTAATTATAAATATTCCAAACATCATCAATTATTTTACGGCGATGAGTTTAAACGGATGAATTTCCGTTATTATATAATTAATTTCTCATTATTATTTCTCTCTATTATTTTATTATCTGTAAGAGAAAATTTTTCTTAACATTACTAGAATTTAATTTAGTTTTTATTTATTTCTGAAGTTTATTTAGTTTACTATGAACAGTTTTTGTGACCTTTATTATTAAAATTAAATTTATTAAATCTCTTGATGCCTTATTTGAAATTTTCTTAACCGCTTATTAATAATTTCATTACGGTTTGTAGAATAACGTATTGCAATTTACTCATTACCATAACACAGGACTAAACAATTTATAGTCCTTTAATAGTAATTTGGTAATCAGATAATTTTTCTTACGCGGCTCCATAATATGTAAGTATGTATGATATATGACATTGATGTTGACACGCCTACAGCATTCAGGGGAATTGTATTCGAAGCGGGAGAAATATTCATACATTCGGATGGTTGCGTTTGCTCAGAATTAAGCGGTATATATAAACAAATATATTTATCTCCAATGGATGGACAAATATCATATTAGCCTCTATTTCGTACACTATAAAATCTTTTGAGTTGTTTTCTCTGGTGCTGAGTCATCACTTGCTCAATCATATACATTTTACCACGAATGGCATATTTGTTCTTATAGTATTACAAAATGTCAATTTTTGAAATACGTTCTATCATGTATAGTTTATTACAAGGTTGTCATTGTCTTTTAGGTTGTTTTAATTTGCGATGTATATCAAATAATAATATATACAATATGAAACAAACATGTAAATAATTTACATATCTGTAACTATGCACATGGACAATACACCTCGTATTTTCAGCATTTACTTCTGCTTAATACATATGTTTCTGCCAATATAGGCGTCCTCAGTTAAGCTAGTGAAGCAATTTATACAAATTAATACAAACCTGTTATAAACAACTGGTTTGTATCTGTATTTAAATTTACTGAAATAGCCCGCAAAGATCAAGCAAGTTCCGTCCTATAAGAAGACAACTATTTAATAATTGACATCTTACGGGCGAAAGATACATTGTCCGGAGAGCTACCTATCGTTCGAACAGCTATGCTGCTACGGGAAACGATAAAATACGTATGTAGATGTAGTCCATTAACAACCTGCCAGATGGCGGTATATACGAAAAGGTTTTGTTTAAGTATGACAATACGTTAAGCACGTATAAAGCGTTTGTACAATATGAAACAAACATGTAAATAATTTACATATCTGTAACTATGCACATGGACAATACACCTCGTATTTTCAGCATTTACTTCTGCTTAATACATATGTATAATAGGTTTGTATTAATTTGTATACATTGCTTCACTAGCTTAACTGAGGGAAACATATGTATTAAGCAGAAGTAAATGCTGAAAATACGAGGTGTATTGTCCATGTGCATAGTTACAGATATGTAAATTATTTACATGTTTGTTTCATATTGTACAAACGCTTTATACGTGCTTAACGTATTGTCATACTTAAACAAAACCTTTTCGTAATAATATATATTTGATACTTCAAGACCTTAATGGATGTCGTTGTTTGAAATTTCACGTATATTGTAACTGTCACAATTAACTACGTTTAAGTAATTAAAAGATTTTACAAAATTTAAGTATTGATTATGAAATTTACTACTACTATAGTACTTTTCGTATCCTTTTATATAAATTGCTAGGTATAGCATGATTTAAATTTTAAGTTATTATTATTTATGTACTAAAACGTAAAGACATATAATAATAGTTATTTACGAACCAAGTGCGTGAAATCATATTTCGCGACTGAGTGACCAGTTTAAAGCGCAAGCCGTAGGCGAGCGCTTTATGGTCACGAATTCGCGAAATGTTTCACGCACGAAGTTTGTACAATATTTTTTGTACGAGAACTATAAACAATAATAATATTTATATAAAATATAAATATAATTTCAAAACTTTTATATTTATAAGTTTTTTAACAATATTACTAGTATCTGTCAGGATGACCGGGCGGTCTAAGGCGCCGGACTCAAGGTTTACCTTGGCCGTTATGCAGGTTCTCGAGCATTCTGGTCCTCTCTGAGGGTGTGGGTTCGAATCCCACTTATGACAATTTTTTTTTAGTTTTCTATAAATTTAAAAAATAATATTTGTTGCTGTTCTGACATTGAATTACATACCTTCCAAATATAACAATTTCTATTTCATTTCCTTTTATTTTCATAGAAAAACAACGAACTGGGTAGCATATTATTAAGGTTAGGGATTTATGATTTTAAAATGTCACTAAATTAATCAAGTTCCAGGAAGTACCAACTTTACTTTTACGCACTCGTGTTTAAAGTAACTTTTTACGCACGCAAATCGAATCGTGAAATGACAGGTTTTGATAAGCGAGTATAAAAACTATATTAACATTTAATATAAATTTACTAAATATACACAGATGTGTTTTTCTTAACACGACCTGTATCGTTGCATATTAAAACTTATTACAGAAAATAACGAGAAACTCTTCACAAAATAAACCTTAAATTTGTAATATCGATGCTCATAGAGAGTGCATTAAAAATTTACCTGTTTTAAATTTTTCACTGCTGTTTTCAGCTCTATTTAATTTTTCAATTTATTTTGTTTAGAAAGAAACACGCCATAATATTATATAAATATCTAGCGGACTAGCTTATCGTACAGGCACAACCGTGTTCGAATCTGAGCCTGGGTTGCCCGAATAGGTTTTCGTGGTTTTTCTTCCAGTTCAAGGCGAATGCTGGCAGCTGAACATCATAAGTCGCTCCACGGGCGCGGGCGTAATAATGGGCCTGCCAATGCCCCCTGAAATTGGCGCCAAGCTGTTGGGGGATGCTAAGGCATGAATTATTATTATTAGACTTGAATGTATAAACTAAATAATGTAATTTCAACCATGACATCACATATATAAATATGACAGCCATATACTGTCATTTTTTATCATTTAAAATTAAAAAAGAGGCAGTAATTTCCGAAACATGTAAGAATTAAATTATTTTAAATATATACATATTGAAGTAAAACATACCCTAATCGCCGACTAACTAAATCTCTTCATATTGAAACGAAATTATCGACCGTGATATATTATACAAAAAATTAATTTAAATTCGGGTAAGCGGTCTGTCAATTAAAAAATTCCTTTATTAAATAACCCTATATTTCGCAACAGAATTTTTTGCTTCTTCTGGGGTAAAAAATGTAGAGTTGAAAAATAATAAAATTGACGTACAAAAAATAAAAATGATTAGATATAAAAAATACCTATATACGCCGAATCACTGAAACGTCCAAGAAGGGTACACTGTTATTGTCTTCTTTTGCTCTGGTGGATCATGCACTTGATCTCGGCCATACATTTAATTTCGGAGATGTCAGAATTGTGGACGCTGAAAATAATTACAAAAAAAGATGCTTTTTGGAAATGGTACATATCAACGGAGACACTAATAGCGTAAATTATAAGTCGGATACTAATGGACTAAGTATAATCTACTGTAATATACTCGGTGTTGGCGGTTAATTTTACCTGCCAAGTTTTATTAACCAGTGTTGGTTTCAATTTTTTTTATGACATCAGTTTTTTGGTGTCTTTTGTAAGTTTAGTATTATATTTTAACATTTATTTATATTTGCTTTTAAGAGGTTGGCGAGAAACTAGCAACATATTGTTTGATGCTTTAAATTTGACGAATTATAACATGTTTAGTGCCGTTATTTGCTAAATTTTAACTCTGAATTGTAAGTATTTAGTTATTGTTATATTGTTTAATATATTGTGGTTTTGTTAAACATGTAGACACTCCTGATGAAGTAACCAATGCGTTATGAAATATAGAGTGGAATAAAGGAGTTTTAGTTTTATTTGAAAGACCGCTCACCCGTTAATGAAATTTTTACTTATACAATACGGTCGATAATACTTAATAGTCTATATATATATATATATATATATATATATATATATATATATATATATATATATATATATATATATATAACATTAGATACATTATTGGAGTTTTTCGGTTTTTTTATATGAAATATTTACAAATATTAAATTAGAATGTATGTAATTGCAGAGTAAGTGGGGATGTAAACATTGCTGTCTACAAATTACAAAGCAAATCATACGAAATTTTTTATTTGAAAAATATGGTCTACGTTGGGACTGGAACCCAAGTCTACAGCTATCCGGGCTGTCGCCTTTACCACTAGGCCACAATAGACCCAGGTTCAAGCCATATAGAAATGCATTATAAAGTAACAGTGTTAATGAATCGAATGTCAGTTATTGAATGTAGATGTCAAGCTGAAAGCAGAAGTCAGTTTTGAAAGCTCATGTCAGTTTTGATAGCAGATGTCAGTTAGTGAAAGCAAATGTCAGTTATTGAAAGCAGATATCTGTTTTGAAAGCAGGTGTCAGTTATGAAAGCAAACGTCAGATTAGAAAGCAGATGCCTATTTTGAAATTAGATGTGAGTTACTGAAAGTAGATGTCAGTATTTTGAGAGCAGATGTCAGATTTGAATGTTTGAAAATGCTAATTATTACTCCATAGCTATTTAATGAACGGCTAAGAAATTATTTAAACATATATATATATATATATATATATATATATATCTTCGTGACCTTGGTATGATAAGGTAAACTTAATAAGTCGGCGATTAAAGGTCTGGTTTACTTCAAAGTATATATATTTAAAACAACCCTACATGTTTCGGCAATACGCCTTTGTCATGTAGGGTTGTTTTAAATATATATACTTTGAAGTAAACCAGACCTTTAATCGCCGACTTATTAAGTTTACCTTATATATATATATATATATATATATACCGGGTGCGGCAATAGTGTGTCGGCGGAGCTTAGCATGAAAACTAATAAAGTTGTAACAATGAAATTTTACGTACACATGTAGTATGCTACAGTGCATTTTCTAATTTTATTTATATATTTACAGGGTGTTCCAAATTTCCGCAACCACTTTCAATTTTTTTTTTAAATAGATTGCTATACTTTCTTGTTATTATGATGATAGTCACCCAAATTATCTTTGCAATGATATATGACAATGTGCACTTACAACTGTTAGTTTTGGTTTTATTGCAAATTTTGTTAAAACCTTGACAGTTGCAGCGTCTAACATTTTAAGTCTTAGCCTGAAAATGGGTGCAGTGCCTCACGTAACTTTTTTGTTACCAATTTATGGACTAACACGTTATATGTTTTGAGGGTGAACAACGTGACAACATATACAGAGTGTTAAATATGTCGTGCCAAAGTTATCGAAGTTTAAAGGCTATTTTCTCTTTTTTTTTAAATTGAACCTATAATTTTTTTATTAGACAGCAAATTCCTTGTAAAATTGCCGTTAAAATGGTACCAATAACATAGTACTTATTTCTAGTATTTTCGAAGTTATAACCCTTTAATGGGATATACCTATGTTTATAATATTCAATATGCGGTGCATCTAATAGTTGGTTGGCCATGAAATGATATCAAACAAAGTAACTTTTACAAACACCTGTTTCTTAATTTTTTATTATTAGTTTTAGAATTACATTTTGTAATTTTTCAATAATAAAACAAAATTAATTTAAAATATGTTCAAATATATTTCCATTCTACTCTACACATGCTCTTAATCGCCTCTCCATCGACAGACTCACATTTTGAGCCATGTTGTTTTCACTTACTTGAAGAAAAGCGTTTCTGATTCGTTGCTGCATGTTCTCTGCCGTTGTAGGAGGTGTTTCGTAAACTATATTTTTTACAGTAGGCCACAGAAAAAAATCACAAGGGGTTAGATCTGGTGACCGCGGTGGCCAGTTTATATAGCTTCCTCTCCCAATCCACCTATTGGTGAATACCCTATCTAAATGTGTTCTTGCAGCAGCACCGTAATGTGCAGGTGCACCATCATGTTGGTACCACAATCTCCTTATGACGTTATCTGGTAGGTCTTCTAACAGCAATGGTAAATTATTTTGTAGGAAATTTGTGTAGATTTCACAATTTAAAGTATTATTAAAAAAGAATGGACCTACAATAGTGTTTCCTATGATGCCTCCCCAGGTGTTAACACTCCATTTTTGTTGGTATAAAATGGGTTGCACAAAATGAGGGTTTCTAGTGAAATAATAATGAGAATTTTTTCTGTTTGTTATTCCACAATTAGCAAATGTTGCTTCATCTGTGAAAAGCACATGATCTAGAAAAGTTAGATCTTGTCGTAATTGGAAAAGTAGCCATTCACAGTAAACAAGTCTCCTTTCAAAATCCGTTTGTAATAAGCCTTGATGATTTTGAATTTTGTAAGGGTGAAATTTATGTTTTTTTAAAATCCTTCTTACAGCAGTGACTTCTATCCCGTGTTCTTTCGAAATTATCCTTGTAGATACGCGCGGATTTTCCACAACGGACTGGACGACTGTCACTTCATTATCTCCTGTAACCGTAGACTTAGTTCTTTCATGTTTGACATAATTCACTGAACCCGTCCGAAGAAACCTTGTCAACAAATTTTCAAACGTCTACAATCTGGTGCTCTTCGGTGAGGATACTCCATAGCATATGTTCTTGATGCTAAAAGTGGATTTCTATTGCTAGCGCCAAGAACAGATACCATGTCTATTAGCTCCTCCTTCGAAAAATTCATTCTAAAGAAACACAACTATAAACTATTACGGCATGGAAATAAAAAATAATGACAACAAAACGATATAACTGACAACAAGATAACAACTAATAACGAACAAACGGAAATTGATAATTAACTAGCCGAACTTAAATTATAACAATTAAACGCGATTACAGTAAAGAGAAACTATTGAAAAACACTTTATATGGAAATTTTAAGTAGATATTTGACGTTTGGTTACACAGCAATTTTTGCTTAATATCATTTCATGGCCAACCACCCAACTATTAGATGCAGCACCGCATATTGAATATTATAAACATAGGTATATACCATTAAAGGGTTATAACTTCTAAAATACTAGAAGTAAGTACTATGTTATTGGTATCATTTTAACGGCAATTTTACAAGGAATTTGCTGACTAATAAAAAAATTATAGGTTCAATTTAAAAAAAAAGAGAAAATGGCTTTTAACTTCGATAACTTTGGCACGACATATTTAACACTCTGTATATGTTGTCACGTTGTTCACCCTCAAAACATATAACGTGTTAGTCCATAAATTTGTAACAAAAAAGTTACGTGAAACATTGCACCCATTTTCAGGCTAAGACTTAAAATGTTAGACGCTGCAACTGTCAAGATTTTAACAAAATTTGCAATAAAACCAAAAGTAACAGTTGTAAGTGCACATTGTCATATATCATTGCAAAGATAATTTGGGTGGCTATCATCATAATAACAAGAAAGTATAGCAATCTATTTAAAAAAAAAATTGAAAGTGGTTGCGGAAATTTAGAACACCCTGTAAATATATAAATAAAATTAGAAAATGCACTGTAGCATACTACATGTGTACGTAAAATTTCATTGTTACAACTATATTAGTTTTCATGCTAAGCTCCGCCGACACACTATTGCCGCACCCGGTATGTACAGTGTGTATAAGCCAAATGGAATAAATTCATTATTTCGGTTACTGTACATATTTATAAAAAATCCCGAAACATGTCATATTTAATTTATAAATTAACATTCTTCAACGTGAAAATGCGATCCCTACCTTCAACCCCCTTCGAATGACAGGTACAACCCCCATTTTTTTAAATGGGAAGTATAGGCTTGTGATATATCGTTGTAAAGGTCTCTTTATTCTCTATTCAAAAATGTTATAATTTTCATGTTTGTTGCAACAATTAAGATAGAATAAACTAAAATCATGTTGTTGTCGAAATTCGCTACAATATACTTAAAAAATTAAATTTAATGCAAAATGTAAAGAAAAATTTAAAACGCCAAAAAAAAATATGAATGTCAATGAAGTAGATGTTCAAAATGTTCACCATGAACGTCTTGGTAACATCCTAATCTTAAATAAAACTGTCTTCTAACATTATTTAACATATCAGGCGTGATCGACCTAATCGCAAGCGTTATTCGTTCTCTTAAGTCATTTAAATCCAAAGGTTTAGTTTTGTACACAATGCTCTTCAAATATCCCCATAAAAAAAAATCAAGTAAGGTCAGATCAGGTGATCGCGCTGGCCATTCTATCGATCCTCGCCTTCCTATCCACCGATTGGGAAATATTGCATCGAGGTACTGCCGGACATTGCGTTGGTAATGTGGTGGTGCTCCATCCTGCTGAAACCATATCGTATTCATTGGAACTTGAGGGTTTCCTGGATCAGGATATAAATTTGCCAAAGTTGGAATGACATCATTTTGAAGTAGTGCCAAATAACGATCGCCATTCAAATTGCCCTCAATGAAAAAGGGACCAATGATATGGTTTCCAACAATACCTGCCCAAACATTAACTTTTACTGGGTATTGTGTGTGTTCTTCCCTCATCCAGTGAGGATTTTCCGTAGACCAGTAGCGGCAATTTTGCCGATTAGCATGACCGCTAAGAGAAAAAGTGCACTCATCAGAAAACATAACGTCTTCTAAATTGATAATATTGTTATCCAGCATGTCCATCATTCGCTCACAAAAATAAGTTCTTCTATCAAAATCGTCTTCCATAAGCTCTTGAGTAGATATCATTTTATAGTGATGCATTTTATTTTCTTTTAATATGTTTACTATCGATGTATGGCTAACATTTAATGTAGTGGATGCATGTCTACTCGATGTATGTGGGTTTTCCATAAACTCAAGCATCACATCTACTTTGATTTCATCACTCAGTGCATTGGCAGCTGGTTTTTTTATCTGCCTTACATGACCAAACTCTCGAAACTGCTTCTCTATCTTACTTATTGTTCCTTGAGCTATAGGCGGTAAATCAGGAAATTTCTCATGAAATAGGCGGGTTACTTCTTGTTGTGTTCGGGTTCTATCTCCGTAACCAATCATTTGTATGACTGTTATTTTATGCATTTCCGTTAATCTAACCATTTCCCAGAATTGTATTTTACGAAATTCAAACTAAAATTATCAAACTGTCAATTTAAATGACAACTTTTAAATACAAAACAATTTACTAAGGCGTTTTAAACAAACTAATGTTGCCACGGAAACTTTTTAAAGTATTTTTAATGGATACCATCCAAAAAGCACATTGGTATGGTTTTTACTCACTTTCTTATTATGAAGACCTAAACGGGAAGTAAGTAATGCAATTATGCCTTTGATGTATGTATTAAATCTTTATAAACGCAAATGAGCATCTACTTCATTGACATTCATATTTTTTTCTGGCGTTTTAAATTTTTCTTTACATTTTGCATTAAATTTTATTTTTTGAGTATATTGTAGCGAATTTCGATAACAACATGATTTTATTTTATTCTATCTTAATTGTTGCAACAAACATGAAAATTATAACATTTTTGCATAGAGAATAAAGAGACCTTTACAACGATATAACACAAGCCTATACTTCCCATTTAAAAAAATGGGGGTTGTACCTGTCATTCGAAGGGGGTTGAAGGTAGGGATCGCATTTTCACGTTGAAGAATGTTAATTTATAAATTAAATATGACATGTTTCGGGATTTTTTATAAATATGTACAGTAACCGAAATAATGAATTTATTCCATTTGGCTTATACACACTGTATATGTGTGTATGTATACATACGTTTTTATAAACAAAGGTTTATTTTGAGATTTATTCCACAGTTGAGACGTCTATTCATATATTTTAGTAGCTTTACGTGGTTTTCCTCCTCATTCTTGGCGAATGCTGACAGCTAAACATCTTAAGTCGTTCCACCGGCGCAGACATAATAACTCATGACTTTCCAATGACCACTGTAATTAGCGTCGAGCTATTGGGGAATGCTAAGGCGTGAGTTAGTATTATTAAACTTGAATGTATTTATGAATATTGAAATTTTTATCCATGATAACTTCAGATATATAAATATGACGGGGACGAGATCAAAGAATTTTTAGGGCTTCAATTGTTTCTTTTCTTGCAAAATAATTTGTCATCAAACTTTGCGATTTTGAATTTTTAAGTTGCTTATGCAACTCTTGATATCCAGGAAACAGATCAGTCAGTCCGCGTTGCATCTTTAATGCTCTTTCCGTATCTGGATCCATATTAAGAATTTGATTTTGTAAAGCATTAACTGTGCTGAGGATATCACCATTTTTTTTTTTAGTGAAGTGTTCAACAATTTCTTCGGAATCACTGTCTTCACTATCCACGTTTTTCGCAGTTCCAATAACTAAACTCTTCTAAATCATCGCGGTTTAGCGAGTCAAATCCATCTCCTCCAATTTGATGAGCTAAATCTATAATTTCATTAGTCAGTGTCGATATTTCCCCACCAGTACTTCTAGCAACACAATCTGGCCATGTAGTTTTCCAGCATGCATTTAATGTTTGCGGTCGCAGTTTAGAGATCGCTGATGCTGCCAGAATAAAGCAATCCAAAATTGTAAATTTTTTCCAAACTTCATTTAACGTAAGTGATTTATTTTCAAGTTTGTTTAAAATGATGATGATGATGGAATTGATAAGTGCTTTTTATGTAGTATTTTTTAAAAGTGGAAATTATTCCTTGATCTAATGGCTGAAGAATGCTAGTTGTGTTTGGTGGAAAAAATTCGACTTTAATGTTTGGATGTTCCAAATGAGGATGGCCGGGTGCATTGTCTACAATCAGCAAAACTTTAAATACAAGACCTCTTTTCTTCATATAAGATTCAACTTCTGGTACAAAGCATTTTTGAAACCATTCAGTAAACACTGAAGTTGTCACCCATGCTTTATAATTTGCCATCCAATGAACTGGCAAACGAGTCAAATCCTTACCTTTAAGAGCTCGTGGCTTTAAAAACCTATTTACTACTAGCGGCTTTAACATTTTATCTCCTGAAGCATTACTGCATAGTAAAAACGTTAATCTTTCCTTGCAAACTTTAAATCCACTGGCTCGTTTTTCTGATTTCGCAATGTAGATTCGACTTGGCATCTTTTTCCAAAACAGACCAGTTTCATCAGCATTAAATACCTGATCTGGGCAATATCCTCCATCTTCAATAATTTTTTTAAATTTTTCTGTGTAAGCTGCGCAAGCGCTCTCATTTGCTGAAGCTGCCTCACCTCTAATTTGAATTTTATGGAGGTTATTTCTTTTAATAAATCTTGTCATCCATCCTTTACTTGCTGTAAAATCCTTTGGCCTAGAAATTGACGGTTCAGAATCTTTAATTGTCTCATAAAATGTTAAAGCTTTTTCTGTGATCATGTATCCGCTAACAGGAATTTTCTTTTTCGTTAAGTCTTCAATCCATATAACGAGAGCTTTTTCCACTTTTTCAATTAACGTGTCTCTTGAGTAAGAAGAATATTTAGTGCTTAGTTTTGTGACTGAAATTACGGATTTTCTTATTGAAATCTCATTTTTTTTAATAGCTCGAATTGTTGATTCCCCTAGTTTATATTCCTTTCCAAGTGCGGTATATTTTGCTCCTTTTGAAATGCGATCTAAAATTTCAATTTTGGTTTCCAGGGATATCGTTTGTCTCTTTTTTTTTATTTTTTTCCATTGTTATATCCTAAATGATAAACAAACGTTCAGCAAATAAAAAAGCCACCAAAATTTATGATTTTTACACTTACTTTTTCCCAAAGTGAAATGTTTATTGAGGTTTAAAACATCTAAAATTTCAAAATCTGTTAAAATTCTAAAAAAAAATCATTAAATTAAAAATCGCATAAATTTGAATTCGCATTAAAAAAATCCGCATAAAACGAGACCTGAGTGTATATAAAGATAATTATTTCGTGACCTTTGTATGTTATAGTAAATTAAATTTGTTGGCGATTTAAGGTCAGGTTTTACTTCAAAATATATATATTTAAAACAATCCTACGTGTTTCGGCAAATGATGCCTTTATCAAGGAATATAAAATACATATAAAAAATGTAGGGTTGTTTTAAATATATATATTTTGTAGTAAAACCAGACCTTAAATCGCCAACAAATTGAATTTACCATATATATTATATATATATATATATATATATATATATATATATATATATATATATATATATGGTAAACCTAATCAGTAGGCGATTAAAGGTCTGTATATTACTTCAAAATATATGTATTTAAAAAACTCTACATGTTTCGCCTGTGTACGCCTTTATCAAGAGAATACAAAATATATATTTTGTATTCTCTTGATAAAGGCGTACACAGCCGAAACATGTAGAGTTTTTTAAATACATATATTTTGAAGTAATATACAGACCTTTAATCGCCTGCTGATTAGGTTTACCATATCATACCAAGGTCACGAAGTTATTATTATATATATATAGATAATAATCCCTTGACCTTAGTATCTTATGGTAGATTCAAGTTGGCGTTTTAAGGACTGGCTTTACTTCAAAATTTTCAAATAAATACAGATCAATATATTTCATATTTCTTTGAAAAAGGCATCATATGCCAAACCATGTAAGATTGTTTTAAATATATACATTTTGAAGTAAAACCAGACCTTAACAAGCCAACTAATTGAATCTATCATATATATATATATATATATATATATATATATATATATATATATATATATATATATATATATACTTATATATACATATATATATGCTATGAACTGTCGTTTTTTATATTTATTGTACCACCATTCACGACAAATCTATCCAACTAGGATATTCAGTCGGTTTATTTCCAAAAATGGGACTGCTTTCTTCTCAGGGTTCCAATCAGAAACGTGGAATAAAGAAATAAATGAGGCGCCACTCAAAATTTTTTTGAGAAATGTTAAAATAATACTTCTTTAAGTCACTTATTAAATTTGTGTTGAAAGGATAATTAAATAATAATCACAATATAAATTTAAAATGAAATTCAAAACAAAGAAAAAAAAATCAATCTTTATAGAGTATAAAGATTAATATTGCATCATTAAACAATATTTTAAAAGGTAAAAATAACGCATTGAAATGACAGCTACGTGCATTCAAAAAACTTCAGTGAATACCGAACAAATTAAAAATAAACTAAATCACAAAGAATATTTTTAATTTCTCCCCAGAGAACAATATAAATAAACAAACTTGACAGCTCGAACAAATCTCTAAATACATGCGCACTCACATGTCCAAGAAAAAATGCCCTTAAAATCCCAACGTGCAAAATTTTACAGTTACAGTTTTTTTTACTTAGAAATGTTAAAAATCCTCTTTGTTATCTATATCAATTAATTAAGACTAAATCTCAATATGACAATATTAATACAATAGAAATACAATATTCAACTCTTTTTAAATTAATAAGTCGACTTATAATATATAAATTTTTACTTACATAGGAAATATAAGGGACACATAGACAAGAAAGTGTTAAAAAATCAAAAATTACAAGAATAGAAACTCGTAGAAATATTCGGTAATTGAAAAATACAACACCAACAACTAATTCAAATCAAATTCAAACCTAAGTTACATTACAATAGATAATTATCTATTTTAAATAAACTGAACTTTCTCATCTAACTGTTAACTTGTGTCTAAAGGTTAAATCGTCCGCCTCTAACATAGTGGCGTGCACCTCAAGGCGGCCTCCAAAAATACAAGTTTTTTGCGCCAGGCACATGAATTATACATTCAAGTTCAAAATAATGGTACAAAGATTTATGATTAAATTTAAAATATGTTTTATTGGGGAAAAAACCATAGCAATATATATATATATATATACATATATATCAATCAATTTCTTTGAGTGTAAAATGCTGGCTAAAATTTACGATATCTGTACATGATTACACTGTTACGAAAAACATAATTTGGGTCAATGTATAAAATAAAACGATTTATTGCTACGCAACGTTTCGAAACTGTATTTGTTTCTTCATAAAACCTAATAGAGTATTTACATTAATCATATTAACTAAAATATAAAAATGTATTTATATTCAAAAAACCAACTATTGCGAAAAATGCAAAACATATTAGTAGAAATTTCTTTGATAAAGGCATCATCTGCCGAAATATGTAATATTGTTTTAAATATATACAAATTGAAGTAATACCACACCTTTAATCGCCAACTAATTGAATCTACTATATATATGTATATATGCTCATTCTATTTCAAGCATTATCGTGTCCATAGAGTACCCTGAGATTAATTGGTCTATGGTGACTTAAGTGGTAAAGCAACGGTCCGACAAACCTTAGACTTTGGTTCAAGTCCTAACGTAAACAAAATTTTTCAATTAAAAATTTGGTATTATTTGCGTTGTAATTTATAGACAGCAATTTTTACATTCATATTTACTTAGCAATTACATACTAATTTGATAATATTTGTAAATATTTCATATAAAAGCCGAAAAACTCCAAGAATTTTTCAATTGATATATTTAATGAACGGCTAAGAAATTATCTAAACATTATATATATATAGTAAATTCAATTCGTTGGCGATTTAAAGTCTGGTTTTACTTCAAAATGTATACACCCAAAACAATCCGACATGTTTCGGCAAATGATGCCTTTTTCAAGGAATATAAAATATAAATGTAAATGACAGTATATTAATGTCATACTTATACATTTATAGTTGCCATGGATAAAAGTATTCAAATATATATTCCAGTTTAATAATAATAAATCATGCCTTAGTATTCTAAAATAGACAGACAACAAAAACAGGGAAAAGCAAGACATAAGTTATTATTATGTATGCGTCCGTGGAGCGACTTAAAATGTTAAGCTGTCGGCATTCGTCTTAAACGAGAAGAAAACCACGAAAACCTACTCGGACAACCAGACAGGAATCAAAACACGGAAATGTATAGATATTTAAATAACATAAGATATATAATTATATAACAGCAACATATATTATGATGGTGAATTGCAGGTTGTTACATAATTAAGTTATAGTATTTACTGCTTAAATTTTTTATATCACTTCTGTTGTTAATTGAACTTTTTTCCTGTTTAATACTAATCATTTCTTTAATTTCCTTTTCATTCTGTGTTTTTCTTTATCAATTTTATCTGTGTGTTTTCAAAATCTAAATGGTGATCGCGTTGTAGTTTGTGTGTAGATAAAGCAGTTTTGTCTGTTTTTAGAGTATTTGTGGGATTGTATTCTTTTGTATAAACATTGTTTAGTTTGCCTATGTAGTAACTATCGCAATCGCGACATAATACTTTATAGATGACATGTGTTTCTCGATTTTTTTCTGTTTTAAGTTTAAGTTTTGAAAATAGATGTTTATTAGTATTACTAAATTTATATGTTGTAGCTATATTATATTTTTTTAAAGTTTATTTAATTGTTTCTGATAATTTTGGAACATATGGAATCGTGATATATGTTGCGTCATTGTTTAAATTGTTATTGTTTCAAATGCACCTACAGTATTAAATAAAATGATTAGAAATAATCTGACTGATAGAGCAGTAAAAATATGGATAAATATTTCTTGACCTCAGCATGTTATGGTAGATTCAATTACTTGGCGATTTAAGGTCTGGTTGTACTGAAAAAAAAAATTATATATATATATATATATATATATATATATAATATTTTCGTGACCTTGCTACATATATATATATATATATATATATATAGCAGGTTCAATTAGTTGGCGATTTAATTGAATCTACCATAACATACTAAGGTCAAGAAATTATCTCTATATACATTTGCCACATCTGAGTTTGGTATCCCTTATCGCTTCAGAAGTCCGTCTTCGAAGGTATGAACATTCGATTTCAAGCATTATCGTGTCCATAGAGTACCCTGACATCAAACCTTTACAATGCAGATTTGTGTTTTTTTTTTAATTGCTATTAAACATGTTTAATAGGAATGCAGTTTTTACTTTTTACAATAGCTAGTTTTTGTTAATATAACTAAGATATGCTTTTAATTAGTATATTCATTCTATGAAATTGCTTTGAAGTTTATTAATTGCGAATGTAAGAACATTTGGCGATTGTTAAGATCTTTTCAACCTCCCGTATCTTCAAAAAACTTTTGGAATCATTAAGGGACCTCAAAGCGAACTAATTTGCATTATAAATTAATGGGGGAAACGTACCCTTAGACTAAAAAAAATAAATAATTAAACTAACCTTGAATTTTATATATCTTCAATGCATCCAGAACACTTCAAGTACCGCACAATCCTGTTATTTATATATGTGCTAATGTTTAACTCAAAGATGACTTTAAAATATTTGTTATACCAATCTTCGTTTTGTTTAATTAATCTCGTAAAACGATGTTAAATATTGTTATTTTTAGGCGCCATTTTCGGATAAAAATTGACATCATAACGTTTGCTACACTAGGCTGTCAACTTAAACACATAAAGTTTTACTATTAATATTTTGCTGTGGTATTGTAAGTACCTATGTTAATTAGTTTCAATAAAACAAAACCAGTGTGTTATTAATTATAACACACTGGTTTTTTTATTGTCCCAAAAAATAAAAATAAATGAATGGAAATCGCGGCCATCGACCAAGAGTTCTTGAATTGCATTTACTCCAGATTATGAGTAAAAAACCTGAGTTTTAGTACGTTTTAATTAACAATTTGCTAATAATCATTCCAAGTATCTTTAAATTCTGTTAATACTTTTTAATATATACTTACTATATGTTTTACAATATAAATATATTTTGTAGGTTTAGAGAAATTTATCCAAGAAATGTGAAATAATGCCCTGTTAAGTCAATGTCCTTATCATTCGTTCGTTCTCTCACTATAGGACCTTTAGGTACTATCAGAATAACTGCTTTGTAAAACATTTTTTGTTAAGCAAAGATTTATAATATTATAGTGTTTGCTTAACATTATATTATATATACACTACTATCACTATTAATTTTTTCGTCTAAATAATTATCACCTGAATGTCAACATATTTGCTATAATGGTTATTAAGAAGATCCATAATGGCTCAGGTTTTAAATAAATATTGATGTTTATCTTAAAAATACAGGTCAGACCTTTATGCCAATTATCTGGTTATATATATTTTCTGTGATGTGTTTGCTTTACTTTTGTAATAGTTTTGTTTAATACTAAAATCAAAATAACATATCCATACTTCTTCTGAGGCAATTTTAATATGCCATTCACATTGCCATAGAATACTTGTATTTAGGCACAAATTTATTGTACTTGAAACACCTCAAAACAACAAATAGAAAGTTATTAGATATCGATTGTGATATTTCAACCACATACTTAATAAGTAGCATTGGTATATATAAGACGTTTTAAATACAATCTAAGCTTTTTTAATAATAAATATTTGGATAAACAAATGTGAAGGAAGAGAAACAAAAATTTTATTAAATAGGTATATAAAAATATAACTCAACCTAACCTAACATATAACAGCAAAACCTATTATTAGATATGTTTTATTTGTATGTAATTACAAAAGTTATCTTGTGGAAATTGCACTGAGATTATAGCGCCATTTACTCCTTTCTTAGTTTTATGGAAAATAGATTGGAATTGTTAAGAAAATTTCATTTTATAAAACATCGCAACTGTAGTATTAAATGGAACGGACATTGCTGTTGGGGCAACTATTGGATTTGGTCGTCGCTCCTATGTTGACTCACCACGCACGGGTTGTAAGGCCGTATACGCACTAATTTATTTAATCTTCGGTGACAGTTATTAATGAAATGCGGCACATCCAATTTAAAACCTTTATTTACATATATACATTAATTCATAGATGAAATTGTTGGTAAAGTAAGGTTGTTATCTTGAACATTGTTCTTACGAGTATTGTAAGAACGTTGTTCTGTGACAAAAATAGCTACTCGAATTGTCTTATTGACTTTGAGTTCGCGGCTTGCTTTAGCGAATTGCTTTATTGTAATGCTGCTGTAGTCATCGCGCGCAGACCTATTTAAAGACCTTTTAAACATGGTAAGCAAAATTTACCCTTTCCCTTCCATTAACAAAATAGGCCACATGCGGCTAAAATGATCAACAAAGTTCGGCAAGTTACAAAGAACCGCTTCGATTGTAAATTGTGCCTACAATGCAAACGTTGCATCTAGTTTTTGAATCTATCTGTATACATGGCTTAGCACGTTCATTATTAAAATAACATAATTTGAAACGTATCAAATACTATAATTTAAAACGCATTTTTGAGAAGGCGGCAATAAATAACTGCCGGTAGAATAACATTGGTATACATGTGGAGACACGTTAATCGATAATAACTTGAAACTTTCCAGAGAAATACGCGATAAATAATCGCCGGTCTACAAATACGCGTGCATCAGCTTATTGCCGCAGACATATACAAAAGTGCCTGGCGTCAATATCTGTTGACAAAAACGTAATACGCGGTATCATAGATTTATGAAACGTCTGCATCTTGATATAATAAGAAACATATAATTACATATACAGAAGGTTTTAAGTTTGTTTCTGATTCTTATATTTAAATACTAAAATCTATGATTTTATAAAAAATGAATAATACTTATATTTAATATATAATGTAAAATTAATAATATTTATGTTTAATATATCATATATAAATTGGTTTCGCGTATAAGACGAAACATACTGCCCGCCTTGAAAGTATGCACTTTCAATAAAACAATGATCTGATATGAAACGGGCGACACTGCACTTGTTTTAATTGTCACTTATCTCTAGCGGAAGTATATATAATTTGGCTGTGGGTCTCTTCAAAATGTTTTTGTGGAGGCGAACACTTGCCGTACGGATAACACCATCCTGCCCGGGATGCAGTTCCACGATGCGTCCGGTAATCCAATGCAGCGGGGGAACATTGTCTTCCTTGACAAGCACGAGTTGTCCTATGGAGAAAGCGTTTTCGAGGTTCTGCTTCCATTTCCCTCTCGGTTGAAGCTGACTTAAATATTCATTAACCCATCTCTTCCAGAAATGCTGTTTGATTTTTTGAATATGCTGCCAACATGACAAACGATTTAATTTTGTATGAGTTAAATCAGGTTCTGGTATCGCCATAAGAGAGTCTCCAATCAGGAAATGACTGGGGGTTAAGACAGATAAATCATTAGGATCGTTGGTTAGAGGAGTGAGAGGACGTGAGTTAAGAACTGATTCGATTTCGGTTAGCAAGGTATAAAACATTTCATACGTTAGGCATGCCTTACCTGCTGTTTTGATTAGGTGCTGTTTCATTGACTTTACTGCAGCCTTCCAAAGACCTCCAAAATGAGGAGCTCTTGGAGGAATGAAATGCCAACTTATACGTTCTTCGATCAGTAATTCAGATAATCGCTTGTTATTTTGCGATAATAATTTGCGCATGCCTTCCAGTTCCTTACTAGCGCCTACAAAGTTTGTCGCATTATCGGAGTATAAATTCTGAATTTTTCCTCTGCGTGCTACAAAACGTTTCAATGTATTTAGAAATGCTTCTGTAGATAAATCGCAGACGGGTTCTATATGTACTGCCTTTGTAGATAGGCAGACAAATATAGCTACATACATTTTAATGTTTTTACTGTTTCTTCGCTTGCTTTCGCGAACTTGGAACGGTCCGCAATAGTCAACGCCACAGTTTGCAAATGGACGTGCAGGCTGTATACGGTGAGCTGGCAAATTTCCCATCAAATATTGATTTCCATATGGTTTTGCCTTAAAGCAACTAATGCATCGCCTCACAATTTGCCGTACGTTAGATTTTAACGATAGCGGCCAATATTCTGTTCTGATCGCTGCCATGGTTCCTTGTATCCCTGCGTGTAGCTGTTTTTTGTGGAAATATTCCATTACCAACTTTGTAAAAATGTGTTTTCCCGGAAGTAATATCGGATGTTGATGTGAGTATGCTAGTTTTGCGTGCTTGAGTCGACCTCCAACTCTGATAATGCCTTCGTCGTCGATAAAAGGATTTAAGCAAATAATGTGAGCCTTTGAGTTCACCGCGTTATTTTTTTGTAGTTGTTTTAATTCATTGCTGAAGCACTCAGTTTGAACTAACTTAACTATGCATTTCTGAGCGGCGGTAATTTCTGACGAGAGAAGTGAGCCTGTAAAGGCATATGTGCCGGTTTTTTGTCGGGACATAATATTACATTTAAAGCGCAGACAATACGCTACTACTCTTAAAAGTTTTGATAAACTTGAATACTTGACTAATATAGACTTGAATGATGCTACTGAATTTTGAGCGCAAATAAGAGTTGCTGACTTTTCTTCTGGAACGTTTACCATTTCTGGAATTTCAGAAGGAATGACACAATCTGTTTGTAGCCAGTTAGGACCATGCCACCATAAGTTATTATCAAACAAAGCATCTGGTAACATGCCCCGTGATATGATATCGGCAGGGTTGTCGCTTGATTTTACATGATTCCAAGCAGCAACATTGGTTAATTCCCTGATTTCACTAACGCGATTAGCTACAAAGGTTTTCCATTTTTTGTTAGTTGCCTTGAGCCATGCTAAAACGATTGCTGAATCAGTCCAATAATGAATTGATTGAAATTCTCGATTGATTGTTTCAGTAACCTTATCAATTAATTGAGCTAGTAATAAGGCTGCGCATAATTCAAGTCTTGGTAATGAGGTACTTTTTATAGGAGCCACCTTTGATTTGCCGCATAATAGATTACAAGAAATGTTTCCTTCGTAATCAATACCCTTGATGTAAATGCACGCCCCGTAAGCCACTTCACTAGCGTCACTGAAGCCATGCATTTCTAAAATAGATATGTTTTTTGTGTGTATTACCTTTCTAGAAATTGTTCTAGAGGATATGTGGTATATATATGTCTTTCTTGTATTGTTCGAATTGCACGTGTATGTCATGAGGAACGGATTCATCCCATGCAATTTTCAATTGCCACAGTTTTTGGATTAATATTTTACCTATGACAATAACAGGGCCGATTATTCCCAATGGATCAAATAAACTGGCGATAAAGGAAAGTATCGAGCGTTTTGTTATTTTTGTGTTTGATATCGTATTTGGCAAATTATACATGAAATTATCTTGCTCTGAGTCCCATGAAAGGCCTAGTGTTTTACTGTTTTCCTTTTCTAATGACTGAAGGGGATTGTCAGTGGAATTTATTGATAAATCGTTGAAGATTTCAGGATAATTTGAACGCCATTTACGCAATTCAAAGCCACCTGTTTGAAGAAGAGCTGCTGTTTGCGTGATTGTGTTTTTTGCTTCCTCTATAGAATCCGCGCCTGATATCAGATCGTCTACATAAAAATCTCTTAACACTGTGGACGCGCCAATAGGATAATTATGTTTTTCATCTTCAGCTAATTTATAAAGGCACCTGATTGCTAAAAATGATGCAGAAGCGGTTCCGTACGTGACAGTGGAAAGCTCATAGATTTGTATCGGTTGATTACTGGTTTCTCGAAACAAAATTCTTTGAAATGGCCTGTCCTGTTCGCGAACCAATACCTGCCTATACATTTTTGTTATGTCGGCAGTTATAACAATTTGATGTGTTCGAAAACGAATTATGATACTAAATAAATCTTGTTGAATGGTGGGGCCTACCATTAATTTATCATTCAATGATACTCCCGTGGATGTTTTGGCGGAGCCATCGAAAACAACACGCAATTTAGTTGTTAAACTAAATGGTTTTTCAACGCCGTGATGCGGTAGATAATAACCGTGAGACAGATTGAATGAAGGAGTTGAATTGTCAACGAGTCTCATATGATCTAATTCTAGGTATTCCTTTAAAAAGTTCGAATATTGTTTTTTAAGACCGGGATTTTTGTTTAATCGCTTTTCTAAGTTATAAAACCGTTTTAGTGCAAGGCTATAAGATTCACCTAGTGGATTGCTATGGTTTGTAAACGGCAGGCTTACTATAAAGCGCCCGTTATTATCGCGAGTGGTATTTTCTAGGAAATTGTTTTCGCAGCTTTGTTCCTCTGGTGTAAAATTGATTTTTTTTGAACATTCTTCTAACTTCCAGAATAACTTAAGCCTTTCATCTAATGACGTTTCCAGTGAAAGATTACAAAGTGACCCGGTTGACAGTGACATGTTACCAGTGAGAGAACCTGATACTATCCAACCAAAGTGCGTTTTTTGCAAACATGGATGTTTGTCGTTAGACTTGATTTGGCCTATACACAAGATTTTCCAGAACAAATCTGCTCCTAACAGCATATCAATAGGCCTTGAAATGTTAAAATCGGGATCTGCTAATCTAATATTTTTTGGAATATTAAATTTGTTACAATCAGTCGTTCTGATTGGAAGGTTTTCAGTAATTTTATTAATTACCAAGCATTTAATGTGGGATTGAAATGCATTGTATCTTGATTTGATTTTAACATGCACGGCACTATTTATTTGTGTAGGTGACTGATTTATACCAACAACTGGTATTTGATATGGATCGGGTTGTAATCCTAATCGATCAACGCATGATTTAGATATAAAGTTCGACTGCGAACCAGAATCTAGCAAGGCTCTGCATGACTGCAGAGTACGATTTTTGCCATATATGTGAATTATGGCCGTGGATAAAAATACCTCTGAAGCTACCTGTTCATTAGAGCAATGATTATTGATAGTTGCATTTGTAGCTTCTGATGATGTGGATGGTTGAGGTGGAGCATTTTCTTGTGTATAATGTAATAAAGTGTGGTGTCTTTTGTTGCATTTTTTCCAAGACCTACATCTGCATTGTTGAACTGAATGATTTTCTCGCAAACAATTAATACAAATTCGTTTGCCTTTTATTTCTTTGAATCTTTGTTCTGGTTTCATTTTGAGAAATTTATCGCATTGATATATTAAGTGATTTCCAGAACAGACTTTACAAACTATATTAGTTGTAATATATGAAGTATGTTTATTGACTTTATTATCTTTTGATGATGAACTATTCACTTGTTGTGTGTACTGTCTTGATATCGACTCTAACGTTAAGCATTTTTTGTTTAGAAAATCAGTCAATTGTGCAAGTGTGGGAAGAATGTCTGATATTGGTAACTGATTTTCCCATTCTCTATTTGTAACCGAATCTAATTTAGTTGTGATAATATAAATTAGGAAATGATCACAGTTGTTTGTGGGAAGACCAAGTGACTCTAAGGCACGTGTATTTTTTAAAATACCGTCTTGTATTTTTCGCAATTGTCCTAGGTTTTCCCTTGACATTATGGGCAGATCAAAGATGGCTTTAATGTGTTTTTGAACAATTATTTTTTTATTATTATATCTACATTTTAACATGTCCCAAGCAATAGTGTAATTTTCATTAGAAATTGAAAGTGACTGTAGTATTTTACTAGCATCTCCTTTTAAGGCTGATTTTAGATAATGAAACTTTTGCACATTGGGTATTGAATCATTAAAATGTATTAATGATGAAAATGTGTCATGAAATGATGTCCATTCTTCATACAAACCGGTGAACTCAGGCAACGTAATTTGCGGTAACCGTACGCTATTCGTTTGATTGTTGTCTGTGTTAATTGAGTTAATTGTAGCATTCGGATTAATATTTGCATGATTTTCTAATAATTGGTCTACGCGACCTACCAGCTTGAAATATGTATTTTCAAAGTCATCTAAATCTGTTTCTTGCGTTTTAACATTTTCTAAACAGCTAATTTGAATTTGTAATTCGTGGAACTGATCAAAATAATTTTCTATTTTTTGATAACGCTTTTTCAGTTCAAATATATTAGTACTTTTGTTATCATTGAAACTGTCTAAGTAAGCTTCAAATTTGGTGAGAGCTGCTTTAATGACACCTCTTTTGCATTTTAACGCCTTTAATGTATCGGCATCTGACATTTTGAATAAGGATGGTTATATGTTTATGAAATAAAGGAATTGATTGGAGACCTACCTCTTTGTCTTCAATGATGATAACTCGATGCTATGTGTCGCTGTTATCCGGCTCGAAGGACCATATGTTGGGGCAACTATTGGATTTGGTCGTCGCTCCTATGTTGACTCACCACGCACGGGTTGTAAGGCCGTATACGCACTAATTTATTTAATCTTCGGTGACAGTTATTAATGAAATGCGGCACATCCAATTTAAAACCTTTATTTACATATATACATTAATTCATACATGAAATTGTTGGTAAAGTAAGGTTGTTATCTTGAACATTGTTCTTACGAGTATTGTAAGAACGTTGTTCTGTGACAAAAATAGCTACTCGAATTGTCTTATTGACTTTGAGTTCGCGGCTTGCTTTAGCGAATTGCTTTATTGTAATGCTGCTGTAGTCATCGCGCGCAGACCTATTTAAAGACCTTTTAAACATGGTAAGCAAAATTTACCCTTTCCCTTCCATTAACAAAATAGGCCACATGCGGCTAAAATGATCAACAAAGTTCGGCAAGTTACAAAGAACCGCTTTGATTGTAAATTGTGCCTACAATGCAAACGTTGCATCTAGTTTTTGAATCTATCTGTATACATGGCTTAGCACGTTCATTATTAAAATAACATAATTTGAAACGTATCAAATACTATAATTTAAAACGCATTTTTGAGAAGGCGGCAATAAATAACTGCCGGTAGAATAACATTGGTATACATGTGGAGACACGTTAATCGATAATAACTTGAAACTTTCCAGAGAAATACGCGATAAATAATCGCCGGTATAAACAACGGTCTACAAACACGCGTGCATCAGCTTATTGCCGCAGACATATACAAAAGTGCCTGGCGTCAATATCTGTTGACAAAAACGTAATACGCGGTATCATAGATTTATGAAACGTCTGCATCTTGATATAATAAGAAACATATAATTACATATACAGAAGGTTTTAAGTTTGTTTCTGATTCTTATATTTAAATACTAAAATCTATGATTTTATAAAAAATGAATAATACTTATATTTAATATATAATGTAAAATTAATAATATTTATGTTTAATATATCATATATAAATTGGTTTCGCGTATAAGACGAAACAATTGCTATAGAACTTTTTAGCTAGCGATATTCAAGTTGCATATATCAAACAAATATGAAAATTTATTTTAATTAATTTCACTAAATTAGCCAATTTATTAAGAGATATAAAACAAAAGCTAACGATTAAATCGTTAGCTTTTGTTTTACTTCTGAAATACAAGAAACAAGCCATTAAGCTTAACCAAAAATATATTCGGTGGTATAAATACAAACTCTTAAACTCATAATTATAACGAAAATTGAAGTATATGCATATGTATATAAATTTAAAAGTTTTGAACAAAAAGGGAAATTAATAAAATATTAAAGCGTCTAGTTTTGTTATTAAATATTCAATATTGAAAATAAGTTACCATTAAAACGCAGTATTTATATAATAATTTTATTTTTACAAAAATACATTTATATTGATTATATTTTATCAATTTAAAATTCTTTTGTAGTTTTCCAATTTTCTATCTTCCAGCAAAATTGTATTTCTAAATAATTTATTGTATGATCTTCCCGTAGAAGATAATTGAACACGTACATACTTTTCGAATTTCAAAGTAAAATTAAACTTCCATTTACAATAACTTTATAGAATTATCACTAGATATTCTTCTTAATACCAATATTTCATGATTGGTCTGGGCTTAACAAATATTTGTTTTAATTACTGACATATGCTAATACTCAGTATAAAGGGTCATATCGTAAGTACGACATTTGGGGCTCCAATGAAGTCTACGTTGTTAGTTAAGTTACTAAGTAAGTAATAAATAGGTGAGTCAACTCAAGTAAAGTCTTTATCCTCAAGTCTAATTTATTCATTACTATAGTCTTCGTCATCAGTAAAGTTTTCGTCTCGTGGACATTCTCTGGGTGATAATGGATTGTACAACGATCTCGCTAAACGTATAAATTCCACAGTCCGATCTAATTTAAGTTCAGCACAACATTTCTGAAAGATATACCGAGCTAAATTACCCGGAATGTGTGCTTTCTTTGGCCCACAAGAATTCATTGTTCCTTTAGTGGCTCCCTAGGTGGATTCAATGGCTTTGGTTTGTGCACCTGTGTCAGGATCCTTAAAATTTATTGAATGGTTAACTCGCAGGTGCTCACACCCTTCCATTGACAGGCAGTTGTACGATTTTCAGTAATCGCTGATGATAGTTATTCCCTGATGAATCCAATCTTCTTGAATAATAGGGAGAAACGTATCAGCAGACCTAAAACAAAAGAAGATTTAAATACTCATCTTAACAAGCGTTCAGTAATCTTAATAAGCGCATAAGAGCAACTACAATACAGTATTATATGACAATGACCGATCTTCAACTGTAATCATGAAAACTCTGCATGTACCTCGCGCGTAACCCGCAAACACCCATTGACCTTCCATAGGATGCCCACGTTGATACTTGCGTTTTCCGAATTCGGATTCGTTAATTTCTATGTATTTCTTTTGCCCCCCAACTTCTCTTTACGTGCAATGAATGCATCTAAAACCACCTCACGGCAGAAGGAGCCCCAATCTACGGTACTAGATTCTCCACTTGCCCAGAAATTAAAGTTAAAGGGGCATTGGAAACCCACAAATTAACAAAGTCCAAAATCTGAAACATGGAAAGTCTCGAGCTAGCAAGAAACGGTCCAATTCGCAAGCCGACGCATTTTTCGCATTTCCCATTTTCACATTACGTCCATTTTTTATGTCTCTTCCTAATTGCTTTATCACAATACTATTGGAGCCCGTCCGATCTGAAAGAAAAATCGCATTTACACACAAAAAAATTTTTCAAGATCTTTCCAACCTACCGTTGGAGAGATCTTAACAATCGCCAAATGTACTTACATTCGCAATTAATGTTAATTAGGTTTTGTTAATCGTGTAGGATCTCCTGAGGAAGTAACAAATGGTTATGAAATATAGAGAGTGGACTAAATGAGTTTTTTTTGTTTGACAGACCGCCATCCCGTTCAATTTATTATTTTCTAATATAGTACGGTCGATAATACCTACAAGTATATATATATATATATATATATATATATATATATATATATATATATATATAAGGTAATATATATAAGGTAAACTTAGTAAGTCGGCGATTAAAGGTCTGGTTCATTACTTCAAAGTATATATATTTAAAACAACCCTACATGTTTCGGCAATGATGCCTTTGTCAAGGGAATAAAAAATATATATATTTTGTATTCCCTTGACAAAGGCATCATTGCCGAAACATGTAGGGTTGTTGACTTTGAAGTAATGAACCAGACCTTTAATCGCCGACTTATTAAGTTTACCTTATCATACCAAGATCACGAAAATATTATATATATATATATATATATATATATATACCACGATATCATAAAGTTTCTGGGTCAACGGTGGCCATGGGGTGAAAAACGTCTGTCTTAATTTATATCATCCTTTTGAGTAAAATCTGATAAAATTTTCAGGTTATGTGTCATACTGACATTAAGATTAATATATTGACAAATTTTAACGTCAGCATGACACTTAACCTGAAAATTTTATTAGATTTTTCTCAAAAGGATGATATAAATTAAGACAGACGTTTTTCACCCCATGGCCACCGTTGACCCAGAAACTTTATGATATCGCGGTATATACATAATTATTTCTTAACCTTTTATGTTATAATAGATTCAATTAGTCTGCTATTTAAGGTCTATGTTAGTTTAATATGTATATACATATTTAAAATAATCTTACATGTTTCGACAAATAATGTCTCTTTCAAAGAATGTTAAAATACGAGTATCTGTATTTGTCATGGATAAAACGAAATCAAATTATTCAAAGATACATATAAGTCTAATAATAATAATAATTCATACCATACCACTCTCCAATAGTTAGACGACAGTAACGGGGATTGGCAAGCCATTAGTTATTGTTTTGTCTGCGCCCGTGGAGCGACTTAGGATGTTAAACTGTCGGCATTTGCCTGGAACGAAAAGGAAATCTACGAAAACTTTACTCGGACAGTCTAGCCAGGGATCTAAATATGTAACTGCCAGCATGATAAGCGAGTGTACAGATATTTAAATAGCATATGAAGATATTTATAAAACAACAACATATATTCATGACTTTATAAATTCGTTTCCATTTTTCACATCAAAAACATATTAGGAATTCTGCAGTACGAAATGTATTTCTTTCAATTGCTATAAGAAATAAAAAACAAAACTTTCTATGTAACGGAAGGAAAGAATTATATTACTGGTAATGGAAAATGCACAAATCACTCTACGCAAATAAGTAAGATTTCTAATTTAAAGTTATTTATATTTTTTTAGATATGCTTAATACTATTTTATATTTTAATATACACATCTATTTCCTTTTACCACCACTTGAATGTAAAATATGAACAAATAATTTAAAAGCTGTAATAGTATATAAATAATACTAAATAATATTTTTCAATGGAGCATAATTTTGGATAATTGGAGGATAGAAAATTTTGAGTAGAATTTCAACATTATTATCTGAATACCAAGCCAGAGCTGTAATATATTGGACTATCTCTAAATCGGGCCAAAAGATCATATCACATTGTAACTTTAAACTAATAGACGTTTTTCCGAACACTCTTTAATGTATACTTGCTGGTTAATTCTAAATGTCTCTTTTTAGATCACAAGAGCAAATTGAAAATTTCTTAGCCTTGTTGAAAATGATGAAAATCGCATCGTATGTTTCATCATCAGATAGCAACGCCACCTGTTTCTGTAAAAAATTTATATACAGCTTACAGGCAAACTTTCAAGCGTTTTACATAATCGCTCTTTTATTGGGTCGCAATTTGGAACTACAGAGACTTTGTAGAATCGTAATCCTTTAAATTTTTTGTGTATAATTTTCATACATTACGTACATTTGCTTATGATATCACGAACAGAAAGGCTTGAATTTTCCTTAAACTCTTTAATTACTTTCGTCGCCTTTATTTTATCTACATGACCTTGACCTTGACTTGTATTAATTTTCTTGATATTTTTTTAAGCTATGATAGACAGGGTACTATTTATACAAATAAGTATAATAAACCCACAGCTTCTTTTCGATATATGAATTACCACTCAAATGTACCTACAGTATTCAATAAAATGGTATAAATAATCTGACTGATAGAGCAGTAAAACTATCACATACTCAATAAAGAAAAGATATCATCAAGAAAATTAAAACAATCTTAACATATAATAATTATCCACCACAACTTAAAGATCAAACAATTAAAAAAAGAATCCACCAAATATACAACACTGCAGACACCAATAACAATTTAAACAATGACACAACATATATTACGATTTCATGTGTTCCACAATTATCAGAAAAAATTAAATACACTTTAACAAAATATGATATAGCTACAACATATAAACTTAGTAATACTACTAAACATCTATTTTCAAAACTTAAACCTAAAATAGAAAAAATCGAGAAACACATGCCATCTATAAAATACCATGTCGCGATTGCGATTACAACGAAATGCAGACATGGTCTTCCAGAGAAAAAATCAAAACCCATTGTTCATTTATTAAGCCTTAAGGAAATCGACGATGACAACTACTTTCAAAACATCTAGTCTGTTAGTCATGAACGTACAAATTTTTGAAAGTTTATATTTATCAAGCGTATCTCTTATAAACAACGCTATAAACAATTAGGTCATCGAATAGTTTAAAATTATTTGTTTATGTACACTAGCATTTTCGAATTACTTATCCGTTGCGCCTGTACAGCTTTATACGACGTGAAATCCCTTTGAGAATTTGAGACAAACTAATGAAACTTACTCTCAATATTAAAAATCTATAACTATATTTGATTAAACTTAATTTGAAATTAATGGTTAAAATTACTCGAATGTCTGTATGAACTATTAAATTAGTAAGTGCAGATATATATATATATATATATATATAACGTGTGTATAAATTGTCGCAAAAGCTACACGCAGCGACGTTCTTCGTTTGGTTCTGAATAAAAAATCTTAATGTTAAAATGTCGTATCATGATACGACATTTTAACTTTAAGATTTTTTATTCAAAACCGAACGAAGAATGTCGCGACGTGTAGCTTTTTCGACAATTTATACACACCTTGTATATATATATATATAAATAAAAAGCACCACATGCAACTGGGTTCATAACATGCTGAGTAGCAGAGTAGTTTATACCCAAATGCAAAACAAAACGATCTTCATGAGGACAACAAAAGGATGTCCTCAAGGAAACATATTGTCACCGCTACTATGGAGTCTAGTGGTGGATAATCTCCTTAGGAAATTAAATGACCAGGGAATATGGACGCAGGGATTCGCCGATGACATTATCATAGTGTCCCTGGGGAAATTTCCTGGGACAGTGGCGAGCATCATGTGAAATGCTCTGCAAATTGTGGAAAGATGGTGCCTTGTGGAGGGATTAACTGTCAATCCTCAAAAAACCAAGTTGGTAGCCTTTACCAACATGAGAAAACTAAATGATCTGTACAGCGTAAGGTTGTTTGGACAAGAGTTAGAATCAACCAATGAAGTGAAGTATCTAGTAATAACATTTGATACGAAACTGAATTCAAGCAGACACCTAGTCAAAATGGCGGACAGGGCAACGCAGCTCTTCTGGAGATGCAGAAGAGCTGTTGGCAAGACCTGGGCACTAAAACCAAATGTGGTACACTGGTTGTTCACAGCAGTAGTAAGACCAACGATTACCTATGGAGCAGTTGCCTGGTGGAGAAGGACGGAGCGCACATCGTCGGTGGGGCTCCTCAAGACTCTCCAACGACAGGCTCTTTGGGGAATTACGGGAGCTATGAACAACACGGGAATCGCCTCCTTGGAGGCCATCAGCAACGCCATCTGTTTCTGTAAAAAATTTATATACAGCTTACAGGCAAACTTTCAAGCGTTTTACACAATCGCTCTTTTATTGAGTCGCAATTTGGTACTACAGAGACTTTGTAGAATCGTAATCCTTTAAATTTTTTTGTGTATAATTTTCATACATTAGATTTGCTTCTGATATCACGAACAGAAAGGCTTGAATTTTCCTTAAACTCTTTAATTACTTTCGTCGCTTTTATTTTATCTACTTGACCCGGTTTTCTTCCAGAACCTGTTTTTCTTTCAACTGATACAGTTAACCTATAATTTGTCACAACCTCTAAAACAGTTGATTTTGCAATTTATAAAGTTTTTGCTAATTCTGATTGAGAAATAGCCTTATTTTGATTATATGTGTTTTTCGTATTTCAGTTTTTGTTTTGACGACATTCTAACTAATTATATCTCTATCACAACAATTTCATCATAAATGAATTTATACTTTGTAAACAGCGATCTGTCAAAGTAACATATTTATTTTTTGAATTAGCTTTCGTAGTATTAAAGTTACATCACCGTTATCAATTCTGGGTCACCGTGGATCAATTCTGTCGTGGATAGCCTTGACATAATATATATAAATATATATATATATAGATAATTATTTCGTGACCTTTGTATGTGATTTATATTTTATATTCCTTGAAAAAGCCATCTTTTGCCGAAACATCTGGGTTGTTTTAAATATATATATTTTGAAGTAAAACCAGTCCTTAAATCGCTAACAAACTGAATTTACTATATATATATATATATATATATATATATATATATATATATATACTTGTAGGTACTATCGACCGTACTATATTAGAAAATAATTAATTGAACGGGTTTGCCATCTGTCAAATAAAAAAACTCGTTTATTTCACTCTCTATATTTAATAACCATTTGTTACGTCCTCAGGAGATCCTACAAGATTAACAAAACCTAATTAACATTAATTGTCAATGTAAGTACGTTTGGCGATTGTTAAGATCTTTCCAACGGGAGGTTGGAAAGATCTTGAAAACACTTTTGGGATCATTAAAGGTACTCAAAGCAAACTAATATCCCTTACAAACTAATGGGGGGAAACGTACCCTTAGACTAAAAAATAATAATAATTAAACAAATCTTGGATTTTATATATTTTCGATGCATCTAGAATACGTCAAATACCGGATAATCGTGTTATTTATATGTGCTAATGTTTAACTCAAACATCACTTTAAAGTATTTATGATATACCAATCTTCGTTTTGTATAAATAATCTCGTAAAACGATGTTAAATATTGATATTTTTAGGCGCCATTTTCGCATAAAATGTGAGATTATCGTAACGTTTGCAATTCCAGGTTGCAGCTTGAGCATTTAGAAAAAAATATTACTGTTATGATTTCTATCTATATCAATTAAATTTTTCTCAACGTCAATGTATTACTTAAAAATTGCAGATATTGGCGCACATACAAGTGGTGTAGATTTGCGATTTTTAGTTAAGCTTTGCGAGGGCGATCCAATTGCCCTGGCAAGGCAATTAATGACATGAGGTTAGATTCCCAATGAGAGTACATACATGTGCCCTGGTTGTGGAGCAAACCCCATGCGATTGAGTGAGGATGTTAAGGGGTAAATATTATATTTGTTTTATTTTTTGTGTGTATATGAGTTTTTTCTTTTAAATCGGACGGGCTCCAATAGTATTGTGATAAAACAATTAGGAAGAGACATAAAAAACGGACGAAATGTTAAAAATACAGAAATTCGAGTAATTTTAACCACTAATTTCAAATTAAGTTTAATCAAATATATTTATAGATTTTTAATGTTGAGAGTAAGTTTCATGAGTTTGCCTCAATTTCTCAAAAGGATTTCACGTTGTATGAAGCTGTACAGGCGCAACGGATAAGTAATTTGAAAATGCTATTCTACATAAACAAATAATTTTAATCTATTCGATGACCTAATTGCTTATAACTTTGTTTATAAACGATACGCTTGATAAATATAAACTTACAAAAATTTGTACATTCATGACAGACTAAATGTTTTGAAAGTAGTTGTCATCGTCGATTTCGTTAAGGCTTAATAAATGAACAATGTCTTTTGAATTTTTCTCTGGAAGACCATGTCTGCATTTCGTTGCAATGCTTGTCATTTTGAAGTGCTGAAATGCATTTTATTTGTTACATCTGGCATTTTATACTGCTCCCATGTATCCACCAGGCTTCATAATATTAAATATATATTATTTATAATTCTTTGATAAAGGTAATACTTACCGAAACAATGTAAGAAATTGTTTTAAATATACACATATTAAAGTAAAACAGACCTTAAATCGCCTAATATCTAATTCAACTCTATTGTCAAGAATTCTTGAAGTAAATCATTTACTTCAAGAAACCTACTTTGTTGACACAACTTTATAAAAAATAATGAACATAGCTTAAAGATCAGTTTTTTTTAATGAATGTTTAAATTTAGAAAAATTCTAAAATAAATATTTTTTTATCATTTACATAAAAGACAAAGAAAAACTCATTCTTAAATAAGTATGATTGTAATTAACAGAGAGCACAAATGTATATAGTAGTATTTAATCGTATAAAGCCCTATGGATACATGGGATTAATATAAAGTACGAGAAAAAAACAATTAAAATACAGTTTATCACTTTGAAATAACAAGCATCACAACCATGGTTTCCCAGAAATAAGCAAAGGCCACTGTTTTTGTTTTATACAAAACTGATGAGGTTTTACCCACTCAAATATGTCTCAAATTGCTAGAAATATTTAACTCCACCGAAACCATTTTTGTTAATCCATATTTCTTGAAATATAAACGTTATACAATGTTAGTATATTAAGTGAAAGGACGTACGATTCCTTGTTAATATATACTACGTAACGTGTATTATTACGTATATAACTTCATATTTTAATGCCTTGTTTATTCACCTAATGACTACTTTTTTCGACATTATAGAACTGTCACGATTTCGCAAAATAGTAAAAGTTAATACTCTTATAACAAAGCGCCTATTAAAATGTATGAGAATAACAGTATGAATTTATACTTTAACTTTTTGAATGATCTAAAAATCTTTTTTGTTTATTTGCTCTTAATGAACTTAGCATTTTTAACGAAGCATCTACGCGAGACATGTTTATTTTAAATCATGATATACAATTAAAACTTTTAATGAGTTTTCCTTTGCGTTTATTACAGTTTGCTTATATGGCATCACCTCGTATGAAATAAAATATTTTCCTTGTGCTTTTAATTAACTGCTTAAAATAGTTGTTTTTATTTATTCGGATAGTTTTTTATCGATACCTTCTAGTTATATATTCGAAAGTTTCCATTTACTCCCAATAAAATAATTGTTTGATCAAAAGTTTTACGTTATTTTAGACATGTATTACAAATAAAAATTATTATATTTAGTGATTACACATTTCCTAATTTTTTATACATTCACATTTTCTCTTTTACAGGTTTGTGCTATTCTATCTTAATTAATGCCACTTCAAGGCCAAATCATTTCGATCTGTAAACCCTTAACATTACAACCGGCTAATTGACTAGAAGTAATGTACTGGCTTATTATGTCGGGGGTCCCGGAGTCAGATCCGGGTCTGGGCTGTCCGAGAAGATTTTCGTGGTTTTTCTTCTCGTTTAAGGTGAATGCACAGTTAAGCGGCTGAAATCGCTGTATAGGCGCGGGCGTAATAATAACTCATGACCTGCCAATGCCTTCTGTAATTGGCGTCAAGCTGTTGGGAAATGCTAAAGCGTGAATTATTACTATTATATCCTTCAGCATGCATACAGCATAATGTATCATCATATAAAAAGAAATCCAGCCAAAATTATATAACACCGCATAAGCTGTCAGACAGTTCATTTTTCTGCTGCAATTAGTGTATTAATAGCAATTATTGAATATATAAAAAATAATTTGAAACAGAAGTTTAAATTTAAAACTGGTTACTTATTAATGCCATCTATTTTATTGGCTAGATCCTTCAAAAGGAAATGTTAAAAACACTTATAGTGTAAAGTTAAATAACGCAAAACAAATTGCTTTCCCAAAGTAGAAAAAATAATAGCAAGCACAGTACAATATAATTTTCATTTGTGACGTAATGTAGGTTTATTATTTCATAGAGAATATTACTTACATTAATTTTAATAGGTTTAAATATAGTTTTCATATTGCTACCCCAGGAATTATTTACATTAATAACAGCCCACCATTACCCTATAGTTTCTTCGCAGTTTCGGGGCTAGAAACGTGTCATTGACACCACTTCCTAATTTACCCACGTTTCTCCCGCTTTTTCTGAGGACTAGTGCTGTTGTTGATGAATTGAAATTAATAACTTCTAGTTCGGAACAGGATTATATAGGAATTGTTCTGAATCATTAGGGATCTATAAGTACGGTTGAACTTGTTAGGAAGCTTTAGGATTTCGTTGGATTCACAAATTTTGCGGATAAGTAAGTTTGCGGGATATAATCTGTCTAGAATCAAATTGAATTTGATGTTTAGTTTTCAATCTATGTTTAACAAGTAGAGACCTGGCCATGCTGGCGATGGATATTATGGTTGAATAGTTGTCGATAATTCAGATTCCTATTACATGATTAAGTTCTTGAGCCGGGTAATTAGGTTTAGATATGGAGTAACCTTTTTCTGTACAGGTTGTGTATCTATCGAAATGTCCGAACTAACAAAACCATCAGTACGGCGGTTTACTAAGCCGTCTAGGAAAGGAAGAAAATCGTCTAATCCAAATTCCATAGTAAAATAAACGGAATAAATTTGGGAATTTAGAAACTTAAGGAATTTGTTCAAGGAAATACGACCATATTGTTAGATAACAAATATGTCGTCCACCTATCAAACCTAAAGGATGTGTTGTTAGAACGTCTCTAAAAGGATGTTGGCGAAGACTGGGAAAGGAGAGTCCATGGAGCACCAAACATTTGCTTGTAGTAACAGTCATAGAATTTGAAATACGTAGGTGGGCAAATTTTCTCCAGGTCGGCTACGTTCTTAGGCTGGCTTTCAGAGGAGAGGATTTTTCGAATAATTTATAATGTGTCACCTATGAGAATTTTGGTAAACAGGAATTCGACATCAAAACTAATCACTGTTATCAGTAAAAAGTGTGAGAAGATTAGCAAAGTATTCGGTAGTTTTTAAGCGGAGCTATTTAATGTGTTAATTATAGGATGTAGCGAACACTAGGTTTGTGAATTTTGGGTAGACTTTACAACTTAGCTGCATTGTGCAACAGCATCAGCAGAATCGATCTTCTAAAAGTAGATTAAATGTCTGTAAATGAAGAAGGAATGCCAAGAAACTATGGACACTGACCGAGACAGATTTCTTTAATAATTGTTCGAAAAACAATTTTTTTTCTTTGCAGGATATGCTGCGAGAACAACCATAAAGAATATCATCAAAATTATTTTAGGTTTGTATTAAAAACCATCGGTTTAGAGATATGTGGTATTATTTTCAAGTCAAACTTTTACGTATAAACACTAAAATATAAAACGCATAGTAAAAAGCAATGTAACGAATAATACGGAAACCAAGACAAAATATTTCTATTACACCATTTAACGATACGAGGACTTATTACGTACTCAAACTAGGCAGGTCAACTAGCCGCCAAGATCAAAATCCAATATATATATATATATATATATATATATATATATATATATATATATATATATATAAGGTAAACTTAATTTGTCGGCGATTAAAGGTCTGGTTATTACTTCAAAGTGTATATATTTAAAATAATCCTACATGTTTCGGCAATGATGCCTTTGTCAAGGATATAAAAAATATAAATGACAGAATATATCCGATCACTCTAATTTACGTGACCGGTCACTTAACACACGCACGAACGCACCATCATACAAAACCCTATACTTACGCTCTTACACAAACACAAAATCACACACCCAAAGCTGCCAGCAGCTACAAACACACAAATTCATACCCAGAAAAAGACACAAGCTGCTAGCAGCGAACAACACATCTGTTCTCACCTTGCTATCTATTTTTTGGAATACTAAGGCATGATTTATTATTACTATTTGAATGTATCTTTGAATAATTTAAACCATAGCAACTCAATTACTTGACATTTATATTCTGTCATTTATATTTTTTATATCCTTGACAAAGGCATCATTGCCGAAACATGTAGGATTACTTTAAATATATACACTTTGAAGTAATAACCAGACCTTTAATCGCCGACAAATTAAGTTTACCTTATCATACCAAGGTCACGAATATACTATATTTATATATATATATATATATATATATATATATATATATATATATATATATAGGGTAAATTCATTCAGTTGGCGATTTAAGGTCTGGCTTTACTTTAAAGTATATATATTTAAAACAACCCTACATGTTTCGGCAATGATGCCTTTACCAAGGATATAAAATATAAATGACAGTATACAAATGTCATGTAATTGAGTTGCTATGGATAAAAATATTCAAAGGTACATTCCAATTGACTAATAATAAATCATGCCTTAGTATTCCAAAAACAGATAGACCACAAAAACAGGGAAAAGTAAGACATGAGTTATTATTATGTATGCGCCCGTGGAGCGTCTTAAGATGCAAAGTTGTCGGCATTCGCCTTAAACGAGAAGGAAAACCACGAAAACCTACTCGGACAACCAAACAGGAATCAAAACACGGAACAGTCAGCATGATAAGCAAATGTATATGATATTTAAATGTAATTAATATTTAAATAACTTAAGATATATAATTATATAACAAAAAAAAAATATTATGATGGTAAATTGCAGATCGTTACACAATTAAGTTATAGTATATACTGCTTAAATTTTTTATATCATTTCTGTTGTTAATTGAATTTTTTTCCTGTTTAATACTAATCATTTCTTTAATTTCTCTTTTCATTGTGTGTTGTTCTTTATCAATTATCTGTGTGTTTTCAAAATCGAAATGGTGATCGCGTTGCAGTTTGTGTGTAGATAAAGCAGTTTTGTCTGTTTTAGAGTATTTGTGGGCTTGTATTCTTTTGTATAAATATTGTTTCGTTTGGCCTATGTGGTAACTATCGCAATCGCGACATGGTATTTTATATATGACATGTGTTTCTCGATTTTTATCTATTTTAGGTTTAAGTTTCGAAAATAAATGTTTATTAGTATTACTAAGTTTATATGTTGTAGCTATATCATATTTTTTAAAGTGTATTTAATTTTTTCTGATAGTTGTGGAACATATGGAATCGTGATATATGTTGTGTCATTGTTCAAATTTTTATTGGTGTCTGCAGTGTTGTATATAGAGTGTCCAACCCGGAGCGATATTGGTAAATATTTCATATAAAAGCCGAAAAACTCCAATAATTTATCAATTTATATATATATATATATATATATATATATATATATATATATATATATGTATATATATATATATAATAACATCGTGATCTTGGTGTGATATGGTAAACCTAATCAGTAGGCGATTAAAGGTCTGTATACTACTTCAAAATATATGTATTTAAAAAACTACATGTTTCGGCAGTTCGCCTTTATCAAGAGAATACAAAATATAAATGACAGGATATAAATGTCAAGTAATTAAGTTGCTATGGTTTAAATTATTCAAAGATACATTCTAGTAATAATAATAAATCATGCCTTAGTATTCCAAAAAATAGATCGCAGGGTGTGAACATATGTGTTGTTCGCTGCTAGCAATTTGTGTCTTTTTCTGGGTATGAACTTGTGTGTAGGTTGCTACTGGCAGCTTGCGTCTCTCTATGGGTGTGTGGTTTTGTGTGAGAGCGTAAGTGTAGGGTTTTGTATGTCGGTGCGTTCGTGCGTGTGTTTAGTGATATATGGTAAACCTAATCAGTAGGCGATTAAAGGTCTGTATATTACTTCAAAATATATGTATTTAAAAAACTCTACATGTTTCGGCTGTACGTCTTTATCAAGAGAATACAAAATATAAATGACAGGATATAAATGTCAAGTAATTAAGTTGCTATGGTTTAAATTATTCAAAGATACATTCTAGTAATAATAATAAATCATGCCTTAGTATTCCAAAAAATAGATAGCAAGGTGTAACATATGTGTTGTTCGCTGCTAGCAATTTGTGTCTCCTTCTGGGTATGAACTTGTGTGTTGGTTGCTACTGGCAGCTTGCGTCTCTCTATGGGTGTATGGTTTTGTGTGAGAGCGTAAGTGTAGGGTTTTGTATGTCGGTGCGTTCGTGCGTGTGTTCAGTGACCGGTCGCGTGAATTTAGAGAGGTCGGATAACCAGCCGTTGCGTAGGGCCGCCAACCCTTTCCCGGCAACTTCTTTACAATTCCGTGCAGCACTTCGACGGCCTGACCCCCGCCCCAACGAGGCAAGGCGCAGACCAGCGAAGCGCACCCTGTACTGGGTTGCTCATCGCTAAGCAAGGAAACACTCTTAGTGGCTACCTCTGTCGACGATGGTCACACTTGTGCCATCTTATATATATATATATATATATAAATTTACATATATATATATATATATATATATATATATCTATTTATATATTAATTGATAAATTATTGGAGTTTTTCGGCTTTTATATGAAATATTTACCAACATCGCTCCGGATTGGTCCACTCTAGTGTTTGCAGTATTGTATATTTGGTGTACTCTTTTTTTAATTGTTTGGTCTATAAGTTCTATAAGTCTATAAGTGGTGGATAATTATTATCTGTTAAGATTGTTTTAATTTTCTTGATGTTATCTTTTCTGTATTGAGTATGTGATAGTTTTACTGCCCTATCAGTCAGATTATTCATAATCATCTTATTGAATACTGTAGGAGCATTTGAGTGGTAATTCATATATCGTGGGTTTATTATACCAATTTGCAGAAATAGTACCCTGTCTATCATAGCTCAAAGAAATATCAAGAAAATTAATACTGTTATTAATTTCTTCTTCAATAGTAAATTTTAATTTGTTGTGAAAATTGTTGAATTTATTTTGTTAGTCGGAATACATGTTATGATATCATCAACATATCTTTTGAAAAAAATGGGGTGGAAGTCTAATGAATTGATAACGTTTTGTTTGATATGTTCCATTACTAGATTTGCAATAGGAGCAGCTAAAGGAGAGCCCATGGCAATACCAAATGTTTGACTATAAAAAGAATTTTTGTATTGAAAATATGTGTTATCGAGACAGAAGTGTATACCTCTAATAAATTCGTTTTTATTTAGTGATGTGTGTGGACTAATTTCATCCCATTTGGATTCTATTATGTTTATAGCTAGATCTGTAGGAATTTTAGTATATAAAAATTCTACATCAGGTGATATAATTTTGTGATTAGTTGGTACTTTTTGTTCCTTGATGAAATTTTGAAATTGCCATGAGTTTTTGGTATGATATTCAGTTTTTCCTAACATCTTAGATATGCTATCACCCAGGAATTTTGATATATTATAAGAAGGGGCTTGGATGTTAGATACTATTGGTCTTAAAGGGATATTATTTTTGTGAATTTTAGGTAAACCATATATTGATTGAGGGTGGGAATTAAAAAGGCGAAGTTTGTTTTTAGTGTTGAAATTTATTAGGTTTAGTTTAGTTTACAAATAACACCTACATTTATAAAAATGAAAAAACTTGACAGATTTCATTTCACTATTTCAAACTAAAAACTAAATTTCAAAAAATTATGAATTCCTGTTACCTACAAATTTTAAACATCACAATATCCCAAACCATTTGTAACATAAATACATTCAATCAAATTATTTCAAACTTGAAAAATATTATCATACAGAAATTGTCTCCTCAACTTTTAAATAGCTTCGAAGAAATATAATCTAAAATTTACAATAACCATTTCCTAACAAACAAAAATAAATTAAAAAACAAGGTATGTAAACTAATGAAGAAACAACACTTAGAAATAAATTACAAAATTAACAACAACTGGATTATCAATTTAACCAATATAGATATTCCTGATAATGTTAAATACATACTTAACCTAGGACCCAAATTTAATATGCCACCTAATAAAATACCCTTTAATGACTATATAGCTAACATTGAAACAGGAATACAAAATTTACCACAAGACAAACAGAATGAAATACGTAACAAAATCTGTAATATAATCACTAACCATAAACATAAGAAAGTAAATAATAAAAAACATATCAAATCTATATATGAATAAGTTCATTAAAGAAACAAAAAGATTTGTCCAAGACAACCCTCAAATTATAATAGCAACAGCAGATAAATCAAATAAAACAGTGATAATTCTTAAAGAGGAATATGAGCAAAAAATAGAAAAACTATTAGACGATAAATTCACCTATATAAAAGAAAGAAATAATCCAACAGAGAAAACTCAAAAAGAAAATAATAACTTAATAAATAAATGGCATAGACTAAACCTAATAGATTTCAACACTAAAAACAAACTTCGCATTTTTAATTCCCACCCTCCTTCAATATATGGTTTACCTAAAATTCACAAAAATAATATCTCTTTAAGACCAATAGTATCTAACGTACAGCCCCTACTTATAACATATCAAGATTCCTAAGTGATAGTATATCTAAGATGTTTGGAAAAATTGAATATCATACCAAAGACTCTTGGCAATTTCAAAATTTCATCAAGGAACAAAACGTACAAACTAATCACAAAATTATATCACTTGATGTAGAATCTTTATATACTAACATTCCTACAGATCTAGCTATAAACATAATAGAATTCAAATGGGATGAAATTAGTCCACACACATCACTAAATAAAAACGAATTTATTAGAGGTATATACTTCTGTCTCGATAACACATATTTTCAATACAGAAATTCTTTTTATAGGCAAACATTTGGTATTGCAATGAGCTCTCCTTTAGCTGTTCCTATTGCAAATCTAGTAATGGAACATTTAGAACAAAACGTTATCAATTCATTAGACTTCCACCCCATTTTTTTCAAAAGATATGTTGATGATATCATAACATGTATTCCGACTAACAAAATAAACTATCTTTTAAATAAATTCAACAATTTTCACAACAAATTAAAATTCAATATTGAAGAAGAAATTAATAACAGTATTAATTTTCTTTATATTTCTTTGAGCTATGATAGACAGGGTACTATTTATACAAATTGGTATAATAAACCCACAGCTTTTTTCGATATATGAATTACCACTCAAATGCTCCTACAGTAGTGATAGGGCAGTAAAACTATCACATAATCAATACAGAAAAGATAACATCAAGAAAATTAAAACAATCTTAACAGATAATAATTATCCACCACAACTTATAGACCAAACAATTAAAAAAAGAGTACACCAAATATACAACACTGCAGACACCAATAAAAATTTGAACAATGACACAACATATATCACGATTCCATATGTTCCACAACTATCAGAAAAAATTAAATACACTTTAAAAAAATATGATATAGCTACAATATATAAACTTAGTAATACTAATAAAGATTTATTTTCGAAACTTAAACCTAAAATAGAAAAAAATCGAGAAACACATGTCATATATAAAATACTATGTCGCGATTGCGATAGTTACTACATAGGCCAAACGAAACAATATTTATACAAAAGAATACAAGCCCACAAATACTCTAAAACAGACAAAACTGCTTGATCTACACACAAACTACAACGCGATCACCATTTCGATTTTGAAAACACACAGATACTTGATGAAGAACAACACACAATGAAAAGAGAAATTAAAGAAATGATTAGTATTAAACAGGAAAAAAATTCAATTAACAACAGAAATTATATAAGAAATTTACGCAGTATATACTATAACTTAATTGTGTAACGATCTGCAATTTACCATCATAATATATTTTTTTTTTGTTATATAATTATATATCTTAAGTTATTTAAATATCAATTACATTTAAATATAATATACATTTGCTTATCATGCTGACTGTTCCGTGTTTTGATTCCTGTCTGGTTGTCCGAGTAGGTTTTCGTGGTTTTCCTTCTCGTTTAATGCGAATGCCGACAACTTAGCATCTTAAGACGCTCCACGGACGCATACATAATAATAACTCATGTCTTGCTTTTCCCTGTATTTGTTGTCTATCTGTTTTTTGAATACTAAGGCATGATTTATTATTATTCAATTGGAATGTATCTTTGAATAATTTTATCCATAGCAACTCAATTATATGACATTTGTATACTGTCATTTATATTTTATATCCTTGATAAAGGCATCATTGCCGAAACAGGTAGGGTTGTTTTAAATATATAAACTTTAAAGTAAAGCCAGAGCTTAAATCGCCAATTGATTGAATTTACCATATCATACCAAGGTCACGAAATTATTATATTTATATATATATATTGTTATGGTTCAACCAGCACACTTATTCCAGCACTGCAATAAGAAACACAGATAACAACATACAATAAACCCATGTATAAATATTGAATTAGTGGACGTAATTTGTGAAATTAGTTTCGAGATGTGTATAAATTAATACGACGATAACTTTAAAATTGATAATTAACTTATTTTGATTTTTTAACTTACTTTTTATATTTGTATTTTTCCAATTCAAATTCAAATCATACGCGCCATATTACAGGTATTTAATTTATCCACATCAGGATTTATATCGAAGCGAGTTAACCACGCCCACTAATTTAAAATTGTCTCGAACCCCGCGAATGCGATTTTTACGGTGCATTTTTGAACTAATCGAACATTGAAAACCACATTATAAACTTTTGTGAATTCTTTAAATAATTTTTCTATTATTTTAAAATTATAACATTATGAAAGTTCATATTATATTAGATGCAAATAAAGCATAAACTTAGAGGCTTTTGCCGATATTTAAAACAGGCTATGGAAAACAAAAGCCGAAGAAAGCGTCTGATACTAAAATTTTACAACCAATGGCCGCATTTTCTCTATCACAAAAAGTTTAATTAAAATTACTATTTAAAAATCAAGTAAATCCTACGAAAACCGTATACATTTAATACCTTGAAATCAGGCCGAACTTTTGAGAGAAGAATTGGACCCGCATCACGTCGAATATAATAAATATCGAACGAAGCATCTTTTCGGAACTGGAACTACATCGTACCGACAACGCCAACATTGAACCGCTTCCGACGCAGGGATTTCCATAGGAGCAGATGAACTCTGATCTATTCCTACAATTGCGAGCCCAGAAAATACATCAAAGCCTACACACAGGAAAAATACCAGGTTCCTTTCCAGTTATTTCCCATAAAACCTAGAACATCATTTAAAAGTTAATATTAAATTTATATTACATCACAATATCAAACATTGTTTGCATCAAAATATAATACATGAATTTCAACATTTCTAAACATCTATTTAAATATATATAATTATTCATTCATTCTTAATCTGTTATAAAACTTGTATATGTAACTTACCTTTGTGTGTCTATTTTTAAGTAACTTTCAATATCTATTTGCACTGTTGCTTAATACATAACCTTAACTATAGTCATTAAACACATGTGCAAAATTGCATAATACCGTTTTTTTACCGTATAGTTCAGATAATACGAGCATATGTACAGATTTCTTATTCGCACGTAATAATTGTTACAGTTACCTATTTTTATTCTAATAAATTTTCTTTACTTTGATTTAGATTCGATCTTTTATTTGAATTGTTTGAATGTTGAGTTTGTGTTTAATTAATATACCATTTACATTGTACTTACGGGAGATACAAAACACGACTTGGAGCCCTGAGATAGAAAATAAAGCATAAGTACTCAAGCTCTTCCGAAACTAGTGGGGTATTTAACAGATAGCGTTGGATCAACTAAGTACGTTAAAACTTGGCGCCCAATTTTCAAATTCAAATCTTTTAAGTTTTACTTATATCATTCATTTTATACTTTTAACGCTCACATTATTATTATATTTATTTTACTTAGTAGCCTTCGTACTTCTTCATTTGTCGCCCGAACGTGGTGGCCAAGTATTATCCCGTAATTCAAATTAAAGCAATTAAAAACTCAAACAATTTAAACAATCAAATAACTGGTAAAAGAATAAGAAAGCTGTAGTAGGAATTTGTGCATGTTAAACATCTTACTAAATTGCTGTGTACCATTTTGTGTGGCTGACTTTCTTATTGTAAAGCTAATACCACATTTCACGAGGGATTCACAGCTTTATGAGGGATAAGCAGGAACTTAAGTTCAGTGAAAGAGAAAATCAACTTGTGGGTACTTGTTATTAGTTTTGCCTAAAATATTAGATTCATTTGAGTGTGCATAATAATTATTTTGAGTGATACCTAAATTAATACTTCTTTGCATTCTATTATTTAAATTCTTATCCATTTTTAAAATATATATAAATAGTTTTCACTTATTTAAACAATTAAATTAACACAAAAATGGATACTAGACATCGAACAAAAGCACCGAAAGACAATGTTGAGGACCGATCAGGGGGATACGGTAATCGCTCATACCTCAGGTGCCGAAACAGTAAGTGCACCAGAGGATAGCAAAATGATGAACGTGTTAAATGCAATGATGTCCCGAATGAATGATATGATGCAAAATTTAAACGACAAGATAGAATCAAGTAATAATGACTTAAATACTAGCTTAACTAATAAAATGGAAACCAATAATACTGAGTTAAAACAAGACCCTAATAACATGAATAACAAATTAGATACAAGTAATGCTAATATAAAACAAGAATTAAATGACCTAAGTAATAATTTAACTACCAAATTAGAAACAAACATACAAATAATTAACGAGAAATTTGAGCTTAATAATGCAAACATTGACAATAAATTAAGTGCCTTTAAACTAGATCTAGAAGGTAAAATAGCTGAAATTTCCATAGCACAAAAAGCTATGGAAGAAAATGAATTAAAATACCTGATTAAACTCGACGAAACCGTCGCTCTTCTAAATTCACAATGGGAAAAACGATTAGACTTAAAAAACATAATAGAATCTAGTTACAACAACATAAGCTAGAACTTAGATAACAAAAATAACATAATAGAAGCTAAATGCAATAAACAGAATAACAAGATAGATTTCAAAAATGCAGATTTAATACAAACAATTAATAAAACAATTGACACACATAAAGAGGTACAGGATAAGAGTACAATCAATAATATGCACAATATTAATAATAAGGAGACAACTAAGATATCACAAAATCATATTATTAACAAACCGCTAAGAATAAAAACTAAACATAATTTACCCAATCAACTGTTAATAAACGACAAAGAATATCAGAACTTTTTAATAAACAATGCAAGGGAGAATAATAACTTTAACATAGAGAAGACGGGGATTAATAACATTAATTTTAATTTATCCAACATTCATATTAAAAACTGGTCTCATAATTATGCAACCAACAACACACAATCAAAAATCACTTACATACAAAACATAGCTTTAATTTCACCTAACTTAATTATACATGATAATACAAATAAAATATTAAATAAAGAAGGCATGATAAACAATTCTATGATATACGAATACTTAAATCATAACAATTTCCTTAATAATTTAACCAATATAAAAATCAATACTAATATACACATTCACACAAAAATTATAAATACATATTGAAACTAATTAACAAAAACTTACATAAATCTCAAGGTAGAGGCAACATGATATTTCTACACAGGGATAACAACATTGATATCTTTAAAACAGTTCGTCGAAAAACAAATATTTAAATAAATACGATGACAGAATTTCGATGTTCTATTACACACGATGATGAACAAAGCAGAATACGGGGATACGAGTTATAATTACAGATAAATCAAAATAATTACACTTAGATTATGCATAAACAAAGAGATGATAAACACAATTTAATACGAAAAAGAAAGAACACATTATGATACAATAAATGAACACATAACAAGTCAAATAATAATGAATAAATTAAAGAGAAAACAAACATAGCTGGAGCTCGAATATAAATACTAATTAACTATAACAAAGAGATATAATACTTTGAGAAAAGAAAGGTAACATCACATATTGAGGTGAGAAAGATAAATTACAAAAGAACAATTATTTAAAATAATATTGGTACTATTAATAGAGTTTAAAAGGGGAACCAATTCACTAACAAACATGCTAAAGTTTAATAATGGAAGTTTAAACGTATTATTATTGAAAAAGAGAGAGTATGATTGAATAAGTAATGGATTGTTGATATGATAATAAGGTGGACTAGATAGATTTTTATATGTAGAAGGAATTAATATATGATAGGGGTGTATGTAATTATATGAAAATAAATGAATTATTATTATTATGAATATATTGAAATATAGACAAGTGTCTAATAATAGGGAATTTAAATATATTATAAGGAATGGAATATAACAGAATTAGAGTCGGATTTGAATAGGATTGATAGGTATTTAAAAAGAGAGAATTATTTATTATGCAAACTAAAACTTTTACTAATATATGATATATTAACGAAGATTAAGAATAACCAGTTATAAAAAGAATTATTAAGCATGTACCATCAATGAAAGAAATAATCAAAATACCCTAACAATAACACTACAATCAAATAACTGAATATTTAATGTAATTAGTACAAGAAGTATATAACACCAAATTTAAAACATCAGAACACAGCCCAGTATTACCACTATGTTACAGCTCGAACAAACAATATTAATACAAAGAAACATATTTCTAATCAACAAATTATTATAAAAACACACTTGGCTATTTCACAATTTTTTATTAGATCTATGTCTAACATATGTTTCGGCTGTTTTGCCATTGTCAAAGAGTATCTTAAAACTGATATATTCTGATATTTCTAATCAATAAAAGTATAAAGGCAAATATTAAAATGATTATTATATACAAATATACAAATAAATAAAAATATTAATCTAATTTAAAATTAAAACTAACATTATACTAGCTAAACAAAAAGAAATCTCATTAAAATATTATACAAACTAAACTATAAAAATATGTAGAACACTTAACATTTAAAAAGGAAAAAGGAAAACTTATAATATAGGCAATGTCACCAATATTGAATACAATAATAGACAAAGGAGAATAAAATTAACATAAAACTAATACACAAAGTGCTATGACAAAGAAACAAATTTAATTAAAGAGAAAAGGGACGATTTAAATGCCTACAACGAGGAATTAATAATATTTGAAGTTTGCTACTATACGTACATTGAAAAAAAAGAATTACATATAATTAAGAATTTTATATATGTAGATTAATTTGTTATTTTTATATTTTTATGACACATGATAAGGGAAGTTTACAAGTTGATGTTCTTATTTCATTTTTTTTAAAAGGGAAAAGCAATATCTTCAATACTTTCGCTATTCCTTTTCACGGGGATAATGTTATGGTTCAACCAGCACACTTATTCCAGCACTGCAATAAGAAACACAGATAACAACATACAATAAACCCATGTATAAATATTGAATTAGTGGACGTAATTTGTGAAATTAGTTTCGAGATGTGTATAAATTAATACGACGATAACTTTAAAATTGATAACTAACTTATTTTGATTTTTTAACTTACTTTTTATATTTATATTTTTCCATTTCAAGTTCAAATCATACGCGCCATATTACAGGTATTTAATTTATCCACATCAAGATTTATATCGAAGCGAGTTAACCACGCCCACTTATTTAAAATTGTCTCGAACCCCGCGAATGCGATTTTTACGGTGCATTTTTGAACTAATCGAACATTGAAAACCACATTATAAACTTTTGTGAATTCTTTAAATAATTTTTCTATTATTTTAAAATTATAACATTACGAAAGTTCATATTATATTAGATGCAAATAAAGCATAAACTTAGAGGCTTTTGCCGATATTTAAAACGGGCTATGGAAAACAAAAGCCGAAGAAAGCGTCTGATACTAAAATTTTACAACGAATGGCCGCATTTTCTCTATCACAAAAAGTTTAATTAAAATTACTATTTAAAAATCAAGTAAATCCTACGAAAACCGTATACATTTAATACCTTGAAATCAGGCCGAACTTTTGAGAGAAGAATTGGACCCGCATCACGTCGAATATAATAAATATCGAACGAAGCATCTTTTCGGAACTGGAACTACATCGTACCGACAACGCCAACATTGAACCGCTTCCGACGCAGGGATTTCCATAGGAGCAGATGAACTCTGATCTATTCCTACAATTGCGAGCCCAGAAAATACATCAAAGCCTACACACAGGAAAAATACCAGGTTCCTTTCCAGTTATTTCCCATAAAACCTAGAACATCATTTAAAAGTTAATATTAAATTTATATCACATCACAATATCAAACATTGTTTGCATCAAAATATAATACATGAATTTCAACATTTCTAAACATCTATTTAAATATATATAATTATTCATTCATTCTTAATCTGTTATAAAACTTGTATATGTAACTTACCTTTGTGTGTCTATTTTTAAGTAACTTTCAATATCTATTTGCACTGTTGCTTAATACATAACCTTAACTATAGTCATTAAACACATGTGCAAAATTGCATAATACCGTTTTTTTACCGTATAGTTCAGATAATACGAGCATATGTACAGATTTCTTATTCGCACGTAATAATTGTTACAGTTATCTATTTTTATTCTAATAAATTTTCTTTACTTTGATTTAGATTCGATCTTTTATTTGAATTGTTTGAATGTTGAGTTTGTGTTTAATTAATATACCATTTACATTGTACTTACGGGAGATACAAACAACCGAGTTGGAGCCCTGAGATAGAAAATAAAGCATAAGTACTCAAGCTCTTCCGAAACTAGTGGGGTATTTAACAGATAGCGTTGGATCAACTAAGTACGTTAAAGCTTGGCGCCAAATTTTCAAATTCAAATCTTTTAAGTTTTACTTATATCATTCATTTTATAGTTTTAACGCTCACATTATTCTTATATTTATTTTACTTGCGGCATTCGTTCTTCTTCAATATATATGAAAAATGTGTGAAAGCCATATCCACCTGGATGTGCAGTTACCGATATTTCATAGTTTTTACTAATCTTAAGTACACATTATCCGGGAATAAATACGACTTTCATTTCTATACTGCGTGTATATAAACAAATGATGAAAAACGCGATGTTAATGAGAATTAATAATTATTAATTTCCCGCATTACATGCAATTGCCGCTCTAATTTGTTGTGTTACATTCTATAAATGACAAAATCACATTTGCCTAAGAATGCAGATACAACGCGTCGCGGCGCCAACCGTCCAGGTTGTCCGGGTAAATGAAAAATGTGTGAACGCCATATCCACCTGGAATATGAAGATACCGATATTTCAAAGATTTTACTAATCTTCAGTACACATTATCCGGGAATAAATACGACTTTCATTTCTATACTGCATATATATATACAAATGATGAAAAACGCGATGTTAATGAGAATTAATAATTATTAAATTCCCACATTACATGCAATTGCCGCTCTAATTTGTTGTATTAATTTCTACAAATTACAAAATCACATTTGCCTAAGAATGCAGTCACAACGCGTCGCGGCGCCAACCGTACAGGTTGTCCGGGCAAGTGAAAAATGTGTGACAGCCATATCCACCTGGAATGTGCAGATACCGATATTTCATAGTTTTTACTAATCTTCAGTACACATTATCCGGGAATAGATAGGACTTTCATTTCTATACTTCCTGTATATATACAAATTATGAAAAACGCGATGTTAATGAAAATTAATAATTACTAAATTCCCACATTACATGCAGTATATATATATATATATATATATATATATATATACATATATATAAGTGTTTAGATAATTTCTTAGCCGTTCATTAAATATAACGTTTGATAAATTATTGGAGTTTTTCGGCTTTTTTATATGAAATATTTACAAATATTAAATTAGAATGTATGTAATTGCAGAGTAAGTGGGGATGTAAACATTGCTGTCTACAAATTACAAAGCAAATCATACGAAATTTTTTATTTGAAAAATATGGTCTACGTTGGGACTCGAACCCAAGTCTACAGCTATCCGGGCTGTCGCCTTTACCACTAGGCCACAATAGACCCAGGTTCAAGCCATATAGAAATGTATTATAAAGTAACAGTGTTAATGAATCAGATGTCAGTTATTGAATGTAGATGTCAAGCTGAAAGCAGAAGTCAGTTTTGAAAGCTCATTTCAGTTTTGATAGCAGATGTCAGTTAGTGAAAGCAAATGTCAGTTATTGAAAGCAGATGTCTGTTTTGAAAGCAGGTGTCAGTTATGAAAGCAAACGTCAGATTAGAAAGCAGATGCCTATTTTGAAATTAGATGTGAGTTACTGAGAGTAGATGTCAGTATTTTGAGAGCAGATGTCAGATTTGAATGTTTGAAAATGCTAATTATTACTCCATAGCTATTTAATGAACGGCTAAGAAATTATCTAAACACTTATATATATATATATATATATATATATATATATATATATTGTAATAAATATAAAAGACCCGGGATAATAATTATGAGAATGAATATTAATTATAGAAAAATAAATAAATAGGAAAATTAAATGAAATAGGAGCTGAGACTGCTTAACCTTCGGGTCTATAGGCGGGATCCGGATGTTCGGATATCAGGAATTAAGTACACAAAATAATACGAATATGTATATGTTTGTAATAAATATATTTAAGAATTAAACTGTTGTATTTTCTTAAATAAATAAAACAAGATACAAATTGAATATGTTAGGTGAGTATGTTACTCCCTATATTATACTGTAAAATGGGAAGCCTACCCCAAATTAACATAAAACAAGATCTATCCTAGTGCATCAATTATTAAAGATTTTTATATTGCAAATATAAACATTATTGAAAAGTGATTATTATTTTGGAATTACGTGAGTATTAATTAAATGTTTAAGACTTGTGGGAAATGTTATATCTTGAGGAAAATTACAGACAACAAAGTATGAAATACCTGTACTATTGGTATAAACAGTAACAATAAACCTGAAGTACGTGTATCTTCTGGATGATATTAAAAACCACGATGTAGATCGTCAGTTACAGTTGTGGAAGATCACGATAATCTGGTTTGTCACATCTAGTAGAAATGAACCTAATATAGAACGGCTTATGATCCTGGTGAACGTAGGTTTCAGCAAGGTTATGTGTTAATATAATAAACAGGGAAAGGTGTAATTTATCCCTCAGAATCCAATGTAATTACTGGAAACTCCATCAAAAACTCTGCATAAATGCAAATAATAACTGTGACGAGGATATAACGTTCAAAACTGTATATAAGGATTCCTGGGAATAATCCACTCGTAGAGAATTCTAATAGCAAGGTATTTCCCAATATTTTATTAATAAAACACTACTTTTTATCGAATTCTTATGGTTTTTACTTTAAAATTAATAAACTTGAAGAGATAACTTTAAATATAACAATCTTCACCAATACCGTGCAAAAAAAAACATCTTATTTATCCCCTTTTTTTTTATTGTCATCACTCCCATTAGAAAATTTACATTTTTGAATCAGATTTTCTTTGGAATAAATACAGTAAGTTCAAAAGTTAAATTAAAAGTCATTTTGACAATTTAGTAAGGAAAAATTTAAAGTGTTTCTTTAAAGAAAATCTTACATGAGCCAGAGATAAAAATAACTCTGACTGATTGTTCAGAAGGTTAATGGGCATATCTCACGTAATTGCAATTACAAATTTAGAAATAAAAGTTAATTAGACACGTAATATACAGTAACGATTATAGCAGTTCGATTACAAAAAAAAAATGATCAGAATCAGATTTAGTATCACGAAAACATAAAATATAATCTAAAAATTTAATTTAAAAGCAAGTAACAACAATAAAAAGAATGCAAATTACAATTATATACGATATCAATATTGCTAAATCTAATTATGATTTTACATAAATTATACAGAAATTTGGCTATTAAATTATATATTTTTAAAAACATTAAATTTCAGATATAACATTTCTGTCCAAGAAATCATTTAAATGAAAGAAATTATGAGCATCAGAAGAACTACAACATTAATCCCCATTGTTAACAGGAAAAATTCTAAGAAAAAGAATTTTAACTGCAAATAAGTGTCATTATTAAAAGTAATATAGGTTAGTGCATATAAAAATTGTATCTTGCATTATATTGATTATATATATATAGAAAACCGGTCAAGTATAAACACTATTAAAGTATCTCTAGAAAATAAAACAAAAGTAATAGACATTAAAGAATAAATGAAACTTTAAGGGAAAAAAAAAAAAAAATATGTCAAACATATAAATAGGTAAATGTATCATATAAATTAGTAATTGAAAAATTAAATTATAATTATTGTATTAGAAAGTTCTTTCGAAATGCAAATATTAATCAATATTAAAAGTAGTATATTAAACTAAGACTGATATATAAAGATATCCTTTCGATCTGTAACATAACAATTTGACCGATAATAGACTTACCCCTATTCTTATTAACCCGTTTGAACATAAAAATTCTTCAATTAACATGAAAACAGCTGGCTTGCATTTTGTAACAGATTAGATAATAAATTAGACTTGTAATCTTAAAATATACTGTAAAAATGTAAAATTCAATTCTCCTTTGCTATGTGGTCCTGCAGCATTGAAATGTGATATCTACCCTTAATTAAATTAGTATCCTCTTCGATAAGTTCATAAGTATTGTTTCCAAAAATACGATTAATTTTATAAGGTCCTTGATAAGGTCTCAATAATTTCGCCATGATCTTATTCTTACGATCTGTTACTCGCAATCTCTTGACAATGACATAGTCACCTATTTGATATGTTTTAAACTTACGTTGAACTAGCATCCTATTGCGTTCCCATTTGTCTTTCCTTTTCCTAAGTCTTCCTCTAACATCCTGTAAACGTTCTGACAAATCTAAAAGTTCCTTGTTATCCCAAGGTCTTCCTGGTAGTTCTCCGGTAAAAACTGTTATTGGAGGATGATTATGAACAGTACTCGGCGTGTTATTCATGACGAACTCAATTTGACTTATATGTTTAGCCCACCTATTATGTTTATCGTTTAATAAAATCCTTAAGTACTTGAGAGTTTCACGAATATACCTCTCTGTAGGATTTCCTTGTGGATACCTAGTAGATGTATAATATGTCTTAACATTATAACTATGTAGAAAATCTCGATACCTATCATTAGTAAAATACGTAGCATGGTCTGATAGTATAGCTCTTGGAATACCATATTGCATGAAATAATCCTGTAAGGCTTGTAACACAGATTCGGTATTACAACGTTGCGTTGGAATTAACTTGACAAATTTAGAGAAAATATCACAGATTACCAGAATATTCCTGTATCCTTTTGTGCTAGGAATTAGATTAGATAAGAAATCTATAGAAACAAGGTCAAGTCTATCATAAGAAACGATATTATGGCTAATATTTTTAAAAGTAATATTCTTATCTTTCGCTAATTCGCAAACTTGACAATTTCTACCTACACTCTTGATAATGCGCTCGTCGTTGATACAGAAGAAAGCTTCACGGAAAATAAGCCAACATTTCCGTGCTCCTATATGTAAATACCTAGTGTGTAAATAATGAGCAATTATCCTTGTATGATACTCATTTAGAACATAAACTTCATTTTTTCCAATTAACTTAAGTAAAAATCCGTCTTTGATTTTCATCCCCTTGTAATTTTCAACTTCCTTTAACAATTCTTTAATTTGTAAAAATTCCTGTGAAGATTGTACCTGTCTAATTTGCGTAAAAGAGAAAATACCGTGTTTCTGTAATTCTACCAGATTAATCATAATGTTCTGTTTCTTAACATCGCCATCCTTCCTTGTTAAGACATCCGCAGTGATCATCTCCCTACCTGGCCTATATTTAATATCAATCTCGTATGTTTGTATAAGCAAAGTCCATCTATAAATCCGGTTATTATTAAGTTTAGTACTCATGATGTTAATAAGAGCCTTGTGATCTGTCTCTAAAGTGAATCTTTTACCAATCAAATAGTATTTCAATTTGGTTAACGCAAACACAATTGCCAACATCTCCTTTTCAGAAATCGTATACCTGATCTCACATGGTTTCAATGTTCTTGATATAAAATAGATAGGTATTTCCTGACCCATTTTAATCTGAACCAATTCAGCAGCAATAGTCTGATGTGAAGCATCTGTTCGCACTATAAAAGGTAAATTAAAGTCGGGATGATGTAACTTAAGGTTGTCCACGAAATTTTCCTTTAACTTTATAAAACACGTTTCGCACTCTGACGACCAATTCCATTTAACAGCTTTCTTAAGTAAATTCAACAAAGGTAAAGTTTGTTGGCTATAATTTGACACAAATTTTCTGTAATAGTTTAGAATACCAAGAAATCCTCTCAATGTTCTTAAATTCTTCGGACGAGGGAAATTCCTAATCTCATCTAAACGTTGAGGATCTAATAAAACATTCTTTTCATTAATTATATATCCCAAATAATTGACTTCTTCCCTAAAAAATTGACATTTACTTAAGTTTAATTTCATACCTTCCTCTCTTAAAGTATATAAGACAATAGTCAGATGTTGAAAATGTTCCTGTACACTGTTAGAGAAAATTATAATATCATCAAGGTAATGTAAAGTAAAATCTTCGTACTTATCTAATATCTGGTGTCAAAATCTTATTAAAGCGGCGGGCGAAGTTTTTAGACCAAAAGGACAAACTCGAAATTGATAGACCACTCCATTTATAATGAAACCACAATATTTTCGAGAATTCTTTTCTAAGTTAATTAGCCAAAAAGCGTTTTTCAAGTCTAATTTACTATATACTTTCTTATTACCACATTTTGTAAGAAGGACGTCAATATTTTGAGGCATTTCAAACTCCGGTTTTATTCTAAGGTTCAAGGCGCGTGCATCTAGGCATATTCTTAAAGAATCATCTTTTTTCTTCACAATAACAATTGGATTAATAAAATACGTGTTAGATCTTTCTATTATACCAGTATCTTCTAAGCGTTTCAATTCCTTGTTTATTCTTTCCTGGTAATAATAGGGTATGGGATAGTTTTTGCTTGCTAAAGGATCTTCTTTCTCAATTCTAATAACATGTTCGTAGTTTCTAGCAAACACAATAGCATCATTAATCAACTGCATGTTATTATATAAGATATCAATTAATCTATGAGAAACATGGTCATCTTTAATATTTTGCTTCATAATTAATTCCTCTATCTCCTCTAAACTATTTACTGTTTTACCAACTTTCGCTTCATCTCTCACCTCCAAAACATTTTCTTCTTCATAATTATTCAATCCTAATCCCGTCAACCTATTTTCCACTCCATTATAATCATTATTTATATTCATATATTCAATATTTAAACCATCTTCCAAACTATCACATACATTTTCCTTCTTCTTAACCATATTAATCCTAAACATAACATTATTTATCTCTTCATTTAACTTATCTTCTTTATATTTAAAATACTCAACTTTTTCCTCCTCAGTTAATGTTTCAACTAAATTAATTATATTATCTTTAATAAAAATCTTACCCTCCAAGAAATCCATAACCATACCTAAAACTTTTATATTATCAATACCTATAATAGCGTCATATTGAAGTTTTTCAATCATATAAAAAGGTATTATGTATTTATGATTATTTATAATGATATCTGTAGTAATCCTTTGATTGATTGATCCTATCCGTCTCTTATTAGCGGCGACTATATCCGTGCCTTTAATTTTAATGATTTTGTCCTCATAATTATTTATTAGTTTCACCTTGTCCTCATGTATCAATGATATCTCTGCACCGGTATCTATCAAACAATTGATAATGCCATCATCTAATTTAATTTTAATAATAGGTAAATTATAAGTATCCAATATTTTATTTTCATTATCATAAACAGAAATAAATTCTTCGGGGTTTTGATAAAAAGAAATATTGTTAAATTTATGTGGTATGTTACAGTCGATCCGACTTAAATGTTTGTCGTGCTGGTACTGGGAATCGGATTGTTGTATAAGTCCTGTTTTTTTATCGAAGTTTTTTTTTGGGTAAATTCGGGTTCTGGAACAGTCGGTGACAAAGATCTATGTCTTCGTTGTATATTATTAATATGTCCACGTCCTCTCGAATTAAAATTATCATTATATTTAGTTTTTTCTAGAAAAATGGTTATTTCTTAAATTATGACCGAAATTATTATTATTATTAAATGAAGAACGTGTGTTAATATAATAAACAGGGAAAGGTGTAATTTATCCCTCAGAATCCAATGTAATTACTGGAAACTCCATCAAAAACTCTGCATAAATGCAAATAATAACTGTGACGAGGATATAACGTTCAAAACTGTATATAAGGATTCCTGGGAATAATCCACTCGTAGAGAATTCTAACAGCAAGGTATTTCCCAATATTTTATTAATAAAACACTACTTTTTATCGAATTCTTATGGTTTTTACTTTAAAATTAATAAACTTGAAGAGATAACTTTAAATATAACAATCTTCACCAATACCGTGCAAAAAAAAACATCTTATTTATCCCTTTTTTTTTTATTGTCATCACTCTCATTAGAAAATTTACATTTTTGAATCAGATTTTCTTTGGAATAAATACAGTAAGTTCAAAAGTTAAATTAGAAGTCATTTTGACAATTTAGTAAGGAAAAATTTAAAGTGTTTCTTTAAAGAAAATCTTACATGAGCCAGAGATAAAAATAACTCTGACTGATTGTTCAGAAGGTTAATGGGCATATCTCACGTAATTGCAATTACAAATTTAGAAATAAAAGTTAATTAGACACGTAATATACAGTAACGATTATAGCAGTTCGATTACAAAAAAAATGATCAGAATCAGATTTAGTATCACGAAAACATAAAATATAATCTAAAAATTTAATTTAAAAGCAAGTAACAACAATAAAAAGAATGCAAATTACAATTATATACGATATCAATATTGCTAAATCTAATTATGATTTTACATAAATTATACAGAAATTTGGCTATTAAGGCTCTACGCTATACCCGGCAATCCCACACTGAAATGAGTGTATTTTTCCGGCCATTTTTTGGCTTCAAATTAAAAGTTGAAAGACCGCTCGATGTATGTATGACCATGTATCAATAAAAACTAGGTAGGTATTTACGTTTTTTTCAAAATTTTTGAACGGTTTGACTTTTATCGGTAAGAAGCAGAAAATCTATCCGGACAAATTGAGAGATAACCAGGCCAGCTAATGTAGTTATGAAATGTGTGTGTTGTAGGTATTTATAATATCTAGGTAGCTATACAGTCCGTTTTTGTCTAGATGTAATTGTTGTTTAGTTATCAATAAAAATAAAAGTCAAAAACAGGCAACCCGATACTCAACGTCCCCGAAAATATGCAGCCCACATTACAGCACACGTAGGTACCAAGACGTCCTGCTGAGAGGGTCGAAGGATTATGTAAATTGGCTCCACAGGCTTCTACCTATAACAATATTAACTTATCAACCAATAAATCGGCGTAAATATTGAAATAAATGCTGCAACTGGTTCAATGGCTAATTAAATTACCTTTTATTCAGTTTTAAGAGAATTTTGATCCATAATAATCACCGAAAATTAAGTGCGGATCGGAGACTAAACATCAAAGATGAATTTTCTAGTCATTTATATGTGAATAAACTAATTTGCAGCTAATAAATTACTGTATTTACATAAGTAAATAGTTTGTATTTAAAAAAAATTAGAATAAAAAATAATTAGAGATCTTTTTTCATAATACTTCTTATAGATTGATCTCTATGATACCTCGCGTCAATTATTTCTGGAAGCATTGCATTCATATAAAATTTTTCCAGATGTTCAATCATATGATGATTCCAGAAATCATCATTTCGTTCTATTACTATATATTTCAAATCGTGTTTAGTATAAACTACGAAATAACATTTCTCTCTTTTGGTGATGTGGAGTTGTCCCTGCACTTGATACATATAATTATCAAAAGTTTTTAGCAAAATTTTTTTACTATCATTTGCATCTAAGGTGCAATAATTAATTAATTTTTCGTTAATGGCTTCATGTATTAATTTATCACGCGCTGAATAAGGACATTTTATTTCGACAATAGAATCGAATCCAATTAATCAGTCTGGAGTGGCACCTAAACATTTTTTCTTCTCGTCAATGAACAAACCGCATGCCTCAACTTTCAAATTTGTAATTTCCATAAATTTTTGCTTGGCCCTTTCTTCATTATCTATGCCATACTGTAGAGAATGTGGTAGTTTTTTATTATTGAATCTATTAGTATACAGCATATCAGGCGCGGCTCGTGATGACGTATTTTGGTTTGCAGTACAATGATACGAGTGCCTCGTGTGTTTTCGTTGTTTACTAAGCAAACGTTACAGATAGTACACGAGAATACACGAAGCACTCGGATCATTGTACTGCAAACCAAAATACGTCATCACGAGCCGCGCCTGCAGCATATGTTTTATTGTACTAGCCGTGTCTGTTTTTTCTCTCATTTTACAAATCTTGCCAAAGTTACTTGCCGTTAATCTTATATGTCTCTGATTCACCGTCCTAATTTGAACATTATGACAATCAGATAATGACAATTCATCAAGAAATTTTTTTCTCTTGCTTTCGTATTCCGGAATAGGCATGTCAGGTACCACGATTTTGCACGCTCCGTAATCCGAATCAGCACTTTGAATTCGAATTTTATTTTTTTTGCTTTTCTTTTTTATTGCTTGATTTAGTTTAAGATTTTTGAATTTTTCCAAATATACACCGTTAAAATTATCCCCATTAGTTTTCTTTACAAATGTATATACAAATGTCTCTTTATTATTATAATTTATGGCTGCCGCAAAACATCTCCCTTGGTACGAGCCTCCCAGCGAAAAATTTATTCTTTTTCCTCCCACGAATTTATTCACAACAGAATTGAAGGATTCTACGGCGTTATTGTCTACGTCATAAAGTAAACTGGAGGATAAATTGGCTACTCTATTCAAAGACTGAAAAAATATATCATATAGAGCACTGCTTTTGAAATGTTTGTAATCAATAGTATTTGAATTGTTACCATTGTTACCATCTTTACTACAAAAATAGCTAGCACAGTTACTATGTTCTCCAAATATGTGGGCAGGTCCATTGAGAATATCATTTTTTAAGTTTTCAATTTTTTGTTGAAAAGAAACATTTTCATTTTTGCGGTACTTTATGGCACTAACTACAGCTGCCCTAAATTTAAGAATATTCTGCCGTAAAAAATTTCGTATACACATATCTGATCGAGGAGTTTTTGAAATTTCTCGTATTTTCGTACAGAAATTTCGCAACACATGATTTCGACACTCAATTTTTTCAATAAAATATGTTGGTCCGTAAGGTTTTGCTGTTTGAATTTTTTTATATACACTACTATCCCCATCACCAATAATAGTTTTATATCGCAAATTATGCATTTCTATTGACATTCTAAACCCATCTAGAATAGCTGCTTCCATAGAAGTTGAAGAACTGTTCCAGTTTTGAAAACATTTATGAGGAACATTTTTTTTATCCTTATTTTTACAAAATTTGCACATTTTATTTTTTACTCCTACGTACATAACTTTTTTACTTCTGGTCCCAATTACGCACCCAACGCCCGAGAGAGCGTTATAATTAGACTTGTAACTTCGTTTTGACCAAGCTCCATCCACTGTTACAGTTATAAAAGGTATTCCGTCGCTATCAATTTCTCCTGCTTCAATTGCCAACTTACGTTCTTCCTTTCCTGCAGCTAGCATTTCTTTTAATGCTAACTCCTCTGTATTTTTTAGCACTTTTTTTTCTATACGCGCATACGTTGCTGAAGACATGTGAGGAATGTCTAAAGCTGCGGAAAATTCTGTTAATTGTGAATGACCCGCCCCTATTGCAACAGTTCCACACACCGCTGCTTCATTTACTCCACATTTTTTATTTTCATTTTCAGTACTGAATGTATCGGTTATTCCACACATGTTGCATTTATACGTAAAAACACTTTTAAAACCAAAATGTTTTTCCGCTTTTATTTCTACATTTTGAAAAGTACAGCCAAACATATCATGTCGTATTCCTTTTAGAACAGTAAACAGATGATTTATATCAACAATCCTACGTCCAGCAAGAGTAAAATTTGCAATATTGTTTATATTTCCTGTTTCAATAAAAACCTCATCTGATATATCCGAATCAAAACTGTCGTCGCGTGCCGAATTTGTCTCAGTGAAAACAATTTCATTATCTACAATATTATCACGTTGAGACACTATTCGATTTTTTATCCGAATTTGTTTCATCAACTGTTTTCTACTTTTCCGTTTTGCAGCGGTTGTCAATCTTTTTTGGGAGTGAAGTCCCATTGTTGTTTATATTTCAAAATTACAACGGTCACCAACACTAATATCATATGGTCATATCTTTATCGAATTATATACATTTTTCCAAGTAACCAGGTGATTAACTTTAAATGACTAAGAAGGATTAGAAAGCCAGGTAATGCCGTAACCACTTTTAGAGGAAAACAAGTTAATACATTTGTTTGTCTTTTACTTTACGCAAGCATCTAAGTATTTCAATTAGGTATGTATGGGTAAAATTGTGTAGCTTTACTACACTACTTATTTTATATTAGAACCTATTAAGTTACATTTGTTATAATAATACATCTATTCTTTATCTACGATTCAAAAAATTTTAGGCGGAAATACACAGATCATCTATCTGCTGAAAACAAGGCATAAATACATCCCAAGTAGCTGATGTGTCAATAATCAAATTTGTTTGCTAATTTACATAATCCTTCGACCCTCTCAGCAGGGCGTCTTGGTGCCTAGTCTGTTGTAGTATGCTGTAATGTGGGTTGCATATTTCTGAAATGGTAATTTTTCGGGCACTAAAGTAGACCCTTAGACGCCCTGCTGAGAGGGTCGAAGGATTATGTAAATTAGCAAACAAATTTGATTATTGACACATCAGCTACTTGGGATTTATTTATGCCTTGTTTTCAGCAGATAGATGATCTGTGTATTTCCGCCTAAAATTTTTTGAATCGTAGATAAAGAATAGATGTATTATTATAACAAATGTAACTTAATAGGTTCTAATATAAAATAAGTAGTGTAGTAAAGCTACACAATTTTACCCATACATACCTAATTGAAATACTTAGATGCTTGCGTAAAGTAAAAGACAAACAAATGTATTAACTTGTTTTCCTCTAAAAGTGGTTACGGCATTACCTGGCTTTCTAATCCTTCTTAGTCATTTAAAGTTAATCACCTGGTTACTTGGAAAAATGTATATAATTCGATAAAGATATGACCATATGATATTAGTGTTGGTGACCGTTGTAATTTTGAAATATAAACAACAATGGGACTTCACTCCCAAAAAAGATTGACAACCGCTGCAAAACGTAAAAGTGGAAAACAGTTGATGAAACAAATTCGGATAAAAATTCGAATAAAAAATTCGGATAAATAGTGTCTCAACGTGATAATATTGTAGATAATGAAATTGTTTTCACTGAGACAAATTCGGCACGCGACGACAGTTTTGATTCGGATATATCAGATGAGGTTTTTATTGAAACAGGAAATATAAACAATATTGCAAATTTTACTCTTGCTGGACGTAGGATTGTTGATATAAATCATCTGTTTACTGTTCTAAAAGGAATACGACATGATATGTTTGGCTGTACTTTTCAAAATGTAGAAATAAAAGCGGAAAAACATTTTGGTTTTAAAAGTGTTTTTACGTATAAATGCAACATGTGTGGAATAACCGATACATTCAGTACTGAAAATGAAAATAAAAAATGTGGAGTAAATGAAGCAGCGGTGTGTGGAACTGTTGCAATAGGGGCGGGTCATTCACAATTAACAGAATTTTCCGCAGCTTTAGACATTCCTCAAATGTCTTCAGCAACGTATGCGCGCATAGAAAAAAAAGTGCTAAAAAATACAGAGGAGTTAGCATTAAAAGAAATGCTAGCTGCAGGAAAGGAAGAACGTAAGTTGGCAATTGAAGCAGGAGAAATTGATAGCGACGGAATACCTTTTATAACTGTAACAGTGGATGGAGCTTGGTCAAAACGAAGTTACAAGTCTAATTATAACGCTCTCTCGGGCGTTGGGTGCGTAATTGGGACCAGAAGTAAAAAAGTTATGTACGTAGGAGTAAAAAATAAAATGTGCAAATTTTGTAAAAAAAGGATAAAAAAAATGTTCCGTCTCATAAATGTTTTCAAAACTGGAACAGTTCTTCAACTTCTATGGAAGCAGCTATTATTCTAGATGGGTTCAGAATGTCAATAGAAATGCATAATTTGCGATATAAAACTATTATTGGTGATGGGGATAGTAGTGTGTATAAAAAAATTCAAACAGCAAAACCTTACGGACCAACATATTTTATTGAAAAAATTGAGTGTCGAAATCATGTGTTGCGAAATTTCTGTACGAAAATACGAGAAATTTCAAAAACTCCTCGATCAGATATGTGTATACGAAATTTTTTACGGCAGAATATTCTTAAATTTAGGGCAGCTGTAGTTAGTGCCATAAAGTACCGCAAAAATGAAAATGTTTCTTTTCAACAAAAAATTGAAAACTTAAAAAATGATATTCTCAATGGACCTGCCCACATATTTGGAGAACATAGTAACTGTGCTAGCTATTTTTGTAGTAAAGATCGTAACAATGGTAACAATTCAAATACTATTGATTACAAACATTTCAAAAGCAGTGCTCTATATGATATATTTTTTCAGTCTTTGAATAGAGTAGCCAATTTATCCTCCAGTTTACTTTATGACGTAGACAATAACGCCGTAGAATCCTTCAATTCTGTTGTGAATAAATTCGTGGGAGGAAAAATAATAAATTTTTCGCTGGGAGGCTCGTACCAAGGGAGACGTTTTGCGGCAGCCATAAATTATAATAATAAAGAGACATTTGTATATACATTTGTAAAGAAAACTAATGGGGATAATTTTAACGGTGTATATTTGGAAAAATTCAAAAATCTTAAACTAAATCAAGCAATAAAAAAGAAAAGCAAAAAAAATAAAATTCGAATTCAAAGTGCTGATTCGGATTACGGAGCGTGCAAAATCGTGGTACCTGACATGCCTATTCCGGAATACGAAAGCAAGAGAAAACAATTTCTTGATGAATTGTCATTATCTGATTGTCATAATGTTCAAATTAGGACGGTGAATCAGAGACATAACAACGAATGGGAAAAAGAGAGACAGATAAGATTAACGGCAAGTAACTTTGGCAATATTTGTAAAATGAGAGAAAAAGCAGACACGGCTAGTACAATAAAACATATGCTGTATACTAATAGATTCAATAATAAAAAACTACCACATTCTCTACAGTATGGCATAGATAATGAAGAAAGGGCCAAGCAAAAATTTATGGAAATTACAAACTTGAAAGTTGAGGCATGCGGTTTGTTCATTGACGAGAAGAAAAAATGTTTAGGTGCCACTCCAGACTGATTAATTGGATTCGATTCTATTGTCGAAATAAAATGTCCTTATTCAGCGCGTGATAAATTAATACATGAAGCCATTAACGAAAAGTTAATTAATTATTGCACCTTAGATGCAAATGATAGTAACAAAATTTTGCTAAAAACTTTTGATAATTATATGTATCAAGTGCAGGGACAACTCCACATCACCAAAAGAGAGAAATGTTATTTCGTAGTTTATACTAAACACGATTTGAAATATATAGTAATAGAACGAAATGATGATTTCTGGAATCATCATATGATTGAACATCTGGAAAAATTTTATATGAATGCATACTTAGAAATAATTGACGCGAGGTATCATAGAGATCAATCTATAAGAAGTATTATGAAAAAAGATCTCTAATTATTTTTTATTCTAATTTTTTTAAAATACAAACTATTTACTTATGTAAATACAGTAATTTATTAGCTGCAAATTAGTTTGTTCACATATAAATGACTAGAAAATTCATCTTTGATGTTTAGTCTCCGATCCGCACTTAATTTTCGGTGATTATTATGGATCAAAATTCTCTTAAAACTCAATAAAAGGTAATTTAATTAGCCATTGAACCAGTTGCAGCATTTATTTCAATATTTACGCCGATTTATTGGTTGATAAGTTAATATTGTTATAGGTAGAAGCCTGTGGAGCCAATTTACATAATCCTTCGACCCTCTCAGCAGGACGTCTTGGTACCTACTCTGGTACCTACGTGTGCTGTAATGTGGGCTGCATATTTTCGGGGACGTTGAGTATCGGGTTGCCTGTTTTTGACTTTTATTTTTATTGATAACTAAACAACAATTACATCTAGACAAAAACGGGCTGTATAGCTACCTAGATATTATAAATACCTACAACACAAACATTTCATAACTACATTAGCTGGCCTGGTTATCTCTCAATTTGTCCGGATAGATTTTCTGTTTCTTACCGATAAAAGTCAAACCGTTCAAAAATTTTGAAAAAAACGTAAATACCTACCTAGTTTTTATTGATACATGGTCATACATACATCAAGCGGTCTTTCAACTTTTAATTTGAAGCCAAAAAATGGCCGGAAAAATACACTCATTTCAGTGTGGGATTGCCGGGTATAGCGTAGAGCCTTAAATTATATATTTTTAAAAACATTAAATTTCAGATATAACATTTCTGTCCAAGAAATCATTTAAATGAAAGAAATTATGAGCATCAGAAGAACTACAACAATATATATATATATATATATATATATATATATATATATATATATATAAGGTAAACTTAATTAGTCGGCGATTAAAGGTCTGGTTATTACTTCAAAGTGTATATATTTAAAATAATCCTACATGTTTCGGCAATGGTGCCTTTGTCAAGGATATAAAAAATATAAATGACAGAATATAAATGTCAAGTAATTGAGTTGCTATGGTTTAAATTATTCAAAGATACATTCAAATAGTAATAATAAATCATGCCTTAGTATTCCAAAAAATAGATAGCAAGGTGAGTACAGATGTGTTGTTCGCTGCTAGCAGCTTGTGTCTTTTTCTGGGTATGAATTTGTGTGTTGGTTGCTGCTGGCACTTGCGTGCCTTTGGGTGTGTGATTTTGTGTTTGTGTAAGAGCGTAAGTATAGGGTTTTGTATGATGGTGCGCTCGTGCGTGTGTTAAGTGGCCGGTCACGTAAATTAGAGGGATCGGATAATCAGCCGGTGCGTAGGGCCGCCAACCCTTTCCCGACAACTTCTTTACTTTTCCGTGCAGTACTTCGACGGCCCGACCCCCGCCCCAACGAGGCAAGGCGCAGACCAGCGAAGCGCACCCTGCACAGGGTCGCTCATCGCAACCGAGGGAACACTCTTAGTGGCTACCTCGGTGAACGACGGTCACACAATGTGCCATCTTAACGTTTACCGCAAAAGCGGGGGCAATGTACACACGTCGAACGTGTGTGTGCTGTTAACGGCAGCCTAGCCAGGTTGCCGCCCAGGACCGGTCCTAGTGGTATGTGCAATGCACGGCGCCGAGGTTTGCGCCGCGTAGCTTGGTTCCTCACTCATGCTGGAAAGGCGGAATGGCACCTGACCGCCTATCGGGCAGACCCCCCTAGAGTTTTGTAGCGCATATGCTAGGCTATAACCCAGTAGAGGACCACATCAGCACAAAACAAAAAACAAAAACCGAAAAACGAAAACGAGAAAAGGCATTGCACACACCACTAGGACCGGTCCTGGGCGGCAACCTGGCTAGGCTGCCGTTAACAGCACACACACGTTCGACGTGTGTACATTGCCCCCCTTTTGCGGTAAACGTTAAGATGGCACATTGTGTGACCGTCGTTCACCGAGGTAGCCACTAATAGTGTTCCCTCGGTTGCGATGAGCGACCCCGTGCAGGGTGCGCTTCGCTGGTCTGCGCTTTGCCTCGTTGGGGCGGGAGTCGGGCCGTCGAAGTACTGCACGGAAAAGTAAAGAAGTTGTCGGGAAAGGGTTGGCGGCCCTACACACCGGCTGGTTATCCGATCTCTCTAATTTACGTGACCGGTCACTCAACACACGCACGAGCGCACCATCATACAACCCTATACTTACGCTCTTACACAAACACAAAATCACACACCCAAGGGCACGCAAGCTGCCAGCGGCAACCAACACACAAATTCATACCCAGAAAAAGACACAAGGTGCTAGCAGCGAACAACACATCTGTTCTCACCTTGCTATCTATTTTTTGGAATACTAAGGCATGATTTATTATTACTATTTGAATGTATCTTTGAATAATTTAAACCATAGCAACTCAATTACTTGACATTTATATTCTGTCATTTATATTTTTTATATCCTTGACAAAGGCATCATTGCCGAAACATGTAGGATTATTTTAAATATATACACTTTGAAGTAATAACCAGACCTTTAATCGCCGACGAATTAAGTTTACCTTATCATACCAAGGTCAAGAATATACTATATATATATATATATATATATATATATATATATATATCTTCGTGACCTTGGTATGATAAGGTAAACTTAATAAGTCGGCGATTAAAGGTCTGGTTTACTTCAAAGTATATATATTTAAAACAACCCTACATGTTTCGGCAATACGCCTTTGTCAAGAGAATACAAAATATAAATTTATATTTTGTATTCTCTTGACAAAGGCGTATTGCCGAAACATGTAGGGTTGTTTTAAATATATATACTTTGAAGTAAACCAGACCTTTAATCGCCGACTTATTAAGTTTACCTTATATATATATATATATATATATATATATATACCGGGTGCGGCAATAGTGTGTCGGCGGAGCTTAGCATGAAAACTAATAAAGTTGTAACAATGAAATTTTACGTACACATGTAGTATGCTACAGTGCATTTTCTAATTTTATTTATATATTTACAGGGTGTTCCAAATTTCCGCAACCACTTTCAATTTTTTTTTTAAATAGATTGCTATACTTTCTTGTCATTATGATGATAGTCACCCAAATTATCTTTGCAATGATATATGACAATGTGCACTTACAACTGTTAGTTTTGGTTTTATTACAAATTTTGTTAAAATCTTGACAGTTGCAGCGTCTAACATTTTAAGTCTTATCCTGAAAATGGGTGCAGTGCCTCACGTAACTTTTTTGTTACCAATTTATGGACTAACACGTTATATGTTTTGAGGGTGAACAACGTGACAACATATACAGAGTGTTAAATATGTCGTGCCAAAGTTATCGAAGTTTAAAGGCTATTTTCTCTTTTTTTTTTAAATTGAACTTATAATTTTTTTATTAGACAGCAAATTCCTTGTAAAATTGCCGTTAATATGGTACCAATAACATAGTACATATTTCTAGTATTTTCGAAGTTATAAACCTTTAATGGGATATACCTATGTTTATAATATTCAATATGCGGTGCATCTAAGAGTTGGTTGGCCATGAAATGATATCAAACAAAGTAACTTTCACAAACACCTGTTTCTTAATTCTTTATTATTAGTTTTAGAATTACATTTTGTAATTTTTCAATAATGAAACAAAATGAATTTAAAATGTGTTCAAATATATTTCCATTCTGCTCTATACATGCTCTTAATCGCCTCTCCATCGACAGACTCACATGAAACTCAAATAAAAAATTTCGTATGATTTGCTTGGTAATTTGTAGACAGCAATGTTTACATCCCCACTTACTCTGCAATTACATACATTCTAATTTAATATTTGTAAATATTTCATATAAAAAAGCCGAAAAACTCCAATAATTTATCAAACGTTATATTTAATGAACGGCTAAGAAATTATCTAAACAATCATATAGCTATGGAGTAATAATTAGCATTTTCAAACATTCAAATCTGACATCTGCTCTCAAAATACTGACATCTACTTTCAGTAACTCACATCTAATTTCAAAATAGGCATCTGCTTTCTAATCTGACGTTTGCTTTCATAACTGACATCTGCTATCAAAACTGACATCAGCTTTCAAAACTGACTTCTGTTTTCAACTTGACATCTACATTCAATAACTGACATCTGATTCATTAACACTGTTACTTTATAATGCATTTCTGTATGGCTTGAACCTGAGTCTATTGTGGCCTAGTGATAAAGGCGACAGCCCGGATAGCTGTAGACTTGGGTTCGAGTCCCAACGTAGAACACATTTTTCAAATAAAGAATTTCGTATGATTTGCTTTGTAATTTGTAGACAGCAATGTTTACATCCCCACTTACTCTGCAATTACATACATTCTAATTTAATATTTGTAAATATTTCATATAAAAAAGCCGAAAAACTCCAATAATTTATCAAATGTTATATATATATATATATATATATATATATATATATATATATACATATATATATATATTTGTGTGTTAAGCAAATTTACTGTGCACGCACACGTCTTACAAGGAATTGTTAAATTCAGTATTAATATTTGAATCATTAGCTTTCGGCATTGACGTTATTTTACAATTCTAATGGCGATCCTGTCAAGCTTCTCAACAAGATGTTAGCAATTTAACCAATAAACTGAGTAAAATATTTAGAGCATTCACAATTGCGTTGAAAGTTTAATAAACTTAACTAGTTTAAAATTAATAGGAGCCTTCATCGAACGTAAAGTACGTGTTTTTGCAAAATTTATTGTTTTAAAAATTATCCCAAGAAATTCGAACATTATATTGTTAGACTTCGCGCATATTAAATAAATTAAGTTTTTATTAAATCATCGCTTTTTCCTTTGTATGCGCAATGTTTTTCAAAAACTCTATATACAACCTTTGCGTTGCATTCCTAAAGAGAACGTTCGGTTGACACAAGCATCGGGTTAACCGTAGTTCTAGTACATATAGTACATAGGTTACTGTAAGAGTCATCTACACCCATTTTCATGTAAACCTACGTCTACCTGCCTCTAGTAATAATTGTAGTTTACCTGGCTATTCTAACTTCGTTATACACGCCTCGAATTACCTGCCGGGCGGTATCATTTTAACCCGCTTTCTATGACGAACCCCGCGGATGTATTTATTTTCAGCGATACCGCGATCCCGCTCGCGTATCGCGGATTTGATTAATTTTGTCTCTGTCTGCAGCCTCTCATTCGTTCACGGTTTCCGTAGAGATTCACTCCCCGCACGTACATATATAAGCGCCGGTTTCCGCGGATACTCTCTCACTCTTCTTAGTTTCTTCGACCTCACGTGTTCATTCAACACTCTCGACGCTTTCGTGCCCAACCACGGAACGCCAACAACATGATTACAAGTTAAGTACCCTTTACTTACTTTAATTCTTTCCTTTTTTCTTTCGTTATTTATTAATCATTACATAAATCATACAAAGGTGAGCTTTCACTAGAATTTAACGTATTTGTGTAGATTAACTTCAACCGGAAGTTAACTCTGCACGAGGTGTATTATAGTTGTTTGTTTTTATTTATGGTGTAGTGTTTAATATCGTTTGTTATTATTAAATAAAGCGCTTTAAGGACACCTCTGGTCTTTTATTATTAATTTATTTCATACTAATTTTATTACACCTGTGTTATACAATTTTAACAACGATGCCTTGTGTTTCGTGCATCGATCACCATTAACTAAAAATTAGTTATCATTTATTGTGATTCTAGACCTAGCCGGGATTTCAACATATATATATATATATATATATATATATATATATATATATATATATATATATATATCGCCGACTGATTAAGTTTAACATATATATATATATATATATATTCATATTTTTTAAAATTATTGTTTATACTTGTAATAATTTTATTCTCTTTACAGGTTTGAAATCAAGTTATGGTAAGTAGACAAATATGTAATAGTTTCACTAACATGTTAATTTTCAAATGCTTATAACAAATTTAGTAAATATTTGAAAGATTCAAATCTTTATAGTACAATTAATCGACTACTATGTATAAAACAAAAATATTTTTAATAATATAAAATATTCAAAAAAGTATAAAACTCCTTACCACAATTAATAATCGTACCCTATATATGTATTTCGACAACTAAGTTAAGTTGTCATCATAAGTAGCTAAAACCACTAATCAAAGTGTCGAACATGGGCCACAGTAAAGCTAACACATAGAAACGCGCACAACTTAACAACACTGACTCTAAAACAAATACAAAACTAAAATTATGTCAACTTACTCTTCTTAAGAAAACGGCAACGCCATGTGTTTATTCTCACGCCCTAGAATTTTCCTACCTACTTTTCTTAGAATGAAAAAGGACAACTGAATGTGAAGGATTGTTGTTCGAGTTAAACGTATTAATTTTGTTTTTAACGATATGAATGCTTTCGTATACGTTGAGATCTCTGGAGTTGCTCATATTTTTAACAAGTTTTAACCCTTTAATCGTGACGCTGTGATCCGTGTCCAGTACATGGTTAACGTCGCTCGATATTTCTGATCTATTAAATTTAATATGTCATATAAGATAGGACCATTGTCCGTATTAACGTATTAATTTTGTTTTTAACGATATGAATGCTTTCGTATGCGTCGAGATCTCTGGAGTTGATGATATCTTTTATATGGTCTATTAAATTTAATATGTGATATGTGTTCTTTAAAACGGGTTATTATTCAGCGTTTAGTTTAACCTACGTATTTCAAATTACAATCGCCGCAATTAATTTCGTATACACCTGATTTCAAATTCAAAATAACTTTATTTTTGGTATTGCAGGGAGACTTTTGTTGGTGTTTTCGGACCGAAAAGCAACTTGGAGACCTTGTTCTATAACAAGTCGATTAAAGTGTTTAGTGGTTGGATGGTATGATAAACAAATGTACTTTTTCTCCTGGTTACGTTGAGATACCAATTGGATACCATTTACAAAGGTATTTTTAATAATATAAAATATTATTAAAAATCTGGTGTGAAGAACACAAATACAGGTTCAATATTAATATTATAGAAAGGTGAAATACGTAACTGCGTCTCTGGGGAAGGATATGTTGGACCACGTTTCCAAAAAGAATAAATACTGGACCTGTATTTGCGTTCTTCACATCAGAGTTTTAATAATATTTTATATTATTAAAAATACCTTTGTATTATACAAAACTGGTGGGGTTTTACCCACTCATGTATGCTTCAATTATTGTGTTACATTACACATGCGGTTAGTCCGTAAGTATGAGTGAAGACACAAACAAAATACAGTTTCTTCAGAGCGATATACTTCGGCCGTCTGACAACAGGCAGCGCTGAATTTACTTCTATGCTAGATCTGGATAATTTCTGTGATATAACGATGTCGTTCTTTTTTGTGAATGTGTCTGAAGATATCCTTTCTCCAACGGAGGCGTACCGATGAACCTGTAGAAAGGTGAAATACGTATCCGCGTCTCCGGGGAAGGATATGTTCTGACACTTTAACAAAAAATATTAATATTGAACCTGTATTTGTGTTCTTCACACCAGATTCTTAATAATATTATATATTATTAAAAATACCTTTATATTATACAAAACTGATGGGGTTTTACCCACTCATGTATGTTTCAATTATTCTGTTATATTAATTATTTCTATTTCAAAACCATTTTACCTGGCGATGTTTTTAATGAAATTTAGTTCCATTTTGTATTTTTCTTTTGTTAACGGAAAATTTAGTAACCGATTGACAAGGAAATTAAAAGAAGCTGTCTTATGTTGAAAACCATGATTTTAATACGCGGTGATAAATCTATTGACATTGATTTTTTTTTCGGAAAATACCGATTTCAATTTTATGATTATTTCTAATTACTAATATATCTAAAAATGGTATCCTAACATTGTTTTCCTTTTCTACTGTGAATTTAATAGCCGGAAATTTCAGGTTTAGTTGTATAACGAAAATGTCCAAATCACATTTCCGTCCATCAAACATCGCGAAAATATCATCTACGTACCTAATCGAGACTCTTGGAAAATATTTAGCGTTATTTTTAAATTCTACTTCAAATTGACTCATAAATAAATTAGCTATGAAAGGAAATAGGCAATTACCCATTGTTGTGCCTTGTTTCCGTTCATAAAATTTTTCTCCACTTTGGAAACAATTTTGCGCCATGCAAAGAATTGTCTGTCTCAGTTATTATTTACTTTTATAGGTTAAATGTTATTCTTATAAAGCAAGTCCTCTACATATTTCAAAGTTTTTGGAATACCTTCAGTACCTATTCCAGAAACTTTGAAATATTTAGAGAACTTGCTTTATAAGAATAACATTAAACCTATAAAAGTAAAGGAATGCATGAGATTGACAACTCTTTACATAGCGCAAAATTGCTTCTAAGTTCGAGAAAAATTTTATGAACAGAAACAAGGCACAACAATGGGAAGGTAGTCTCCTTTCATAGCTAATTTATTTATGAGTCAATTTGAAGTATAATTTAAAAATAATACTAAATATTTTTCAAAGGCGTGGATCAGGTACGTAGATGACATATTCGTGATCTCTGATACACGAAAATATGAATTGAACATGTTCGTTAAATAACTAAACCTGAAATTTCCGACTACTAAACTTCGGTAGTAAAGAAAAACAATGATAGGATTCGATACATCGGTAATTAGAAATAAGCATAAAATAGAAATATATATTTTCCGGAAAGAAGCCAATGTCAATAGATTCATCACCACGGATTCAAATCATAGTTTTCAACATAAGACAGCTTCTTTTAATTTCTTAGTTAATCGGTTACTAAACTTTCCGTTATCAAAAGAGAGATGCGAAATAAAACTATATTTCATTAAAAACATCGCGTAATCAGGAGAAAAAGTACATGTGTTTACCATGCCATCCAATCACGAAAAACATTAATAGAGTTGTTAAAGAACCAGGTTTCCAAGTTGCTTTTTGGTCCGAAAACACCATAAAAAGTCTCCTAGACAATACCAAGGATAAAGTTAATTTGAATTTGAAATCAGCTATATACGAAATTAATTGCGGCGGTTGTAATTTTAAATATATAGGTCAAACGGAATTCTCAATAATAACCCGTTTTAAGGGACACATATCACATTTTAATTTAATAGACCAGAAAAATCTAGCGTCGCTGACACGGATAACAGCGTCACGACTAAATGGTTAAAACTTGTAAAAAATATCAACAACTCCAGAGATGTCGACGAATACGAAAGCATTTATATTGTTAAAAACAAAATTAATACGTTTAACTCGGAAACGGTCCTATCCCATACAGTTGTTTTGTGCGTTCTTAGAAAAGTAAGTAGAAAAATTCGAGGTCGTGAGAATAAACACATAGCGTTGCCGTTTTCTTAAGAAGGGTAAGTTGACAATTTTAGTTTTGTATTTATTTTAAAGTCAGTGTATACGTAGGCGGTGGTTAAGTTGTGCGCATTTCTCTGTGTTAGCGTTACTGTGGCCCATGCTCAACATTTTGATTAGGGGTTTTACCTACTGATGACAACATAGTTATCGAAATACTTATTAAGGTTACTATTATTAATTTTGTGCACTATGTGTTGTATTTGGGAAATTGAAACAAATTAGAGAATTACTTTAAAAATATTTAACAACTTCTTAAATATAAAATAAATCTTCCAATATTACATCCAATTATCATAATAGAAATAATAATAATAATAAATAATAAAAAATTTAAAACAACAGAAACTTTCAGTCATGACATAAAAATTAACTTTGGCCTAGACAAATGCTGCATAAACGCGATGACCAAAGGGATCTGGATTGATTCGGAGAACTATACATTAGAACACACATTAGACGCACAAGAATTTATACAAACAATGCAACCTCAAGACACATACAAATACCTTGGCTTCGAACAGAGCAGAGGGATAGACAAGAACCGCACAAAAGAACAAATAACTCAAGAGGTCAAACGCCGAATTAATCTGATCCTAAAGACAAAACTTTCAGGTCGGAATTTGGTCACCGCAGTAAATACATACCCACTACCAGTGCTAATGTACACGTTTGGTATAGTGCGATGGACCGCTACAGAATTAGAGGAGATAAACAGACTATTACGGGTAACATTCACTAAACACCGTGCCCACCACCCCAGAAGTTAGAACGAGAGATTCCACCTTCCTAGGAAGAAAGGAGGCAGAGGTATAATTGATATTAAAAATATCTACCATGAGTAGATAGATGACCTCAGAGAATTCTTCACAGTAAAGGCACAAACATCCACAGAGCTGTGCGCAAAAATGATGACCGTTTCACTCTACTCAACTTAAAGGACACGCAAAACAATGTTAAAGACAACGAAAAAATGAACGCGTGGAGAAACAAAGAACTACACGGAAGGTACATACACGCTACACACAATGAATACATCGATAAAGAAGCGACAATACAATGGCTATGTAACACCAACTTATTTGTCTAAACAGAGGGCTTTATGACGACTATACAAGATCAAGTGATAGCAACTCGCACCTACAAGAAACACATTCTAAGGGAAAACATCGCATCAACGCCATGCAGAATATGTGGCGAGAAACTGGAAACTATAGAACATATACTCAGCAGATGCCTCATTTTAGCCCCAAAACAATACACTAGACGCCACAACAATGTTGCGAAAGTGATCCACCTGGCAATATGCAAACAGTATGATGGAACCACTGGAACAACACCATATTACCAGTACTAGCCGAAAAATATAGTGGAGTTGGTTGAGGCCATGATTTACTGAAATCGGACAATACAAACTGACAGAACTGTCCAACACAACAGACCAGACATTACGTTACGAGACCATAACAAGAGCATTACGTACCTCATAGACATCTCTGTGCCAGCGCCAGCGAATATCTAGGCGAAGTACAGAGACAAGATCGACAAATATTTACCGCTTGCCCAAGATGTTAAAGAAGTGTGGAGCCAAAACAAAGTGGTTGTAGTTACCGATCATCATCGGTGCTACAGGAGAAATACCGCTGAAGTTACATGAGGCTTTAAAGTCCCTAAACATACATCCTATGACATATAAACAGCTTTAATAAATAGTCATACTAGAGTCAACGAGCATTGTGCGGCAGGTACTGAGCCAGAATACATGATAAAAAACCACGAACTCATCTCAAACCGAAACACCATATCTCCGAAAACACGAACTAAACGACTCCTACGATTTAATGCGTCGATTAATGAGAAAAAAAAGAAAAAAAAAACACAAACAAAAACAACAAAAAAAGAGGCAAAAGAACAACGGTACGCTAGATCCATGAAGGAAAAAAAAGTCAAAAGAACAACGTTACAGTAGATCCATCGAAAAAAAAAAGTGTATAATTCTACCAATGTTTCCATCCATATCAAGCAGGATAGATGTTGATATGCTTGCCTCGCGGCCGTGTATACAACTTTTTCTATTTCTCCCGAAAGGAGCTCTCACATCAATAATAATAATAATAAGTAATAATAGTAATAATAATAGTAATAGTTCAAGTTGGGGCGCGCGAACGCGGGCAACGTGGCTGGGAGGTGAAACGTTGGCACCGGTGGGGGCTGACGTGGTCCTCTATTGGGTGGTAGCGTAGCACACGAGCTACCAAACTCTAGGGGGGTCTGCCCGATGGGCCGATAGGTGCCATTACGTCTTTCCAGCAGTGGAGAAAGGAACCAAGCTACGCGGCGCAAATCTCGGCGCCGTGCAATGCACACGCCACTAGGACCGGTCCTGTGCGGCAACCTGGCCAGGCTGGCGTAAACAGCACACACACGCCCGACGTGCGTGCAGTGCCGTTAAGATGGCACAAAGTGTGACCGTCGTCGACCGAAGCAGTCACTGAGAGTGTTGCCTCGGTTGGCGACGAGCAACCCCGTGCAGGCTGCATGGAAAATTATAGAAGTTGTCGGGAAAGGGCTGGCGGCCCTGCGCAAAATTAACGCGACCCAACATTAAACACATGCACCAGCCCGCTAACATACAACACTTCTACACATAAATACAAAACCACACACCCAGAAAGGGAAGCAATTTTCCAGCAGCTGCCAACACATAACTTAACACAAGTATATATTTATATATATATACGCAAACTTGTGATAGTGTATGTATGCATATATGTACTCAAGCGCCTGTTTTGGTAAGTATGTACTATAATAAATATTAATATAATAATAATTTTAATATAATTAAATGTTAGATAAATATGTCAACCATCTTGTTCAAACGAACCGATTGGGTAAGATAATGGCAACCAAGACCGAATGGTTCTTGTGAGTGGAAGAGGTAATAATAATAATAATTACTATTATAATTATAATAATAATAGTAGTAACAATAATTCATGCCTAGCATTCTCCAATTAAATTTCAAAAAATATATTACCGAAGTTTCTTTTGTTTACTTGTGTTGGCCATAAATACAGTGATTGTTGCTCGGTATAATTTCATAGTTTAATTTGTTAAGCTGCTAAGTCGTTGTTTGCTATATTTATTACTGTGAAACAGAATAAAACAATTCAATTTTTCGGGCACTCGTTGAATATACTGCAAGTCCTTTTGGGGTTTGCTAAGACAATCATTCATCTTCTAAAATATTTACGTCACCAAAGATTTTGGGTCTATATGGAGGCTCACTTCAAAATGGTCGATCTTTCTTATGAAACTCTAATCAAAGTTTGTGTATCATAAACTCTGCTGTGAGGGCTGTACTATTTCAAAATGTAAATTAATATCGATACGTACATACATACATCTGTATAGCCATGAGCGGAATACGAGAAGGATGCTTACAGGGGTGTATAATAATAAGAACTAAAAGTAAAGGTCCGAGGTTAAAGCATTGCAGGATATGCCCCGTGCTTCATTCATTTGGTCAGGTATGACATAATATTTATAAAGGAAGAACCATAGGCAAACGAATTTGATTTATTTTGTAAGATATTGTGAATGACAGTATCAAATGTATTGGAGAAGTCAATGTAAATTATATCGACCCTATAAGTTTGCTTATAGAGCGACCAGATAAAAATATATGCTGACGAGGAGAGGTTTACTGTAAGCTAAAATGCGGTTGTAAAGACCGAAATTTTATAGAATCACAATCGGTCGGTAATTATTCAAATAAATCTAGCGCGTTTTCAGAGATTGAAAACTGTAATAGACTTTACAGGCAAGTTGATAACGGTGGAAAATGGTTTAGTGAAACGAATCGTGCATATTTACCCAAAAAATGATGAAAAATCATATCATCAGAAACTGCACTACCAGTATGAGTAAAAGTTTTAGAGAAATGCTGTGCAAATGCATTCTCGGTCGTTCTACTGTATGTTATTACAATTTAACTTTCCGCGAATCCTGGTAACATCCTTTCTGGGAGACATAAAATTAGAAACCGCTCGTATTTAAATAGAAGCTTCCACGTATGATATATAAGAGCTATACGCAGAAGTAGTTTCCATTCATACAAATTTCTTTTACATTCTACTAGATGTGCAGAATTGAACGAATTTTTCCATTTATTGCTTTATCTTTAAGTGCCTTATAATTTCAGATGAAGAATATATAGGATAAGGAAAGGATTAGTAGAACTGGATTATTTAAAGTCATAATATGCTGTAGTAATTGGAAAGTGTTAAATTCACATCAGTATAATTATCTAAAAGCGACTAATTCAGACTCAGAAGATCACCGGAGCGGCTAAAATAGTTGGCTTTATGAAATTTAAAGCGTAAATTAGTAGTTTGAAGGAAAAGGTTTATTTCCAAATTCCGATCGACTCAACATCTATTAATTAACTAGAATTATATGCATCTTCGGAAACTGAGAAGCGCTCATAATGAACAACTGTTATAGGACAAGATGGATTTAGAAGTGTAAATCAAGAAGCTTATAAAGCAAGCTACAAAGATTTTTAAATAGGAAAACTTTATCACATGTGGTGGACGCATTTACAAATTGCTTTTGTTATTTGCAAAGATACTAGGATTAAACATTCCAATAAGCAGAAAAGGCTTATCTACAAGGTAGGTTTCTAATTGCTCAAAAAAGCCTTCTATATCGAAAATTGGAATATCAGGTGCAGAATCGATGGTTAAATCGATTATATCCCATATAATATTGTTTGGATTTCGACAGTAGTAAATTTAACGTAACTCTATTTACGGTTTCTTTACTAATACTTCATCTAAATATATATTTTCAGAATACATATCTGTAAGAACGCATTTGACAAGTTTATTATATCAAGCAACTAATTATATTCTATAAACTGTCAGATTTTTGTCAAACTATTTCCATTAATTGCTTATATTTAGTTTTATTTTTGCTTATATTTAGTCCACTTTGTCACAATATTCGCAAGATAAATTAATTTTATTACTTAATCATAAATAACTGTTTTAATAAACGCCTCCATAGTGATTACCTTATTAAATTATAGTTTTTACTAAATTCGTTTTTTGCTTAATTTTCATCCAATCCAAGAAAAAAAATACTTGTAAACGTAAAGTTTCTTCAGTCTATTAAATAGCATATGCAAATAGTACATATATTGTTTAATTATTGTTGAAATACTTGCGGTATCTATTTAAATTACTGTTAAAGTCAGTTAATTCTATTGTTAGCGTTATAATTAGAGACTGGATTTTATGCAAAATGCATATTTGTTGTTTTTTGGTATATTCCTTCTATACTGTGTACTTATCCATTTTGCACCCTCAGAATACGTTTTTTACCTTTTTTTTTAGTGCATATAATGCATATTTGGACACTTTACCATAACTGCATATGCACGTATATATTTCATAATTTTTTGCATATTTATGCATATATTCGCCATTTTCATAAGATCCATAATAAAATCTGATATTTAAAGATATTTAATTTGTTTGTGTAAACGTGAAGGGATTAGCATTCCTTCAACTTTGCATTAATGACTCATTAAAAGTCCATCTCATTAATAATGACTATAATGAGATAGACTTTCCCAAAAATAGGATTTCACTGTACTGATAATCGGTTTACAGGGCAATTAGAACTTACGTAAGAAATCCTTTTCAGAAATGTAGGTATTAATGCAGGTATATTATACCGTACGACTAATATCAATATAAGAAAAAGAAATAATTTCCTTCATAGTTTGTTCATTCGTAAACGTGTTAAGGTCTGTGTTATTTGGTGAAACAAAAATGAATTAAAAATTTTTGAAAATGCCGAAGATAGCTAAAGCGAAGTCGTCTCTAATAAAAAATTGGATAAGTGATTGCAGTGCACCAAAAATTATTGACGAAGAAAGTGTTTTCTGCACCTTCAGGGACAAAAGGGTAAGTTGAATTTTGAAATATTTTGTCAATAACAAGTTCTACAATTATCAGAATTTTTTTTGTGTTCATAAATATAATGAAACAATTTCATAATAAATTATTATTAGATATGTTTAATTTTAATATATCTTTGTAATATTTCTTTGTCATAAACACCAAAATAACCAAAATCAATCAAATTTAAACAACTGGAGAACTTTACAAAACCAGACAATTTATTTTTCCAGTTTTTGTAGTAATATAGTAATTAATAATAATTATTATAACTTAATGTTAAGAATATATATTTGTTACACAGATTACCTGCCAGAAGAAATTTCAAGTAGTGCAACATTTGAACACAACATTTCGTCAGAACAGGGTTTCTGAAAATTTGAATAAACCGCGGCAGCAACTTTTGGAGGAAAGTTTTCTCAATAATTCGAAGAATCCACAAGAAGCATTTTCCAAAGATTTGTGTAATCTTTTTGTGGGTTGTAATTTTCCTTTACATAAATTGGACAATCCGATATTTCAAGAATTCCTGTTGTTCGACAATACAAAATCAGCTATCATATATTAAATCTAATTTTGTAATAATTGAGCAGGCAATTACTAGATTAGAAGATAGAAATTTATCTTTAAATGATGGTGTTGGCATTGTAAATGATATTGAAGAGAAAATTGGAAAAGTCAACGGATTGACTGGAAAAAGAATTAAAGAAGAAAGAAAAGAAAAAAGCCGCAATTCTAAGCAAAAATGGAGGTTTTGTTACATTAAACTCTATAAATAATGTAATTAATGTAAATTTTAATGAAGACATTAATATAAGCCCCTCATTAATACCTATTTTTAAGAATGCACCGATCACATCTTGCCATGTTGAAAGAACATTTTCCCAATATAAACATATACTTACAGATCGTAGACATAATTTAACTATTGAAAATTTAAAGAAATATATGGTTATTTATTGTAATAAATAAATATATAATTTGTAAATACGACAATTTATTCTAATAAATAAATATACAATTTGTAAATACGACAAATGAATTTTAATTTCCTAAAGCATAATAAATAAATGCACATCATAAGTGCATATTGTAAGTGCATATTTAGGGATTTTTTAAGTGCATATTGCATGCATATTTGGCAAACTTTTTAGTGCATATTTTCCAGTCTCTAGTTATAATATTACATGTAATATGAATCTGGGGAAATATAGAAATTGTAAAAAAAGGAAGCGAATGCTCTAGAAATGCTTTAGCAATTTGACACTATTTCAGTCAAGAAATCCTTTCATTTCCTTTCCCAAATTAATATCAACAATCTGTTTATATTCTTCTAGAAAAGTTTCAATCTTTTATAAATTCATCTCTAGAGTTGATTCAGGCTTCAGTTGATCAGAATTTATATTCATATCCGTTAATAATAAACACGCAGAAAATGGTCGCTAACTTTTTTGTATTTCTAACTTGTGCCTTCTTCAAATGTTCAAAATTTATCTCATGTCAACTTATTTGTTAATAACTAATAAAAATACAGATTTTTTTAATAAGGTAAGCTGATATACGAGGTGCTAAACAGAAATTCCCACAATTTTAATGTACGCGCGCAGAAATGGTAATACAGCTCCATTGGCTAGATAGTGAGAGCTACGTCTATACTAAGTCAGTCTGTCAAACGGTACTTTGCTAGGTGGTTATAAACAGTTTTTGTGTTTATATTTGTTACTCTGCAACAATACAATGTTTGATATGAAACAGAAAAAACGTGCATCAAATTCTGCTTCAAACTTGTTAAAACGGCAGCTGAAACTCTGAAAATGCTCAAACAAGCGTTTGATGAGGATGCTTTAGGTCAGGAGGTACAAGCGTCTTAAAAATGAACGTGTGTCGGTTGATGATGATGGTCCATTGACGGAAAACACGCCACAAAATGTGACAACTCTCCCTACTCCCCAGATCATGCCTCGTGTGCTCTCGAAGTTGAAACTGAAGCTCAAGGGGCGCTGTTATGAGTTGATTGAGGAGATCCAGGCCAAATCGCAGGCAATGTTGAACATGTTAACATGCGACAAGTCGCCGGGATCAGTGTAGTTATGCGGAAGGAGAGTACTTTGAAGGGGGTGGTAGTAAATAAGTTGTAAGAACAATTTATTGTTTTTTTTTCACATTTCGGGAATTTCTGAGTAACACCTCCTATGTATCGTAGAATTAATAAAAGTTGGAGCAGATAAATTATGATACACTGCCATTAGTATTAAAACGACTTAGTAAGACATTATGATCAGCTTACGGGAAACGTTCCAAGAAATTTCACAAAAACGTTACCGTTAAAATGCCATCCCATTTTAATTATCATAAATTAATAGATGTTCAATAATATTAATCATTTTATAATTTACTTTTTCTTTATATCAATCGTTACATTTCCGTCTCGAGCCATTCTATCCTTATAGATAAGCAAAAAATTCTTGATACGTAGATGCCAAATGGTATTATTGGAACTAATAATTATCGCATACTACCGAATTGAAAGATCAAACTTAATAATCACAAAACAATTATAAAAAGTATTGTTGTTTGTCCTGATAAATTTGTATCTCATGTGATGAACAGTATTAGTTGTTTGTTCTGAGAAGGACGGTTGTGGCGACATTTGACAAAACTACATTCATCATCTTCTGCACGCCAATCTCGAACTTTGTCCAAACGAAATCAGCGAGGTAGTACTATAATTATTCTAACTATAAGATCTTGTATACTCGTTATCTGCGCGCCTTATTGGTTGTCACATCTGGCTAATCGAAGTTAATTAAATGAATATTATTCGTCGGTGTTTATAATATTCTGTGTCATCTATAGTAGCTATACTAGCGGGATACTGGATATGATTTGAAATTGAAACTTTGTGACGATCATCCTGACTGTATATGACCTCATATGACCTTAGGCCAGCAAAATTTGTCGCGGCAATAAATTTATTTCTGCTGTGTGTGCAGATAAGAGTTGGCAAAACAAGTGTAGCGTGTTTCTTTCGTCTGGCTCTAACGTAAGCGGCTTGTTTAGATATGCCGCCATTTTGTTGTTGACGTTTGCCGGCAAATTTAAAAGTGCAATTTTGGCAAGGGGCATTAGATATGCCGCCATTTTGTTGTTTACGTTTGGCGGCAAATTCAATCATTTTCGCAATCTGATCTAGGCTGCTCTACACCATATTTGTTTTTAGGGGATTGAGGAAAACAAAGAAAAACATTTTTTTTAAATTTTATTTATATTTATTTTATTTCTCAATAAACCAGTTAAACGATAAATATACATTATCTTTTGCACAATTCAAATAATTTTTTTATGTTGATTACAATGATAATTAAATGCCCCTGCGTTAACGTTGTTATCGAAGGGCAATTAAATTTGTCCAAATCGATTATTATATTTGGTAACAATTTTTATAGTGTTATCTTCTTTTGCAATCCATTCACCATTATAATACAATTAACAGCAATAATTTCACTAAGATCTTTGAAATATCGTATACAGCTAGTTCTCGTAAAAAGAATTCACTGTCTTTATACTCAAATTCTTGAATACCTACTATGAACATTTTTTTGTATAGTTTTTTCTTCTTCTTTAGAAAGTTTTAACGATACTTGTCAATGGATTATATTTAATAATCCGGTCGTGTAATAAGAGACAATAGGCACTAAATTCTAATGTCCACTGCTCCGTTCTTTACAATTTAAATCTGGTGACTGCAAGCGATAACTGCTATCGGTGCTATATGTTCATAATTTTTAGGAGATAATCACGGTTGTATGTCATTATATTACTAATATGAGCGTTGAAATTGTGAATACATTTCATATAAGATGGCCCACTGTTTCTTTTTAAAATCTGCACTGACACTATCATATGGATATACTTCTGAATTTAAATATAATTTTATATTCGCTAAATTACGGTGATTAAATTGACTCATATCTCGACCAATAGAATCATTTCTATCTGATTGGAAAGTCAAAATAACAAATCTCGGTTTCTCCAATTGACTGGTTGTTTTAACTGTCCATATATGTTTTGTATTTTGTTGTACTAAAGGAAGTTCTTGTAATTCCCAACATCTAAATGCCACATCTAGATCGCTATTATTATCTACATATTTTAATAAACGTAATTTTTCAATATCTGACACCGCAAGATGTGGAACTTTCCATGATATTTTGTTGAACTTTTGGTTTATCGGTTGACGTAACAGGTACATTACATATTGTATTTATATCTGAAGTACTTCTAATTAAAACTAATTCTTGACGTATATTTTAAATAATTTTCTGGAAATCTTCACGCAGACCTAACAGCGTATTTAAGGGTATGCAAACATTAAAATATCCATTGGTATTATACTTGGGTGTGAGAAATGCGACCAACTGGCATTTTCTAAATGTGTACATTGATTACTTGTATATGATGCATAACCTTTTAATGTACTAGCAATGCCTGGATTTCTAATACGATCTATAACTCTTCCACCTAGTTCATACCGAATTTCATCAAACAAGAATGACACGCCGTTATTTACAAATTTTAATATGTCACTTTTTTCACCATCTTCTTTCAATAATCTTCCCTCAATGTAGAGAAAACTTTGACATGGTAACGTATAAATATCTTGGGTCTGAATCGGAATTCTAATTTCATCATTGTTATTAAATGTAGTTGCTGCATAGGGTTGGTGTATATGATATTCAAAATTTACAATTGAATTATCCACATAAACGCTCTCCCCAACTTTTAGGTTGCCAAAACTAATTTTTTTCTCTTATCTCGCAATAATTTAAATCCCAATGAATGTAGAAAACGTTTATTGTTCGCTGTTAACACTTTGAGTTTCTGTTTACTACTGTGTTTTATTTTATTATTGTTACTTTTTATATCTGATATATTATTAAATGGTGATTATATCTGAACACCATTTTTTTTTATGTGGAAATATGTTTTAAATGTAGGCTCACTGTTATGATTTCTTCATTAAAATTAATCAATTTACCATCTTGGTCGGTTATTCTAACTATTAATTCATTAATATACCCTGTATTGATTGGTAGATAGATAACATTTATGGGGTTTTCAATTATTTTTGTTCCTGGTTTGTACTGTAGGACAAAATACATGCAATATGTGCATTTGTTCAATATTATTATCAGAATTGGTAACCAAATTATATTCTATATTTATAGAATTAATATTAAAAATATTTACTGGAAAATCTGATTCGTATCTCACATTTTTAACCAGTTTTCTCGGTTTAAGTCCTAATAATGAATCAATATTATTCGGTTCTTCAAAGTTAATTACTTTATTAGATTTTATTTCACATTTTAATGTATTTCGTTTGCTGTGAATAGAAATAGCTGTTGGTTCTGATCCTTTTTTTTTCATTTTCTTCTAAATATTTTTCGATATACCGATTAATATCACTAATTTCGTATGCACCATCAGGTAATACGATTTTTTTATTTTCCCCATAATAGAGAATATTATTCGAAGAATTTACATTTGATATTGAATTATAACTCACAAAATTAACCATTCCTATAACGTATGAATCTGTGTCATTTAACACTATTGGTGGGTATTGTTGGAAGTAAGTATTGAAGATTTTTGACTGAATGTAAATGTATAAGACATTGTAACATGTTAGTTCAATTACATCTACAAATAGAATGAAAACAACAAGTATTATCTATTTCATTTGTATAATTTATTTAATCAAAATTTTATACAGAAATGTCCACAAGTATAGGTATTTTTTGTTAGTGTTTGATATTTTTTATAAGTATAATAAATTTTTACATTTCCATTTGATTTAAAATATTCAACTACTTCTTTTGGTGGCTGTAGATTACCGTAAGAATCAAAGTAGATTATTTTACTTTTATATTTTTGTATATACCACCCAATGTGTACCTGGAGAATTTGAATTATCTAGATTTATTATACCGTTCCAGAATTTTTACGTATTTGTCGTGGTAATCGATCTTTCATGAAGACTCCTCGAAAGTTTGGAATTTGAAATTTGTTTACATATTTTATAATATCAATATTTATTAACGCTCTTTTAGGTAAATTTAATTGTATCTTTCTCTTCATCGTTATGGATAATTACGCATAGCCTCACTAGTGTGTAAATATAAATCTCATCCTTTTTATATGGTTTTAAATATAAACCTTTTCCCATAGCCATCGCTTCCATCGATCTATTATGACGTTCAGCTTCAACTAATTTTTGTTTACCCTCTTTTACTTGTTTTATAGCTTCTACAATTTTGGCAGCACCTCCACCTAGTTCTCCCAAAGCACTTAAACCTGCAAATATTGGTATTAACGAAAAAACACCACCTGTCTTAGGTACAAGTATTACATATTTTTTCTTTCTTTTTTCATACATGAACCAAATTTTCGTGTTGCTTTTTGTGCTATTGAAAGAACACTATTCATAGTTTTAGGACTTTGATTATTTATACTTTTCTCTACTTCTATAACTACTTTATTAAGTGAAACAAGTTTCTTTTTCTTCTTCTTAATAGATATATTACATTTCATATTTTTATTATTGATTTTCATCATACTTTTCTGAAGTGATGTTACTAATACTGATGCTTGAAGACTATTATAATATTTTGAAATTGTAGGTTTTTTATAATCATTACCATTGTGATCGTCAGCATCATCATCATCATTATCATTAAATTTACGTTTCAAATATAATGTTGATCTTGGTAGAATATTTACTGGAGTAGTGTTATTCAATTTAATTTTTTTATAGTCTAAATTAATTTCATTAGTATCTTTTTTTCGCTTTAACGGTAGTATATTTTGTGAAGAAAGATTTTTCTCTCATGTTAACGACGTTATCATCATCTATTTTAATTCTTTTTTCCATCTTCTTTGAAACTTTTCTGCTTACATTTTTATTTGGTTGTTGTTGCATTAAACTATCTTTAATATTTTTAAGCGCACTATCAACTGTTTTCGATATTTTTTCAATTAATTTTAAATGTTTGTTTACTATGTTACTATGCTATGTTACTATGCTCTAGATAACCCATACCTAATTTTACTTTACTCTTCATAATACCCGCAACACCTAGGGAAGCGATTTTCTCACCGAACGATGTACATGATGATCGAAAACGATTCATAGCCCTTTTAGCTAACATTTTATCGGCTTCATATCGTTTTTTTATATCATTTTCTTGTGAATAAAATATATTATGTTCTGTACAAGCAGCATCTAATCAATTTATAGGCAAATCACCTCGTTGTAATATTTTTCTAAGTTTCGTCCCAGTACCACAATAACTATTGTGGTACCCTGGTATGTGCATTTCGAAGGGTAATGAATTATTAATTGCATTATTAATTAAACCACCGCCTAAATAATACTTCATTATTAACAAAGTGTTTGCACTGATAAGTGATACGTAAATAAGTAAGAATATACACATAACAACATTTATATTGTCATGAAAATAACACCTCAAAAAGTGACATTAGTCATTGAAAATCGCGATTGGGACGCTTTAGATAAAAAGAAACATCAAAAACATTGGCAATTATTTTCACCCACTATTTGAGGTATAGTAGCGGGGTCATCGAATTGGGGCAAAATAAATATAATAGTTACTTTAATTGAGCATCCGAATTGTTAAAAATTTGAAAACACATACGTTTATTCAAAATCTTTATACCAACCAAAGTATGTATACTAAAAAAAGTTACTGAAACCCATAAAAGGAATATCCTTTCAATCGTTTTCGAGTAATGAAGGTGTTATACCATCGAATAATGCAAAACGCAATTCATTTTTTATTTTTGATGATGTTTCATGTGACAAACAAAATGTAATACGTGAATACTTTAGCATTTACTTTTAGCATGGGACGTTATAATAACATAGACTGTTTCTATTTATCACAAACATATGCGAGAATAGAAAAAACACCTTATCAGAGGTAATGCAAACGCAATTATATTATTTAAACAAGATGATCAAAATTTAAAACACGTGTACAGTGACCACGTCAGTCCTGATTTATCATTTGAAAATTTAAAAAAATGTGTTCGATATGTTGGAATGAGCGATATGGATTTTTAACGATTGTAAAAGATTTCCCTTTAAATAAAGGTAGAAGAGAAGGTAGAGGTAGAAAAGAATTTGATCAATATATATCAATGTGAGCTAATGAATAATCGGTCATACTTTAATTATACACGGTAGTGTTGAAATGTTACTGAAAGAGAGGAAAATTAAAAAGAAAATTATAAATAAACGAAGGGATAATAAAAATAAACTAGACATTTTAAAACATGGTGAAATTGTTCAAGAAAAAATATTTTTACCTATAACTAAACATTTAAAGAAAATTGAAAAAAATTTAGGTGTGAAAGACACATCTACTGATGAATTGTTTAATGAAAATATTAAAAATGAATATACTAAAACAGGTGATGATAATGAAATGTTCACATCATTAAAACAAATAACAAACGATGAAGCATCCAATATTAAATCTCAAGAGAAAAATGTTGATATTCACGTTGATAGTGATGTTGATGATAATAAAGATAATGATGATTACGATGGTGATATAGATAGCCTTTCAATACCTAAAAAGTATCTACGAGATATGAAAAATAAAGAAAAAGCAGATGAATTTGATCAAAAATATGGAATTAGATGTAATAAAGATAATAAACTTTTGATTGGTAATTCAATAGTTACTCTAATACCTAATGGTGATATTATTGTTCAAAAGAAACAATATAAAGGAACATGAGGACTCTATGAATTAGTATTTAAAAAAGAACCTCAAAACTATACTAATAATGATAAAAAAGTTTATGGTGAAATAGTGAAAACGAACGCAGACGACACTATAAAGCCAAGAAACAAATTGATAGTAGTAACTTAAAAAAGTACAGAGAAATCTTGGCATCTCTAACATCAGAAATGGGTGAATTTTAATTAAATTAACTCATTTAAATATCAATTATATACATTGGGATGATCCAAATTAACTAGTAGATAGATTAAAACTATTATTGAGTTCACACGCAGCTGGAAATGTAGGTGCAATAAACGAAATAAATTCAATAATTGAAGAACTACGTTAAATAAAATTAATAAAATAAGAAATATGACTGAAATTGATAAAAAGCGACAAGTTGTTGAAGAAATACATAAACTGGCTAGAATTAATTTTAAAAGACCGAAAGTTATTATTAAATCATTAAAATCGGATATAGTCGAGAGGATCTCTTACTCAAAGGAAAACAATGGTTATAAATATATTCTAGTTGTAATTAATTGTTTTTCGAAATATGTTTTTGCATATCCACTAAGTTCTAAATCGGCATGCGATTTTTGTAATGCCATGGAAAAAGTATTCAAAATATCAGTACCAAACAATTTACAAACAGACAATGGGAAAGAGAAAAAAGAAAGAAACTGTGAATTCAAAAACTTAATGCAAAAATATTCAATTAATCATTGCAGTACCTTCAGCGAGAAAAAAACGTCTATTGTGGAACGTGTTAATAGAACTCTCAAAAATATAATGTGGAAAGAATTTAGTTATAGAGGAAATTACAAATGGATTAAAATTTTAGATTTTGTTATTCATAAATATAATCACTCGAAACATAGAACTATTGGTATCAAACCTGTTGAAGTTAATAAAAACAATGATTACAAGAAGTTTACAGTAATATAAAATTATCAACTTTAAATAAATTTAAAATTGGTGATTCTGTAAGAATATCTAAAATTAGAGGAGCCTTCGATAATAAGTATATTCCTAACTGGTCTATGAATATCAGTTACAAAAAGTAAAATTCCCCTACGTATATTTAGTTGAAAAGATATTAAAAAGAAAAAATAACAAAGTACTTGTGAAATGATTGGGTTTTGATAATACATATGATACTGTTACGTGTAGAAAATCACTCTGCGTTCTGCTAGTATATTTTTAATCCATTTAATTCTATTTTAAGCTCTTCAAGTCAACTTGGTCCGCTTATTTTTCAACATGTTCGATTTATTCTAATTTATATTATTAGTTTGTTAATTATCATCCCTCTTAAGCTTTTCAAAACGTTAATTCCTCCAAATTTTTATTTCAGGTTCGATTATTTTGACCGACCCTATATTTATTTTCATATGATTTTTATCTATGTTTAGTTTTGCGCCATCTATTTTTGTTCAAGTTATTTCTATAGTTGTATTATTTAACGTATCGCCGCCTTTTAAACATATATTTTTCCGCTTAGTCATACACGCCGTAATTCGCTTTTTCTCGTATTTTGTAACTCCGTTACCCACTCTTATGTTGTGGTAATTTTTGTTTTGAATTTGAAGACCGTCTAGACACATTTTCCTTTTTGATTAGTCTTGTTTTACTGATTTAATTTGCTATTTATTAATTCTTTCGTTGGAAGCGCCCTCTTTCCGGCATTCTGGTTTCTTCCATTTACAGAGATCTGTACGTTGGGGGTAATTGTTTTGAAATGTAATTTCCGGCTTCTGCTAATTAATTATTTGACGAAATGTGTTCTGTTAGACTCTTGTGACGATCTTCAATCGTTTGTGAGATTTTGAGCTTTTATTTTCCTTCGTTTATGTTTCCGAACATTTTGGGTGACGTACGTCCGCCATGGGTTGTAACACGAGGTATTTTTCTGACATTTGATCGTAAGTCATCCATGCGCTAGCTTGTATTTTTTTTGTGCAAAGAAGCATTTCTGCGGTAAGAATTATTTTTATCTATTGAAACGTTATTTATTTCGTATTTTCTTCTTAGGATTGTTTGATAATTAGTGCTAGATTCCGAGTGATTAGCAACTAATATCGAAACTGATGAAATTTTAACGAGAATTTTCTTTCCACGCGGCTAACTACGGCCATTTTGGGACCAAGAATTTCTGGTTGGAGAACAGACTCTTCCGAGTATTCTACTGGAAGAATTGACTAGGAGGAAAGACTCCAGGAGGACTAGGCTCCCTTATTTTCTGTACAAGCTAGGTGTAGCTATAATTTTGTGACTTCAGGAGGGTCTTGCTGTCAAGATTTTCTCTTACAATTATAATCGTCGTTAGTGTGTTACTTAATTCTTTTAAAATCTTTTGAGAACTGCAGAGAGGGGCTTCACTCTTCCCTGAATTATTCTGGTGTATAACCTAACTCTTTTAGCTTTTAGCACCCACCAACTTTGATCGAAAGGTAATAGTACGTTAATATTAATTTTATTTTTATTAACTATAAGGTTGACTGATTTTTCTAGCAACCGTAGCATTTAGCAATATTATTCACGAGGCTCAATACCTTCAGTAGAGCTTCTGTCTAATAATTGGGGGTTACGTCAAGACCTAATTTTAATTTAATTTATCTGTAAACGTTTATGTAAGGAACCACTGTGTGAATTCATTCTTGTGTTCTATTTGATTTCTGATTTGTTAAATTGACGTATTAGTATTTAGTTGTTCATTTTATAATCACCTGTGTATACAGGGTGGAGCAAACTTAACAGGTGTACCTGTGCTTTTGTTATTTAACGTACACCTTAGTTTTTTTTTAAGCTTATTCTCTGTTAATTTATCTGTGGATAATTATTTACTTTATAGATATACCCGGTGGCTAATTTATTTGTGGGGTAAAAACTTATTGTTTTAAGCCACTTTGTTTGCTCTTGACATTTAAACACTTATTACAGAGAGGCTTAACCTCGTCTGTTGATTGAAATTAATTAACTTTATTACCTTTCTCTTTTTTTTTGTTTTGCATATTCAATTTTCCATCTTTTATATTCTGTATTTCACGATCTCAAGTTAGTATTGTTTTATTTAAGCTACTTTTGTTAGATCTTTAATTGTTGATATTATTTGATTTGAACCTGATTTGATACACATGTAACTAGGGTACTGCGTTGTACGAGGGTTTGTTGAGACTTGACTTGCTATTATTAAAGTTTATTGTTGAATTTGACTTTCGTGTTTGATTTCTTTCCCTACTGGTGTTGGGGAGAGCAAAGTTTCACGTTTTTGGCAGCAGCAAGGTGGGGGGAATACAACTCTCTCTTGTAACTGAGGCCACCTAAGTTCCACCCGCAGTCGTGTATACGGGGTGCGCCTTGCCGTGGACTTCTATGCGGTGGCGCCTTTTAACATCGAGCGATCTTTGATCCCACACGCTCTCCATACTTTTGAGCTAGTCGGCGGGGTAATTCTTCGGAGCGTCCACCTTCAGGTGGGTCAGGCCGAGAGGGAGGGGTATTCGCTGAACATCGAGCGTCAGCCTTGTTGCAAGCGCGCCTGCTACTATTTGGATCGCGTAGGTAGCAATACGTGGATTTATAAATAAGATTTATTAATATACTGATACTTTTACACTTTTTTAATTGCAAATGCTTACCGAGAACAGAAGTTTATTAAATTAAAATTACCAAACGAACTAATTTGAAATGAGTTACTACCGGACAGTCCTTATTTCATAAATAACCATCGTCCAACAATACCAACAACATATAAATGGTATATAAAAAAATGAAAAAACTTCTTACCTGTACCAAAACATCACCAATCACCAAGAAGAATCGAAAGAATGGAAATAATTTTAAGACCTATATTATGTATCAAACATACAAATAAAATCTTATTCAAAAAGAACTTGAATCGATATTGTTAAAACAATGTAAAGAATAGAAATTTGTATTATTAAGTTAAAAATAAAAAATAATTTAATTTAAATACGATTTTTTTCTTAAGTTTTCATTATAAAAACAAGATCTAAAGAAGGTATTCCTTGTATTTACTATTCAGATACTTGCTTATCCACATAACATTTATTTAAAATCAAAAGCCAAGAAATTAGAATTTTGTTTTATTTGTAATAGATTATATAATAAGTTTATATATAAAAAACATATATAAATTATTTATGTTCCTTCATTTTTGGGTGCAAAGGTATAAACAATAGTTAACAATATAACAAAATAGTGAGAAAAAATTATAGTTCCTCAAAATGATACTTCTGACTGCAGAACATGTCTGCATCATCATCACACCTCTACAAATTTAGAGGTATTTGATGGATGTTGATGTAGGTGTTATTATTCTATTTTCTAGAAGTTTAATTCTTTAGTTTTTTTTATGTTTTCTTCTTCAGTCTGCGTAGATTTTTCTTCCATTGGTGGTGATTGTATTGCTTGTGCAGGTATTGCCGCCTCAATTCCATCCTCCTCCTTCAATTGAACGTTATAGGTTTTAATAATTTTACTGAGAAGCCGAAATTCTTCGTCATTTTCGATATTGAGTCTTATGTAGTTTAACGGAAATTTCCCAAATTTTTGTTTTAGGGTGACATCTTTGGGCGTGTAGGAAAGATGTATAAGTACATCTTTCCCCTTTTCCTTTATTTATTTAACACCGTATCTAACAAATCAGAAATTTAAAAATTAATTATAACATTAACACCATATATAATATCATTAAAAAATTACAAATTAATTATAGTTTACTTAATATTTAAATAAATACCTAAATAATTGTTTGCAGATTACGTAAACCATTTTGGCGGTGAATTCGCTTTGGTAACTTCTAACGTAAATCATTGATGGAATAGTTGCCATTTTTTTATTTCGTTTCGGCTTTTGCATTCGAACTGAATTCCATCGACCCCTTATCGACAATTTATACCATTTCTAATTTTTTAATAAAAAATAGTAAGCAAAAAATCCGCAATCATTATCAATTAACAAACATGCAACAATGTCAGTAATTACCATAACAAAAATTGCCAAAGCAAAATATTGCTGATAAAATTATATATATTTTTATCAACTTACACGCATGCAACAAGGTGTCTAATCTGTAATGTGATGTGACCTGGTCCCCAAGGGCACATCGCTGCGTTGGTACCCAGATTCGCCGATATAATAAATGATAGACGGTCAGCGTTTGGATAAGAATATATAATTAAATAACACCATTATAAAGAATCAACAATTAACAATATAACATAGTACTAAATAGACACTAGTCTTAAGGAGGTTTCTATAATACACTCTCTCGGACTCTGTGTGTGTGTCTGTGTCTCGCGATCTAAAGGGATCTCATTATATATTTGAGCGTGTCCTCCTTTAGCCTAGTGGCCTCGTTCCAAGAACAACAAAGTGGTGAAAGATGTAACGCATACCGAGGTCGTATTTGGACACACCGAGGTCGTGTTTGTATTCAATTGAAACAAGACCGGGGTCGTACTTTGAAGAGAATATGTAGTTCAATACATGACCCGGTTTAGTTACTGCATCTTCCACCCGGCGAGAAAGAAAAGAAATGGCTCTAAGCCGTTTAACTTTTCTTTTGTTAAATATATATGCATATCTAATTATATTTCCTTATATACTACGTGCAGATATAATGTACATTAGTGAGATATACTTATCTATTATCTAATTAATCGACATCTTTCTGAAATTATTCACTATTTTATACAAGAGTTTTTATATAATAAAGTTCTGTACTATATCGTATCGATAGAAATTACATTAAAGAATTAAATTTAAAACGATTTGAAATTTATTACAATTGTAAAAATTACAAATAGTAAAAGATATTTTTTTAGCTGTATTTTTCGCTGGCGTATTACATATAATAATGCTTTAGACAGTTTTATGTATTTCGATGCATTTATTGTCTATTTAAATGGTTATATTTGGTGGCTTATTCAGCTCTGTAATAGTAAAAGGACCGTTATACAATGTCTCAAGCTTGTTTCCTGATTCGTTTTTTACTAAAACTTGATCTCCAACACAGAAGTATGTGGGTCTGCGATTATTGTTTAACTTACTTTGTCTTTTAATTTTCGATTCGATTAAATTGCATTTTGCCTCATTTATGGCTGTTTGTAATCTGTATTTCATTTCCGCGGTATAGTTATCGAAATTATAAAGTGGCTCTATCGCGTAGGTTAATGATGGGGGTAGAGGGTTCTGTTTTCCAAAAACTAAATCGTGTGGGGTATATTTCGTTTCGGTAGGCATTGTGTTGTTAAATGTAAAGCACCAATAGGGTTTTCATGTTGACCAATTGACTTTGTGGTTAGCTAGTTGAATGCGTAGATACGCTCCCAAATTTTTGTGTGTGTTTTCTAATGCGCCTAACGTTTCGTGGTGGTATGCAGTTGATTTCAGCTGCTGTATTCCTAAAAGAGAGCAAGTTTCCTTAAAAACTGTAGCCATGAATTCTGTTCCCTGGTCGGCAGCTATTTGTTCGGGAATAGCGTATCTAAGTATAAAATTCTCGACCAGAGCTCTGGCTACTGTGGAAGCTTCTTTGTTTGGAATGGGATAGGCTTCGACGAATTTCGTTAGTTCGCATTGGAGTGTCAAAATGTATTTGTCCTCCTCCTGGTCTTGGTTCAAAGGACCTACTAAATCCACAAAAATCTTTTGGAAGGCGTATGACGCTGTGGTTGTGACCTTGATTGGTTCTTTGTTGGGTATTGAGTGCTTGTATTTCTGGCAATCACTACATCGTTTCACTAATGATTCGATGTCGTGTTTTAATCTGGGCCAAAAGTAAAATCTCTTGATTTTGTTGAACGTTCTATTTACCCCGCTATGTCCCCCTGTAGGTAACATGTGGTAGTCATTAATAATTAGTTGCTGTGTCTCGTAGTCTTCAATTCTTTGCACTCCTCTAATTACATTTATCTTTAAATGGCTTGGCTCTCTCTTGCTCCATGGAATAATTTTTCTCGGGAAGTCGCTGTTCCTTGAGTTATCTTTGACGATACATATTTCTTGTATGTCGTGTTCTGCGCAGAACTCTTGGAGTGTAGTCAACAAGCACATGTACTGCTGAGGACTCGTTGTGCCTACAGGTTCCTTCATAAAAATTGTGACAGCGCCTTCGTCGTATAGGAACATTCCCTTGAAAGGCATGCTTGCTTCAATACGACGTTGGAGTGAAATGAAGTGTGCCTTTTCTACCACTTGAAGTTCAATGGATCCCGCTGGTCTTTTCAACAGTTCCATAACCCTAAGATGATCAGTCCTGAAGTTGGCGGAAACTGTAGCTGTTGCCGGTTTCGTAATGGTATGATCGATAGGTCTCTGCCGGCGATTGCGTCTTGACGTGATAAGGATGCTACCGGTCGTTCCGTTACTAACCTTCACATCATTGGAATAAACTTCGATTAGTGATAAGACGTTTGCAACAAAATTTTTGAAATTCTTTGTATATAATAATTAAATCATGTTTCTCGTATATTAATCGGAATTATCTTTAGTTTGCGGAACTATATGAATGCGTTAGACATACTTTTTGTTCAATGTCACGGGGTGTAATCGTTTAGAAATAAATGATATCGTGCATTTTAGACGAACTTGGCCTTGTCAATATCTAAACTAATTTTGTACGTATTTTACTTCAATGTTTATTGATTCAACTAGTTTAAATACACCTGTTATTGTTTATACACTTGCTTGGATACACAATTTTGAAGTACTACACTTGTTGTGTGGCGCCTATTTAAAAAATAAAACGTATGCATTTATTTGTATATATGCATTGAACGTAAGTGAATTTATGAAAAATATAACATGTTCTTTCCGTTTTAGGTAGGCGGCTTTCTTAAAAAAGATGTGTATAAAATTCTACATTCTCGTGTACGGTGGATAACAAACTTGCGACAGGTTTTTGAATTGAACTTTTCGGTTATAATGTAAAGTTTACAATTACATACATTATATTAATTTTAAGTAAACTTGACCTTAAAAAAAAAGAACGATGCTCCGCTGTTTACATACTACATTTTGTTGGTGTAAGCAGAAATTGTTACACATATTATGCATACGCATCAAACTAATATTATTCTCTCAATACAATGAAACATTTTAACTATTGAAATATACGCAGTTTATGTATAAAGAGTCTATGCATTGTTCAGTCACTTTTACGCACTGTAATTGTCTTTACTTAGATTAAAAAAAATACTTGCGTCTTCTCTTGAAGTGGTAGAGTGGCTGGGGGTGACCTGTGAGCGGCTTCCGCTTGCTTCTGGCTGAGGATGACTTTTTCCGTCGCCTAGTTTCCATTTTGTTTAGTGGCTTACCATATTTTCGGGCTCGTTCCACTTTCCACTTACTTTATTCAGCCTTAAGTGGCTGGCAGGATCGATATGTGATTGTATGGTTCGTTCCGGTCTGTGATGTCTGACATGTGATGTCTGACGTGGGCAGCGTCGCCATGTGATATCTGATCATCTAACTAAAGGCAGGATCGCCAGTGATGTCAGACGTGGGCAGGATCGCCATGTGATGTGACCTGGTCCCGGAGGGCACATCGCTGCGTTGGTACGCAGATTCGCTGATATAATAAATGATAGACGGTCAGCGTTTGGATAAAAATATATAATTAAATAACACCATTATAAAGAATCAACAATTAACAATGTAACATAGTACTAAATAGACACTAGTCTTAAGGAGGTTTCTATAATACACTCTCTCGGACTCTGTGTGTGTCTGTGTCTCGAGATCTAAAGGGATCTCATTATATATTTGAACGTGTCCTCCTTTACCTAGTGGCCTCGTTCCAAGGACAACAAAGTGGTGAAAGATGTAACGCATACCGAGGTCGTATTTGGGCGCACCGAGGTCGTGTTTGTATTCAATAGAAACAAGACCGGGGTCGTACCTTGAAGAGGATATGTAGTTCAATACATGTCCCGGTTTAGTTACTGCAGTAATTCAAAAAACGTATTTATGAATATGCATTGATTGCACCAATTTCGCATTAATAAACGATTAAAAAAAATTTGCAGTTAATCTTAAAAGTGCAGAATATTAGTCACACATATACTGATAAGCATCTATAATAAAAGATTTTGACGTGTCCGTTTATTGAAGTATTTATGCAAACCTGGTGCGTATACACTGTCCCGTAAAAAACGCTAACATTCATAATTCCGTTATTTACTGTCCGGTTTTATTTAAACAAAAAGTAAATTTAATAGCATCAAAAACAATATAAGATAGCAGTGTTTTATTTGTTTTCAATTGTTTTCATTAATGTCAAACGACAGTCAAGTTTTTTATTTTAAATGGCAACATATATATTTTTGGCTATATTCGGATTGTATTTTTTTTCTGAATTCAACGATGTATAACATGTTTATTTTTGATAAACGTTTATTGCAAAAAAAAAACTTTATAAATTTCATCTTTGTCTTCCATTATTTATAAATATTCGAATGTGTCATGAAACATTTGAAATGTAAGTATTATAAATATTATTATAAGAAACAAAACACTTTACAATAAATGTTGAAATTGCCCGCCACCTTGTTTAACACATATTGCACATCTCCTAATAATAAAAAATAAAAAAAAAAACTTTATAAATTTCATCTTTCATTATAGTAGACTTGGCCCAGTCCACTAGCATTATGTCAATGTGCCTTAAGTGTCAGTTTGACTTTATTAAGTTTTCTGTATTATCCTGTTTGAATGTTTTGCCGCAACAAAAAGCGTATTTTCGTTAAAAATGAATAACAATGAATTAACGGACATGTTACAAGTGTTCTTTGAATGTAATAAAAATCGCCTTCAAGCAGTTCGTCGGTACAGTGCTCGTTTTCCGGACAGAGAAGTTCCAGGTTCGAAAATATTTCAGAGAATTGAAGAGAATTTAAGAAATTATGAATCATTTACCAAACCAAAAACACAAAAACGGAAATTCTCCGAAGATAAGGAATTAGATGTTCTTCTTGCAGTACAGCAAAATTCACGAACTTCGATTCGCGAAATTGCACAATATTGGGGTATCAAAAACTACAGTTCATGGTATTTTAAGAAAACACAAACTTAAATCGTACATAGCTCGAAAAGTTCATGCATTAGAACAAAATGATCCTGGCCGAAGAATCCAGTTTGTCGTTTTTATTTAAATGCATTAGAACAAGACCCGAATTTTTACAGAAGGATAATTTGGTTTGATGAATGCACATTTAGCAACAACGGTATTTTTAATAGAAACATACATCGACAGTGGAGTGCAGACAATCCGAGATTTGTAATTGAAAATAATTTTCAAAGACGTTTCAACGTAAATGTTTGGTGTGGCATTTTAGGTGATCAATTAATTGGGCCGTTTTTCATAGATGGTTGCTTAAATCAAGAAAAATACTACACTTTATTACACGAAAATCTCCAAAACTTTTTAGATGAATTGCCTTTGGCAAATTTAAATAGAATATTTTTTCAACAAGATGGGGCCCCCGCGCACAACGCCATAGTAAATACTGATTTGTTGAACACCCAATTTGGAAATAGGTGGATAGGAACATCCGGTCCTATCGAGTGGCCTGCGCTTTCACCGGATCTTACGCCCCTCGATTTTTGGTTGTGGGCTTATCTACAAGATCGAGTTTATTTAACAACTCCAGAAAATGTTGACATTTTAAGACAAAGAATTATTAACACTTGTCAAGAAGTACCTGCCGCTTGTCTTTTAAATGCGACCTTTGGAGTAATTAGGAGATGTGCGATATGTGTTGAACAAGGTGGCGGGAAATTTCAACATTTATTGTAAAGTGTTTTGTTTCTTATAATAATATTTATAATACTTACATTTCCAATGTTTCATGACACATTCGAATATTTATAAATAATGGAAGACAAAGATGAAATTTATAAAGTTTTTTTTTTGCAATAAACGTTTATCAAAAATAAACATGTTATACATCGTTGAATTCAGAAAAAAAAAACCAATCCGAATATAGCCAAAAATATATATGTTGCCATTTAAAATAAAAAACTTGACTGTCGTTTGACATTAATGAAAGCAATTGAAAACAAATAAAACACTGCTATCTTATAGTGTTTTTGATGCTATTAAATTTACTTTTTGTTTAAATAAAACCGGACAATAAATAACGGAATTATGAATGTTGGCGTTTTTTACGGGACAGCCTGTATACATAATGAGTACCGCTACAACCTCTGACGCACCAGTGTGAGACACAATAAAAAAATTAGATAAGGTGAGTAGATTAATTAAACGTAAGGAAGAATGTTTAAATTGGTTAAAAATTATTAAGAAATTAGTATTTACTGTTAAAAAAGCAATTAAAATAAAATGCAATCAGATAAAGGGTTTTGCAAAGATGGAAGGGCATTTGGCGCATTTAAATCAAACAAAGATATAAACAACCAGTTAACTATTGTTCTAATCTGATTTGGGAGAATCTTGTTTTAATAGTAGAATTAGATATACATAATGAGTACCGCTACAACTTTTGACGCAATAGTGTGACACAATAAAAAAATTAGATAAGGTGAGAGATTCATTAATTGTAAGGATGTTTAAATTGGTTTAAAATTATTAAGAAACTAATATTTACTGTTAAAAAAGCAATTAAAATCAAATGCAATAAGATAAACATTTGGGCATTTGGCGCATTAAAAATACTTTAAAGAAAAAATCAAACAAATATATAAATAACCAGGTAACTATTATCCTAATCTGATTTGGAAGGATTTAGAATCTAGTTTTAATGGTAGAATTAGAAGTGGTGTTATAATAAATTGTCAAATTCAAGATCCGAAACTATTTTTAAGTAAGGCATTTACAAGCTTTTCAATTAAAATAAAACAAGCATTGAAACAGTCACTATTAAAAGTAAATGTAGTTTTTTCATGTAATTTTATCCAACCTCATACAGGGGAAACGGACATTAAATATTTTAATACAAAAAATAAAATTATTCATAGAAACAGTGACTTAAAGAAATGATATTGTGACAATGTAGTAGATAGAATTTTAAATGAATTACAAGAGTTTAGTGAAAGAGATTCAGGGTGGAGTTTATTTGAAATATTTCATTTAAAAGTGAATATCAATAACTATTCACCTATAAATGTGGGAATTTCAACTTATATTAATATGCCAAAATTTATACAGACGACAAAGTCTGTTATTAACTTTAAAAATAACGATGCCTGTTGTTTTCTCTGGTCGATTGTAGCAGCAAAATTTCCTTGTACACAAAATAAAAATAAAACATCTTCATATCCACATTTTAGTAAAGTATTAAAATATAATAATATATCGTTTCCTATTCAATTAAAAGATTCCCAAATTTGAATTTATGAACAATATATCAATTAACGTATATATAATTGGGAACAAAAGAGAAATTTTGCCTGCACTTCTAAGGGAATTTAATTTTATGTTAACAGTTAATTTATTAATGCTAAAATGTGAAAATACTACTTCCGGTGATGTTGAAGATGATGATGTTGACGAAATCGATATTGATCATATTGTTAAAAAAAATAAGAAAGTAATATATCATTTCGCGATAATTAACAATCTATTTCGTCTATTGCACAAACAACTACCAAATTTAAAATCAAAGTTGGTTGTGTAATCGATGTTTAAATTATTTTTCGAGTCAACAGCTTTTAAGTAAACATTTAATTGACTGTCAAAATCTAAATACAACAAAGTTGATTTTACCTAAAGAGAAAGACAAACTTTTAAAATTTAAATATTTTAAACATGCTATAGACACTATATACTATAGACACTAGACAAGACACTAGAGCAACGGAAACCCTTCAACGATACCAAAAACATAAACCTTTTCGTGTTGCCTATTATTTATGCTGTTCTTATGATGGTAATTTATCAAAATTTGAAATATATACATTTGAAAATTGTATTTCCTGGTTCATAAAAAAAATTAGAAGAAATTTCATTAGAAATAAATGAAAAAATGCTAAATATTGTTCCTATGCGTTTGACTAAAGAAGAGGAAGAACAACATCAAAAATCGGAATTTTGTTTTATTTGTTCAAAACCCTTTACAGTTACTAATTATAAAGTTAGGGAGCACTGTCACCTGACAGGTAAATTTACAGGTAGTTCTTGCGTTTACTGTAATATAAACTACAAAGACATGCATCAATTCCCGTCATATGCCATAATATGTCTGGGTACGATTCGCATTTTATCGTCAAATCAATTGCTACTGAAATACCAGGTTTTATAGAATTATTACCTGTAAATAAGGAAAAATACATTTCATTCAAAAAATATATTAATAATCCAAAAATAAATTTGAAATTTATCGTTCTTTTAGATTTATGGCTAGCAGTTTAGATAAACTCGCTTCTTATTTAGAGGAAAATAAAAAGAAAATTACTAAAAATTTTGTAATACTTTAGAAGAATTTCAATTGCTATAGAGAAACGGTATTTTTCATTATGAATATTTAGATTGTTTTGAGAAATTACAAGACACACAATTACCGTATATTCAAGAGTTTTATAGTAATATAAATCAAAAACACATATCTCAATCTGAATATGAACAGGCGCTCAATGTCTGGTCAAAATTTCGAATTAAAAATTTACAACAGTATGCAGAGCACTATTTAAAAACAGATGTTGTTATTTTAGCCAACGTTTTTGAAAATTTTCGCGCAGTCTGCAAATTAACATATGGTCTAGATCCGCTTCATTACTGTACAGGCCCAGGCTTAGCATTCGGTGCTATGCTAAAAATAACCGGTATTCAATTAGAACTAATCGCCGATGTTGATATGTTAATGTTTGTTGGAAAAGGTATTAGAGGTGGTATATCACAATTCTCCAAACGATATGGAAAAGCGAATAACAAATATATGCAGAATTATAATGAATTAGAAGAGGCATCGTATTTAATGTACTTTGATATTAATAATCTATATGGACATACAATGTGTCAATCGTTACCTGAAGGAGGATTTCAGTTGTTAATGATATATATTCAATACCTAACATTCTTTATATTTCTGATAAAACTTCAACTGGATACATTTTTGAAGTTGATCCTTCATATCCCAAAGAATTATTTGAGACACATAGCCTACATTTATATCCTCATCATTTGGTGCCACCAGGTTTAAAATCTAAAATACCTAAACTAATAACATCACTTTTCAGAAAAGAAAAATATATAATTCACTATAAAACACTTCAACAAGCGGTTAAACTAGGCCTTAAAGTTGAGAAAATTCATCGAATTTTGCAGTTCAATCAATCAGAATCGTTAAAAACATATGTAGATTTAAATAATGAAATGCGAAAGCTGAGCAAAAATGATTTTGAAAAAAACTTTTAAAAACTGATTAACAAATAAATACAAAGATGATACAATATTGATTATTTAGATACATCACAGTATCCAATTAATAATATATTTGGTATACCACAGAAAAACAAAAAGTAATTGGTTTAATGAAAGATGAATATAATGGAAACATAGTTTTAGAATTTATGGGGCTTAAATCTAAAATGTACAGTTTGAAATTAGAAAATTTTGATATTGAAACTGAAAAACTAAAGAAAAATCTGGAGAGAAGAGATGAACATGCAGATGTGGTGGATAATTCCATTTCAAATATTAACATAATTAAGAAAGCAAAGGCAGTAAAAGCATCATCACTAAAATCAATCACTTTTGATAGTTACTTTAAATGTTTATTTGAAAATCATAGTATTTTTACTTTTAACACATTAAACACAGTAATGATGTTAAACGAATTGTAAGCTACACAGATACAGATACAAAACCTTGGGGCTTTTATAAAGAAATATATTCTTTCTCACATTTATTTAATCTGCTCGCCTAATCTAATATTAACATACACACTGTTGATATTATAAATACGCTAATCATTTGACTTCTTATAGAAATGTACGTAAAACATATTTTTATTTTAGTATTATAGAATATCACAAAAATTATATTACAGTTAAATGGAGGAGGAAATCAACAAGAAAATAAGTTTCTAATTGAAGATCAAGAAAAATTTATAGAACCAGCGTCTTCGATTATCTTTCCTCCAGATGGCGATCTACCTGATCCATTTTGGAGTGTTTTTTATACTGAACATTACCTAGAGTTCGAAATAATAGATGCAATTAAAATGGAATATTCTGAATTCTATAGAAACAATATGTTTAACATGATTAATGTTTATAACTTTTATAATAATCGAAAGAGGGGGAATTTAAATTAATTTTGTCAATCATACATAAGTTAGTCTTCATAGAACTACTATTAAAGAATTAATAGTATTAGAGGTAAACATTATGGAAGAAATAGTTGAAAAAGTGGGTGAGGCTATTAAATATTTAAATTATAATCGTTATGGATGAAGACGAAATTGATCCTGATTTAATCAAATATTTACCAATGCAGGTACTAAAAAATAAATGTCAAGCAATTGTAGAAAAATTATTATCAATGATTCATTATATGGTTATAGTGAATGATTGGCAATTCTGGAACATGAATATGGACCATTTGCGGCCCACCGGAGGTAGTAGTTTGGGCCCCAGCCACCTCCATTTCATCAACAAATTTAAATCCGACGAATTACTTTTAATTACCACACATCCACTGGCCTCTGCGATTCCCGAAGGACAACGAGGACTAGTATATTTTCTTGGTATCAGTTTTGACTCTTAAATGTCCGTTTTGAAGGTTTAAAAATTTCATATATTCATTAACTTTCGACATTATTTTTTTATATCTGTTCATATTAGAATCTTTGTGAGGACGCAACAAACTTCGCAACTGATCAACTGCTTCAATATGAACTCCGGCTTAGAGGTATTAGTACCGATGACTCCAGGTCAGTTGATCAGTTGCGAAGTTTGTTGCGTCCTCTATTACGCTTAGAATGTGCAAATACTTCCCTCACTTATCCGGAATTCTCGGTGGATGTAGCGTCAGAGTTGGATGCTCTGCAAGCGAAGACGGCGAGATTGTGCCATTTGCCGGTTGCGTGGCTTGCCTTTTTTTTTCTTGTGATCACCTTTCCGAATTTGCGACGTCCAGCGGCACGAAATTCCGTGGCGTCCTTTTAACACCTTATTGTTTTTGTTCACTAATTTAACATACCTATGTTAGATTAGTGAATGCTTTCAAGCAGATATAAACAGACAGCTTCTATATTAATTGCTAAATCTAGATGTAAGGGGGACGTGAAGTAGATATCTGCAGTTTCTTTTTTCTAGTTGCTCTGCTAGATAGTTATTTTTTATGTTTTAGAATGTTAAACAGTGTCATGTGAAAATCATTTGCGCCTTGATTATCAACTTGTTTTTAGTTATTTTTGACTTAATTGCCGACATTTTCAAACCCGGTATTTATACAGGGTTATAGCATAATTAATTATTTGTTGTCCTTGTTGCTCTTGTTCTTGTAATCAACCATAATAAACTTAGCAGCTTTCTTTTGAAACCAACTTTCTTTTATTATCACCTGATGTGTTTCTAATATCCTCTACGATCTCTGTGTCGCGTATACCACTGCATACAAACTAACAAGGTTATAAGATACACGGTAGCGCCTTTTTCAAGTTTTCGGGGTGGATAATTTTTGACAACGTTCCGAAAGGAACCGCACGACTGTCTTCACTTGATGCTAGCCTGGGTCTGTTTCGTTGGTTCAACATCTCTCTCACCAGGATAAGTCCCCGGAGCGCTACTGAGTTTTGTAACATTTAAGAGCCAGTTTCGTGTTAGTCATTTACTGCTACGATTATTGGTTGTAAAAGATACAAAAATATAAAGGCTTGTACAAAATTTATGAGCATTTTGTGAGAAAAGATTATTGTGAATCATAGGGCGCTTACAACACTCTTATGTTCATAAATTGAGGGCGAAATTTGTCACAATGTTTCGCTTACACAATGTTCTTCTTTGGTTGGTCAATTATTACACCAAACATTGTTAAAATTATTGGTGCATGGTCCGATGGTTCTAAATTGTTGTAAATTCGTTAACTTAAAATAATTTAGAACTTTCGGAATCTTTCTTTTGTTATATAGAAGTATTTTCAGAGCGTCTGTCGGCCAATAAGTGGGTTCTCCCGCTGCTTTGTGTTTCATGTTACTGGAATTCATTGCAGCAAATAACTGACTGGCTTTGGTAGTAATAGGTCTTGAACCTCAGACTTTGTGTTCGGTGTTGAAATTGCCCTTCGCCATAAATTCGTTGCCACGTGTTTTGACAAAATCGATTTATTGAATTTAATAGCCCCAGCATTCATTTCTGCTCCAGCGTTAGACGTAGAGTAGAGGGAGAGCAGTCGGTGTAGTGAGAAGCCAACGAACCGTACAGATCTATATACTATTAGATTAAACGAATTTTATTCAAAGCATGTGTCATGCGTTAACCGACGATACATGTATGTTTCTTAAATTAATTAAAGTGGTTAATATTGTATTTCCTTTTTAGAAAAAAACTTGAAGATGAAGCTAGAGCAAATTTTTACAACAGTATAGAATATAGAACCAAAAAATTTATTCAAGAAAATGTGTTTCGGTAATAATGCAAAACAAAAACAAACAAATTATGTAGATACTCATAACTAGAGTCCGGATTATATGCAAAATATGTCTTTTAATTGCCTTATTTCATTCAAAAACATTAAATAAACCTAGAAAACGCATTATTTTGTTGCTACAAGGTATACCAACAAAATTATGAGCTTTCTTGGATTATTTAATGTTTTTTGAATGAACTAAGGCAATTAAAAAAGCATATTTTGCACATAACCCGAATTCTACTCATAATTAAAACAAAACAAATTACAATAAAATTGTAATTTGTTTTGTAAAAATAAAATGAAATTCCTTCCACTCTTTTACCAAACTAAAAACAACTTTTTTGGGAAATAGAAATTAGAAATAATTTTTTTGTAAAATAGAAAGTGAAACAATTTCTTGTAATAAATATAAATATTCCGTAAATAATTAAATGAATAACTAAAAAATGCCCCTTTGTTTGGTCAAACAAAAACCTATTTTTTTTTAAATTATTTTTAGCACCAGCTGGTGTAACATTGTTTGAAATATTAATTATTTTATTTTTTAATTCAACTGCCTCTTTCCTGTTTTGCATATCTCGGCTTAATTCACCTGTACAAGACTTACCCGATGCTCTCTCTTGTAATATTGCCTACACACTACTGAAGGCTCACAGAATAGGTTTGTGCTGGTTCCCAAAAATGAAAATGGTTTAGAACTGCGTAGAATAATATGCGCGAACACAAAAAATCCCAAATTATTTAAAACTATTTAGGATTTATAAATTAACCAGAACACAAAATACTTATTTTACCGCCATATTTTGCACAATATTTAAAATCACTCATGAGAAGAACAGTAACATTACTTGTGGAGTATCAGTTTTTGCTTATGTTGTTTGTTTTATTTGTTTACTACATCTTATATGTTGATATGTACATATTTTTTTTATGTTTGGGTTTTATTCACGTTTGATAGTTTTTTTTATTTTTCATTTTTGTTTTATATACCCCAAGTAATACTATACAATGTAAATACAATATATAATTCGTTTTTAGGGTGATGCTTTAAAAACTACTCAGCTGTATATATTGTTTGTAAAACTATTTCATAGAAAAAAAATAATTTATCCATATCGAACAATATGCAATTCTATTTTAACTTTGAAATATTCAGAAGTCTCTGAATTTAGAAAATAAAACAGTTCAGGCAAAGAATCTAAAAAGAATTCCAAATCCTAAAATTTAGAACAAAAGTTGGTACCGTGCGCGCGCAGGTGCACTCGTAATGTATAAATTAAAAGGGAGGCTCTATTTATTGTGTATTGTGTCAGTGGAGACAGTCGTAGATTGACTAAACAGACGGTAGGTAGTGCTACTTAGTTTTATGTACGGAGCCTATAGACTAAAAATTAAGAAAAGTGTTGCGCGTACGTAGGCGCATGCGTTTACAGACTACTAAAAATGAATCAAAACAACAAACTAAACTAAAGGAGAAAGGGGTACTTAAGCACCAAATAAGGAAACGAAAATAGTTAATTTATTAGTTAGTTTATTGACAATAAAAAATCAAGTATTTACAAAGTGGCTCTTAAGCTGCAAATAATAATATAACCTGATCCAGAAATCTCCAAATTTAAATTAAAATAGTATGATAATGAAAAAAATGAACACTCGGTATATTATGACACTAAAATAACAATATAATTTCAAAATTTTATATAAAATTGTATTGAATCAGCAAATTGTTCCAAGAATAAAATAAAAATAAATTGAATTGAACTGACGTATTAAATATTTCAGCGATATCAAATCAACTTATACCTAGGATAAAAAATCTAATGCTACCTCAGATCTGTAGCAGCACCTTCCAATGGAATTACACTGTATAATACCTAAGCTTTAGCAAAATGGTATCAAGAAAAGTTATGAATTTAACATAAATTACAAATTATTTAAATCTCTAGCACGCCTATAGTTTGTGTGCTAATGAATCAATGCAATATATTTCGTTAGAATTACTTAATTGCCGTTAAAATTACTTAGGTGAATGAAATCAACTTAATTAACAATTTATTTAGATACAAAGTTATTTTAAAAATGAATTTTTTATGTGAGATAATTAATTTTAAAATCGTATAAAATCAAGTAAATTTCTTTAGTTAAATACGTGAATTACGTGATAATTTAGCAAAGTTCCAAATATACATATATATGAAATTAACTAATGCCGTTTTAATTGGCATCAATAATTAAAATCGTGATAAAGGCAATATAAAAAAAGGAAAGATCAAATTTAACGAGATCTAAGTGCTCGTCCGGCTGTATGCGTGCGACGAAGGTGGAGGAGAGACCCACAGCTGGTACGTGTTCTGGAATCCAGATGTTCGGTCATGGACTTCAGACTCGATTTTTCATAAAATAAATCGTGTCTGAAGAGCACAATACAAGTTAATATATTTGTGAAGGTGTCTCCCCCAGAGACGTAGACATGTGATACAGAATGATTGATACAAAATTTGGTGTGGTTTTGCCTACTCAAGTATATTTCAAATTATTTTGCTATATACTCATTGGGTTTGTCCGTTTAAAGAGTGAATACACGTTAATACAGCTTCTGCAAATCATGGTTCTACCGTCAGATGAAAGTACGTGTCTTAGTTCTGCACTTGTTATTGAGATAGTGCTAGTTGTTTTGGCGTTTTTCACTGAGCAGCGCTGAATATTATTCCACGCTTTGTCTTAATAACTTCTCTGTTATAGCGAAGTTGTTACTTTGTGAACGTATCTCTCCAGCTGGGTCGTACCGATGATTCTATAGAAGGATAAAATTCGTCTCTGGAGAGATACTTTTTGTTCTTCACACCCGATTTTTAATAATATTTTATATTATTAAAAAATATTTTTGTTTCATAAATTAACATTTCGAGGTCATATATTTAGTAAAGAGATGTAGACGTACGTTCTTTATATAAAATAAAGATGAGAACTAATAAAAGTGTTTTATTAGTAATTTTTTAACAAATTCATTCAAACGTTTTCATTTTATCGTCCTTGCTTTTTTGAGTCGATATGTTATGAGAGATGAATTTTGGCCCACTAGGGAAGAAAAGATTCATTACTAAAAAGAATATTCTTAAGAAAATTGTTGTTTCCATTAAATAATATTTCACGCCAATACGTCTGACGCATCTTCGTAAAATAATTAATCGTGTTTAGAAAACCAGTAAAGCTAATGAGAATAATGTGATGTACTTAAATCATTGAAACTACTAGAAAATAACTTCTATTTCAGTACATGGTTACATAAATATACTTATCACTCTAGGAATTACAAAACCAGTAAAATCTGTTTTTTTTTGTTCGAATCATAGTTTTATTGTTAAGTACTATACAGCATTATTCTATAAGAACTATTAGCATATACGAACATACTAATTAATAGCAGGGTCCAAATTACAAGCTTTACTTTATTACTTACCCCACTACACCTTCCTTAATTATAATAGCAAAATGAACATTTCTTCATTGATTTAGCAGTGATCTCGGCATATATCGTGCACAAAAAAGACTCGAAGCCATTTTTACATTTTTTATCCTCGAATATTTTTCTATAGAGAAAGAAATAGCATGCTTTGGAAACAGTTTAATTAAAACTGTAAGTTATAAATAAGCTTAAAAAAAAATGTGAGCGTTCACGACAAGAAAAGCTCTAATAATTTACTTCTTAAGCATGTAACATATGTATGTTCGGAGAAGCGTACATCGTCATCCATCGAAAGTAATTTACAAAGCACCCATGCTTTATGTGATAATACTCGTAAATTAACATTAATATGCCATAAAGAACAACAACGTACAGGTTTATGTAAATATAAACATTGCCCACAACGTTCATATACAGATTGATGATTACACATACAAATTCGGTCGTTGTGCACCCTACTGAGAAGAAAAAGAAGGTACCTTTATTAGATGTAATTTATGTGGGCTCTCATATATTAAGATAATAATTCTTGCGCTGGCCTGTAGTTTGAATCAGGTTCTAGTATTAAATTATATATTCAACACTAGTATCAAATCTACATAATGTTTGCAATTTACATAATTGTAAAGTTAGAGAAATGAGCTTTGTTTTATAAGTGCGTGAATATGTATTAAATGCAGTGAATATCTAACGAAATATAGGCATGTTTATCTTATTTATTTAAGCTGATTTAAAATATACGATGATATTTAAAATTCGATAAAAATAAAGTGAAAATGATTCACTAACGTAGTAATTACTAGGGAATGAAAGTTAGTGAAACATTTCAGGACGGGCCTAAAATAAATTAGTACTGGGACGATCTATTTTATTTAGTCTTATTAATTACTTAAGTTTTATTGCGTAAATATTTAATGGACACGGCAATGTCTACACATCTACTTGCATCAAAGAGAATCGAAACAACTAGTGCAGAATTTACATCACGTAACGTACCGTGTCTGAAATCACTACGGAGTGAAAAACACGATCTAAAAAATTAAACACTACAGATGGAGCTGCACAACAAACAGTAGTTGGCGCATATTACATGCTCTTGATCGAGTATCAGAGGAAGAGCATGTGAGAGGAAGAAAACTGCTAGATGAATGCAGATAAATTGATTTTCTGCCAAGAATGTTTTTGTGAAGGCACCTGCACGCAAGAATTTATTTCGTGTGCTACTGATACCAGAACATGGTATAAAACGCTGGAGCAGGTTGATAGAAACAGCTTCCTATTATCACATGTATTTCGACGACGTCGAAAATATAATACAGGTACTGAATCCAAATTATGCTGTTTCTATTTTATATCCGCTCAACAGGTACTTATGGACCCAACTATTCAGGTAGATTTAGCCAATATTCATAGACATTATTCTAGAATGCCTGTAACCATCCACTATCTAGAGGTTACTCCGATCAAGGCACAATATTCTATAACTAACGCCATGAATATTGTATATGATCTTCATCAATCCCTTTCCCAATTACTTGGAGCTGCAGAACCGGGGATAAATGAACATGTATAAATGAATTTACGGTGACAGATAATTATTAACACATGAGCATATGGAGCACTTATTGGTGATATGTTTTATAAAGCCTGCAATATTCCTTCTGGAGAAGATGTATTTACTCTTACTTGGCAAGTATTTGTTTCTCTATATATGTATTTTGAATCGCGTGTGAAAAATGTTAAAATGGAATTCATGATATCGTCGCTCCGGCCCTGGCCCTGGTAATTACTCATTACGTTTATTTATTTAATTTACTAAGAAATTACACAATTATAATATGTTATGTACAATTTTTATAGAAAATTTGTAAAAAAGTAATTAAATGCGCGAATAGTATAGAGTTTTATGAAAGTTGGTCTATATTTATACATAACAACTTGCTATGTGCCCCCACGAGCACTAGTCTTGCGGCTACTGATGTAGTACTTTTTCATACAAATTTACCCAACTCACTTCAATACATGATTGCCCCGAAAAAGCCCAGCTCAGTTTAGAGTCGAATGGAGGGGTGGTTCTAAAAGGGCGTCACCATGTCCTTCCTTTAGCCGCAACAGAAAACAGACTCTGCCGTAGTAAATTGAATAACTTCAGGTAAAGTACATGTAGCGATGTTAAATCAAATAAAACAACTCAAGTCAAAGCAATAAAAATGAGGATTTATTATCATTCAGAACCACACAAACAATAACAGGATAACGTATCCAAAATATAACAATAAGAGTGAAAGTTGAATGAACAAAACTAGAATTAAATATGATCAAAGCGATCCTGACATTAAAATAGTGATAAATATTTAAATCTCACCAAGTTTGCTAATTATATATATATATATATGAATAATTAAAAAAATTAAAAGTTAAAGTTGACTGAACAAAAACTATAATTAAATATTATCAAAGCGATCCTGGCATTAAAATAGTAAAAGATATCTAAATCTCACCAATTTGACTTTTGAATATTAAAATTAATTTAATAACGAAAAATTCGGGTAATGAGTAAAAGACTCACCTAGTATAATATATAAATGAAATAGTTGACGATCTAGACAATAAAATTTAAATAAAGGTGAACATAAATTATTTGCATATAGAAGCATGTCATCTAGATAAATTGACAAATATTAAGATCCCCAGATAGTATATATAAAAAATTAAAGGTCAACGTTGAAATAATCTGACCAAAAATGCAAAGCAATTAAATTAATAAAGTCTTTTAGTTCTAAAAATTGCATCAATAATTTATCAAAGATCTTTCATAAACCGTACATCGATTTTTACACACCCATATGCAATATTACTTTATATAATATACACAATTACGTCATGAATTGCGAACACTTCAATGTATATATAAAAATTTATACCAAAATAAATCAATTAAGATTTGTCCAACTGTACATGCAGAATTTTATGATTCACACAGTATATGTAGGAATATATTTCACACCAAGTTTTCAATAAAAGTGACTATTAAATTAATTACAACTTTTCCTCTGCGAGAAAAAAGACAATGGTAATATTATCCATCAAAAATTGAGTGACTAAATATTTTAATTTATACAAAAAAAAACTCATTATTTGATATAGATTTGTATGATTCCGTCCGTCGGTGACGATTAAATTATAGCGTTTCTCCTTTCTCTTCTACCTTTTCTGGTATAAATAAATAAATAATGACGACTCGGTAGGCTTACATATCGTATTTTAATAAAATTAAATGCCTTATCATTTTTAATGAAAATATCTTCTGAAATTCCACAAAAAAAAATATCGAGATCCTACACTCCCAATATTCTAATAAAAAATATATAACGCTGAACAATAACTAGCATAATTACTATGCCCAGATGAAACCTAAAAGAGCATGCGTAAAGCTAGTAGTACTTAAGAATACCTAACCTGAATTGTAAATAAACAATCTGAAAATGAATTTAAATAAACTCCAAGGTAATAGGGTAAAGTATATAGTGATTGGCCTCTTAAGCGCCATTTAAGCTTGCATTTAGGATCCTCACCTTACAGATGGCTGTATCGAATAGGCAGCGGCGGTTTTAGGTAGCTTGGTTGATGCTGTTTAAGATGCAATTCATAGAAGTTAACTTAAATTGGATTTTTAAAGTAAAAAATAATTTAGAATGAAATGCAACAATAGTGATAGTTCTTTAACTTTTTCTTTGCCAATCACTAATATTGGAATTTTCAACGCTAGTAGGCACAGTTCTTGTTCCCAAACATTTTGAAAAGTCCTACCGCATTCGGATTCCAGGGGTATAATCCGCAGGCTCGAAACCCATTTATAATACTTTCTTTTTTACACCACTGTACACCACTTTCAGAATGGGTGCAAAATGACCTTTGGTAACAGTCGTCAACGAGTTATTCCCCCTCCAGTCTAAAACTGCTCTCCTACACCCATCTTTCATTGGCTTGAAACACGATACATCTGCTGGCTGCAGAACGCGCGTTGCATTTGGATATAAACATACAAGTACAATTTCTAGTTTAGAACACAATTCACTAACTTTGTAGGTTAAATGAGAACTGTGACCGTCTATAAACAATACCACAGGAAATTTTGTATGGAACTTTTTTAAAGCAGGATACAAAACATTCGAAATGTACTCATAAAACACCTCCGAACGCATCCACCCAGATTTGCTTAAACCTACTCCCCAGCCCTCAGGAATGGAACTAAACACAGCACTAGGAAGTCGCTTATAGGGAAAAATAACCATCGGCGGGGTTACAGTTCCTGCAGCTGTAAATGTAAACATCACTGTTACAGTGCTTTTTGATGGAGCGTTTTCAATTTCGTATATATTTTGAGCTCCTTTAGGGGCAAGAACTTTCGAATTTTTTGGGGATAAGTTAAAGTTAGTTTCGTCTCCATTTAAAACCCTGCTAGGGCCTTCCAGAATGTCTAACAGATTTTTAGATGAGAGATACGCATGTATTTCGCCGAACCAGTTTCTTATGTCTGCTTCAGAGACATGGGAACTAGCAGAAGTTACTGCCTCTGAAGTACGGACGGTTAGTTCAGGGTGACGTCGGAGAAAGGCACGGTACCATCCAACGCCTGGTAAATTATTAGGGAATGGATTTGTCCTGGGCGCTTTGTTAAGAAATTCTTTAACAGAAGATTATATATCAAGTTTTCGCCTAGGAAACCCTTTCTTAAAATTTTCTGTAATCCAGCTAACTAAAGTAGACTCTTCTTGGTCTGTTAAAATTGGGGCAGGGCCAAATTTGCATTTTAAATCTTTGTGATTCTTTCTAAACTGTAAAGTTGCTCTCGGAATTTTAAAATTTCTTGCAACTTCCCTTAGAGGCTGTCCTTGCTCAATAGCTTGCAAAGCATCCTTGAGATCGGCTTCAAAATAATTTCTGTGGTAGGATTGGTCTTTAACTTTCGGCATTTCTAGCTATAATAAAAGTGACTGTGGTGGTATTTATAGTTATTGGGCCTGGCCAACGACTGCATATTAACATTTTCTAATGATTTTCAGCAAGCTGTCTAATTAGCAGTACAAATAAATTTCAAATTAAACAGAAAACAACGAATTAATTAAAAATGAAAAATTACAGTAATTGGCCAATAACTATCCTGTACCGTTAAATGCATACACAGTGGTTGGCCTATCAAAAATGTGTTGTTTTTGAGGTGATACTGCAATAAAACAAACAGAAATACAATACTCTACTTTCTACCTTTCATATAAGTTAAATATTTTAAGTTTACTTGTGTACTAAGAATTTAGTGACAACTTACCGAAATGCATCTGCTTGCTAGAAATGAATACTGTAGCTTAAATTATGGACCGGTCACTTTTAACTACTGTTTTACAACACTTTGATGAATACCAACCTATAAATGATAAATGTCAACTACTGAGTAGTGTTGTCAAATATTTTATTTAACGTGACATAATCCCTAAACTAGACGGTAACGTTGAAACATCAACTTAAAGTTAATATGGCCAATCACTGTATAGTGGCCAACAACTGTATACTTTACCCTATAGAATTATATAATATTATTTAAATAGGAAATTAACCTTTTAAAGATGTCCTATAAAGCAATGTCAATGAAAATAAAACCAACTGCCGTTACGATATTAAAATAGAGGCTTAAGTTACAATAGGAACAATTAACTGGCAGTAGTACGTATATATCCAAGTCAATTATTAGGAATCAAGCAGTATAAGAAAGATATAATTTTAAGTATAGACAAAGTTCAATTATTCCACTGGTGCGTTAGAGCCTTAGAAATAAGGTGGTTTAGGAAGCGAATAAAATAGAAGAAGTAAATTGACGGAAAAAGGCAATTAAATTTAAGAAATTAGTCATACGATGAAGGACTAATTAAAAATGCTGAAGCCTAGAAAAATATTCAGTGTTATTAAAAAATAACGAACGACCAAATGCAAAATTAAAGTAATTTAATTTTTAAGCAACTCAAGTAGTACGATAATTAGTATATAACCAATAGCCGACCGAATTGTACGAGGTTGAATTTTAAGTATAACAAACTACATTTGTATTTCGGTGGTGATCTTGATTTAATAAAATCTGTCTACTAACTTACTTATGCGGGTCGCTAAATATTCTATAATTGAAATATGTATACATAAAATTCATTTTTCATATTCATTTTCAATTTAAACTCTTTCGCCAGCATAGTATGTAAGTTGCGAATCGTGCAACAGCGCATGTAAGACACTAGTGACTGATGTTTTAGTTTATGGTGCAGTGTCATGTAATAATGAAATGGAGTTCTACAGGACAGCATATTTGCCTCCATCTTCTACACATTCGCAGAGAGAAAAAAATATTTCAGCAAGTATCTCAATAGGCAGTTGACCTGAAGTCTGTACATATGGAAAAAAGCGACTCCAGTTGAGTATGTTAGTTGTTCAGACAACATAGAATAAAACAATAAAACAATAGAAACTGGCACTGATTCTACGTTTTTATTTAGCACAGTGCAATTGATGATTTCTTTCATTGTGTCTGCATTTAAGTCGCAACTTAACTGTAAGAATTTGTCCTCAATTGCAGTCTTAAATATAAATAAAGTTTTATACCACAAACTATGGTTCGAATCAGTGAAGAAGCCGAAGAGAGACAAACTACAAGACCTTCCAAATCGCTTTAAAAGGAATATATAATAGTGAATCCCTGTTTTATTATTTATCATTTAGTTGTTCTTTAAATTTATTAAATTATGAAGATTTTGTTATGTGTACCATGTAAACAAATTAATTTAGCACTGGGAACTTCTTACAGAACAAACACAATCTAAAATATATTTAACTTGGTAAAACTTAGAGATTTGTATAAAGCAAGAAAATTTTTAATAATATTCAAAATATTAAAAATCGGCCGTGAAGAACACATATTTGTGTAAAAATTGCGAACCAAATACGTGTTTTGTTCTACAATTTTAGTAAGTATTCGATAAACGTGTGTTTGAGAGGGATGTAAGATGCTAGTAATAATCTTAACATATCCAGTTACATCGCAGTAAATGATTAATTCTGCAATTTAGTTTGTACTTTTTTTTTGCATTTCAATTAGTTAGAAATTTACCAGTTCATCTGAGTCATATGACTAAACTTTTTTCTTTGCAAAAAAACAAAGTAAAATATAAATCCTTTAGTTTTTAAAAATATCTAAACTTTAAAATTCTGATAAAATAAATATAATAATAAAAAGAATTGAATCTGTTGCACAATGACAATACACGTAAATTTAAATAAACGAGGAAACATTTTTTTATAAAAACCGTATAATATAATTCTAACAGTAATACACGCAGTAGGAAGGGGCATCATGCGTGATGCCCCTTCATACTGCATAAAGTGTAGTTTATGCAGTGTCGTATAGTTTTAATCTAAACCCAATAGAGTAAAAACCTAATATATAATTTAGTGTGGTTGGTTTTTCATTGTACACTCAATATGTTCGTTGAGAGTATCATATTTTAAAGAAATCAAAGCGTATCTGATACAAATTTCGCCCTCTTTCCGATCCTATGAAATAGAGTGCTATGACTTGGAAAACAAAAGATGATCTATGAAAATTTTTCTTTTTTAAATTGAACAGCCTATATATTATTGGATATTTAGCTAGCTTATTCAATTTTGGATACAGTATATATATATATAAATTTATCTATTTCTTTTGGCGATGAATAACGCCATAATAACAAAAATAAAAAAATAAAAAGGTTTCTTTGGAAACGTGACCGAGTAAAAAACAAAATATTATTTAAATGTCACTTCGTATACCAGTTGATGAGGTGACACAGTTTTGGATTTTATGGACGGATGAAGTAAATTTTCATAGGAATGTTGTGTTTAACAAACAGAATAATCACTATCGGGATTACGTGAATCCTCATAGGATCCAGCAAACTCTTTGTCCAATATGTTCTTCCACAAATGTCTGGATAGGTGTGATAGGGTATCAGTTATTGGGACCCTATCTTTATAACGGAACACTTAATCAAAACCGATATTTAAACTTTCTTGAAACTGAATTTCAAGAATATTTAGACCATCTGCCTAAAGCTATCCGAAGACAAAAATTGGTTCCAAAATGACGGCGCATCACAGCATAACGAAGCATAGAAGCTATCTTTCAAATCAATACCTATGGATGAGTGCCGATGAAACTTTCGATATATTAGGACGCTGTGTGGTAAATGTTGTAGCTGGTGTACTAAATTCAACTATTCCATATAACCAATATGTAACAGAAACAAAAGTTATAAATATAGTTGATGCGGAAACAGTAGTTAAAACAATTTACGAGAATATGCAACAAATGCTTCATTTGGACGACAGGTACAAACAAAAAATTCTTTTATTTGTAAGTGATAGTGCTGCATATATGTTAAAAACAGGCAGATTATTAACGGAAACATATCTTAATACGCTGCATATTACTTGTGTAGCATATGTTCTCCACAGAGTTTGTGAATATATCAGAGGCACCTTTCCGGAAGTTGATAGACTTGTATCCGCTTTTGAAAAAGTTTTCAGAGAAGCACCATTGAGTGTAGCTCTTTCCAGGGAAAAACTTCCATCTTTGTCACTGCCTCCCGCTCCAGTAGTAACTAGATGGGGAATATGGTTGGAAGCTACTAGTTTTTATGCAGACAATTTCGAGTTTACAAAATTTCGTTACATACCTAAATGGCGATGCTCGAAGTATTTCTGAGTGCAAGGAACTAATACAAATTCCAAATTTAAAAAATCAGTTATACTTTCTTCAGGAACACTTTGGAAATTTGACAAAACTAATCACTTATTTTGAAAATCAAAATCTCAAATTAAATGATGGATTAACCATTAGATGTGGCTTTTAAAAATTTGAAAAATATTCCAAATGACATCGGATGTGTTTCTTAATAGAAATCGAGCTTTAATAACATTGCGACAATTGTGTAACGGGTGTTCATTTGAAAAGTCAATCTAGTAGCATGTGATTTACTGAGAACATTTTGAAGTATGTCGTAAATTCAAATTTACTACTTAACCTACGAAGTCGTATATTTTGACAGTTTCATACATACAAATAAATAACAAATGTGATTGACATTATCAAACGTCATTTGGATTTACGTTTACGGAACAACAAACACATACTAATATATATGCGTCTTATTCTATCAAAATTTCAAAGTAACCTAGATTGACTTTTCAAATGAACACACGTTATGGTGACAATGTCTCAAAATCTAACTGCGAAATACGCTGAAATAAAGTAATATTTCCAGTATGTGCCTATAACCTGTTGCGATGTAGAAAGGGCGTTTTCTATCTTCAGGGATGTACTTCATTCAAAGAGAACAAATTTTACAGAAGAGAACCTTGAGAAAGTATTGCTAGTTAATATTAATACTTCTTTACTCAACTTGAACTACAAAATGAACAAATAAAAATGTATTTCTTATTTTATAGATCACCATCACTTCGCTTTACAATTATATACACAAATTAAAAACTCTTTGAATAAAAATACAAATTTTCAAAAGTATGCGCGTGGGCGATAAGTCATCACCCTCCCGTGTCCGGTCCCTAATCATGATATTTTATATTCGAACTTTGCCTTCAATTCTTGCAAAATACCAGACGGGTTTTCTCTTTCATTAGTAATATTAGAATGGTCGATAATATATTAATAATGTGTCATATGGGTAACAACCGTATATTTACATGTTCAACAGTAAGAAAATAATTTTGTTTTAATTTTGACTGTTTTAAGAATTCAGCAAGACGAATGTATTATATTTTTGGGTGTAGATATAGATATTTTATTTTTGTATGTAACTTATTTTTAATAGCCATTTATTAACATTAAAAGTATAATAATAATATTTATTAACTCAACAACTTTTACAATCCAATAGGACAAAACACATGATGATTATAACGAGCCTTCGAAAAAATTCATAATTGGAGTAGACTGTGAAATTGGGTTGATACTTTAACCACTTCCACATAATGACACAATACTTGATGCTTGACAGTTTCATTTGGTTTCATTGTAAAAAAAGGTTATGGCAACTTATGGCATTGAAATGATACTACAACAAAAAAGAAAACAAATAATTTATTTAATATCGAAATCATAATCAAAATTTACATATAGCCACAGAAGTTGTTGAAAATGTTGTCCATTTACATCTAAACACAAACAATTTTCTTAATAAGTGTTTTGAAAAATTTGACACAAACTTATAGTTTCAATGTCAAATAATAAATGTCATTATGTGGAAATGGTTAAAGCACCAACCCAATTTCACAGTCTACTCCAGTTATAAATTTTTTCGATGGCTCGTTACAAATATTTATTATCCACATACATTAAAAATTGCATTCTATTCTCGTTGTGGAAGCAGTAATCATATAATATGTTTTAAATTTACACAAAACACTCAGTATTCTACACATGGAAACGTTCATGTTTAGCCTGTTATTAATACACCAATTTCGTACAATATTGATATTCTTCTGTAATAACAGAAAATAATCGAAATTATAGTGGAGCATTAATCAGCAATTAATGTCGTCTGCAAGTAGTAGTGGTGTTAAAGTTTAGGAGGAACGTCGTTAATAAATATTAAACATAGGAGATGGTCTTGATTATCTTGATTACTCAAGATGATAGAAAAAAATTATTAGAAATAGCATCAAGTTTTTCCCAGAAACAAGACATGGTTAATTCGATCAAAATGTATAAACATATATATCTATATTCAAAAGAACGGTTAGCCATGAAGATCTAGAGAAATTAAAGATTTAATTTCTGAATAAATGGCATACAAAGTTATAATTCAAATACGTTGACCGAATTATTTATTACAGCTATGCATCTGTGGTCTTCAATAGAACGCTCGTCACCTTTCTTCTAAATTAGGGTAAATCTTGCAAATTTCAAAACACTAGGAAATGTTGAAGAAGCGATAGACAAATTGAAGATGGCAATAGACTTGCAAATACCTAGGTAGAGTCTTTTAATATTTAACTGTAAAACTATTCATATTATTAGACGCTAGACGATTTTCAGTGACAATATCCAAGCGTTACGATTTATTCAACAGGTAGATGTACTTATGTATATACTTATGTGTATGCCAGTGGAAATGCTGTAGCAATAGGTCAATATACAGCAAGTTGCAACACAAACACAACATATACTTATTTCACGAAGTTGTACTTAATATTAAACTGACAGGCTTGCCATCGTTCGAAAAATATGAAAAGTACATTGGCGTTGTACTATTTTGCATTTCGTAATTTATAATAATTAAAATTTAATCATTTCAGGCCTTTATTTATAAAAATTCGTTTATATTAAATATAAATGATTTTAGTCAATTTAAAAAAATATGTTTTTGTCAAAGTAAATGAAGTAAATTTATGTAAAGAATTTCCAGAATATAATTTATGTGTTTCTTAAATACTTAAGAAATTTGGTAACAGTTTAGAACTTCTATGTGAGATTATAAAATTTTATCGATTGTCTTTGACGAATGAGGAACTAAAATAAAAATAAAAGGGGCTCCCTAAGGTATAAAATAACTATGGAGAGTTTCACGTTCACGGTGTAGTATGGGGTTTATGGAGAAAGCTTACATAGTTGTCAAATTGTTCAATACAATTTGCCAACTGATAAAATAATTTTTTATGTTTTATTTTAAATTACCTCTATTGACGATGTTGTCATAGCACATAACCTACATAAATTAAACACGTAATTATAATGAAGAAGATTCTTGTTTATATTGAATTGTATTTTTCCAATTAGAAGTACAAGATTGATATCAGCATCCAGGAGGACTGAACATGCACTTGTTAAAGCAATCAACTGGATCTGTTAATAAATTGGCTTTGGAGCCATTTGTTGTAGGTACTAGATTCTATCGCATATGCAATGTTTTATAAATTACAATGTGAGAGAAATAATTCTTGAATGTATTTTTTGTATTGATTGTGATAATAATATAAACAATAGTGCTTTATTTATTTTTATGAAACTAAAAATACGTTTAATTATTTGAATACAATTTATTTTTAAGCAGTTTAAATTACCATTTCAATATCAGCATGAAAGGTTTGAACATGCATTTAATTGGATCTGTTAATAATTCAGCCTCGAAATCATTATTTGAATTTGATTCTTCCACATATATTATAAATTCCTTAATATCATCCAGCAGTCCATCGACAATCCACACCTCATCTTTAATTTTTTTTAGATGTTTGATGTAATTTTCCCAATTTTCAGCTGTTACGTTATTATATGCATTTACAATTTTAGATATATTTTACTTTAAATGTAGTATTGTTCATCTTTACATGGTTCTTTACTTGTACCCAAGCCATCTCTATAGGATTTAGTTCACAATGATAGGGTGGCAAACGCAGAACTTTCAGGTGAGCTTTTACCAAAACATCGATCACATATGTATCGTATGTATGTCGAACTTGTTATACGAAAAATAACAAATATTTTTTAACATAATATCTTCAACAGATTACTCTTTTAGGCCGGCCAGTTTATTATATTTTCCTTCCTCCATGCATTTGTAGGAATCTTTTCAGTCTTTCTGCTGTGGTATGTCGAATTATCTAGAACAATAACGGCATTTTCTGGGGTGTTCGGTAATAACTGCTCAATAAACCAATTTTCAAATGTTTCTGCATTCAATCTCTTAGGAGGATCAACAGTATTTTTTACACAAAAATGTTATTTTTTCACCTACGAGAAATGCATTTTCATTACTGGCATGCACTAAAGCAAAGCGAGGACCAAGACCAGTTGGAGATCGTAATCCTGCACTTTTAATAGTAGTATCATGCCAAGTTTTATTTGCAGAGTGTCCTACATTAACTCATGATTCATCTACATAGATAATACACATACCTAAATTTATTATCATAATAGATACATTTTTTAATGTAAAGAATAAATAAATATTACCTTAAGTTCTAAACCTCTTGATATCTCGTAAACATTTATATATCCATGTAATATCTTCCCGCTCAATAAGAATGCTTTCAGGAGCCTATATAATGTAGATCGTGTTAAATTAGGTAGATTATTGTCAACGTTGATGGCAGCAGGAATCGCATTTAAGGTAATTGTAATATTTAATAAAAAAGAGCTATGTTGTAGCTTTTGTTGTAGAAGCAATTGTATATACTAATTGTAAGTATGTAAGCGAGCGTTTACTTGCAAACTTTCTATATTCTGCTTATTATTTTTTGGATTCGACAATCGCCCTTTTTGTTGTTTCTTTCTTATATTGCATGAGATATGCACTGAACAAGTACTGAACGAGTACAGTTGCTTCTGCAGCAGCAGCAGCAATAGTTATAGTTTTTTAAGAAAATAGCTTTAAAGACGTTAAGCAGGCTCCATTATTGATATGTTTATAACACAAATATTTTTTTCTATTCATAAATTTATATCATTTTGTAACTTACCACAAATACTGTTGTAAACAATAGATAGCGTTCTGATAAGAACGGTTAATAAAAAACTGAAGAATTCCAATGCAAACACCAAATAAATAATAATAACAATGGAAAAGTAACAATAATATTTGACAGGTGAAAAATAAATTGAACTGTGATCATGTAAATATCATAATCCAAATGAAAAATCACTAATAAAAATATGGATGCATTTGGCAACGGTGAGAGAGATAGAAAAAGTAAGCGTTATTGCATTTGTTTAAAGAGAATAGGAGATGTATGTATCCTCATAAGAATATACATGTCGTCATGAACGTGAAACCATCTAAAAGAAATGATAAATACTGCTCTATAAAACTGTTCTTACATATACATAACCTACAAGCTCACAGCGGAATGAAAACAAAATAAAGATTTTCAGCAAATAATGGATTTGAAACCAATACGTATTTTATAATAACTAAAAAATGCAATCCATATTTAAACAAGCAATGTCCAGGTAAAATCAACCACAAACCTATACGTATCGTACACAAGTACACAATGTACACAAGTACATATGATAAATTCGTAAATACATCTATGTACTCGTATACATACATTGGTATATGTTGTTTATGTTTTAAAGTGCGTGGGCTTATACGCGATATCTTCCATACTCCGGAGTTTACTGATTAGTGACTACTGATTACACATAACAGTCGAAAATATACATATACTGTAAGTTGATATCAATAATTTTTAATAAACACAATCTTTTGTCAACATGTATTATACTATGACCACAAAATCTTCATCTAGAGTAATGTATATTCGAGATTGTGCACATAATTAAAAAAATATGTCGAAGGTATTTTGAACTCAATATTAAATTAAGTCAATATCATTAGCATTTGTTCTAATAATTTCCATGAAATTTTTAGCAATAAACTATTTCGACAATATAATATTAAATTACTGGTCTTCTGTAAGTAAAAATCCGATTATCTTATTATTTGAAATTATTTCTTGATCCTAAATTGTAATTAAAATTTAGTAAGATACCTTTTAACTTAAATAACCGGCGGAACTTTTTTTGGATATCGACTCGGCTAATATCTGTTAGGTCTCCGCGAACTTTCTTTTCATTGAGTTTACATTGAAGTTAGTTAGGTTAAGTGAGTGCTACAGTTGTGATCTTGGTGACTTGTTCTTATTCTTCAATAGGTTAGTTCACGTGTGCAGTTTTATTGCACATAAGTGGTGTTTTTCGTTCTTTAATTAATACTCTTCACTGTTCTTGGATTGCAATTAATAAGAGTAATTTTAATTTGTACGTCTCAACAACGTATTCATTTACTGCTAAGAGAACGAGGTGAAAATGGTATTGCTAGCTCTTATGTATAAATATTCGTATTAAAAGCAGTTTTAATGACATTTGGAGCGTTTATTGCATTTTCTAACATAGCATATGTCACATGCCTTCTGCTATTATGTTTCTTCTGAGAAAAAATCTGAACGTATCGATTATGATAGTTTTAGTGCAATACATAACGCAATAAATTATAATTTTAAATTAATTCTATTTTTAAAAGTCCTAGCATTAAGAAAGATAATGCTTGTTAAAAGTTGAATATAAGTTGACATCGATGGGAAGCGAACCCTTGTTAGTGTAAGAAACTGTAGTACAGTGTCTAATTTTAGAAATTACATTTACGCTATCAAAACTTCCATATTCATAGCGAGTGTTACAGTATAAAACCAAAATATAACGTTATAAAGTATAAAGTTAGTAATTAAATGCATGTCAAAAGTAGAGGAATACTTTTAAAGAGTCTTGTTCAAGTAAATTTACTCGTTTAATTCATTATATTAGTTTTAAAATAAACTAAAGTTTTCTTCAATTTGCCGTTAATTTCATGATTATTATTGAGGGTACATTATTATTAAAGTTGCGATTCTGGTCCATAGACCATAGTCGAACACGCCCACCGCTATGTGAATGTTCATATAATTTGATTTACGGTATTTGTTTAAATATGCTTTCATTCTCCCGTATTTATTATATAAATAAAATCTCTACTTATAAAGTATATAACGCAAAAGTACCTGTTTAGTATTATATTTTTTACTTCGTATGTTTGAATTAATCCGAATCCGTAAACGATTCGCCTAATCCGAATCTGTTGTGCGGACAGTTACACAAGTATAATTTTTTATTGAGACTCTGTATATGATAGGCGTATTTCAGGGCTATCTTTTGGGTTCTACACAACTAGGCCTAGTGTCGAAAGTAAATGAAAAGAAATAAAACAATAAGAAGTAATCGTTTAAAAAAGGCTTTTATTGCTCATCTGTATTTTCACATTTCATTTTGTGGGAACTTAAAATGTATAGTTCTTAACCTAGAACTTAACCTATCAATCCAACCTTATAATACAAATATTTGTTAATGAGTCATACACGGATAGTATTGGAGGTTCAATACAAATTCAAAATGAATCTCACAAATAAAGACTCTTGAGGATCCCACTTGCAAAAGGGGATGTTTGCCTCCAAATGCTGAGATTAATACTCAAAGTCTATCTCCGTCTAAAATGTGGATCTCTGGTCTCGACTGATGATTTTCTAAAAAGAGAGTGTGTTGTTCAGCGCCTATTTGAGTGGGAACCGAATCCCTTTGGAAATAGGATGTTTATCCTACAACTGTATGAGTATTTTCTTATTTTCACGCCTATCGCTGAACGTTTTGAATTTTTGACAATTTTAAATGACACATATATTTCGAGAACACTCAGGGAAACTAATTCCTCTTAATCAAACTCGAATATATGGCCTTAGATACACCTTAACTGTGTATTTATTACTAATTAATTATTTAAAACAATGATCCACATGCACTTTTACTACTTTAATTAACCCTATATCCTCCAATTTTTAACGTGTATAATGTTTTACTTACTCAGACCCAATTTCGGCATATAAACCTACAAAATCCTCCTGTATATCATTAGTCTAATGCAACAATGATAATAGCAAAATAAAAATAATAAAGAAGAATTTTAAATTAAACTCCTCTTCCTTACTCAAATATTTCTAGAGACAGGCTTTAAAAATTTAGTTTACATTATATTCTAATTTAGCTTATTGAAATTAGTTTTTATGAATGCTCGTCCAAGTTAAATTTCTCAAGTCAAAAATGTATCAATGAATGAATGAATCTCTCGGTGCTGGTCCTATTTATCTCATTTGCGATTTTGTTTCTTGAGCTTCTACCCCACTTTATCTTATTTATCTCTATTTTATCTCATTTACATAGTTATTTAATATTTACATCCCTGTGTATTTTTATCCATCGTGGGTAGTTTTAAATTTTCCATCTCTAGGTGTTGTCTCTTTGTTTATATATTTTCTCTTTTTGTTGTAATTTTGATATTTGTAAAATTTATTGTGGAAAAATTAGCTCTTTTTTTGTATCGTATTTCAAAAACAGCGTTTCGTTAGTGTCCAGTCTTGTTGACATTTTCTCGAATCCAAGTTGCGTAGAAGCTTCTGTTCTCGTAGTATTTTCTTCTCTTTCTTCCCTTGTTTGTTTATATGGTATCGTCCTGTCCTTTGTTTTCATTCGGACGCCTGACAGATATCCACATTGTCATCTTGAGCATGTGTCTCTGATATGTTGTCGTTGTTTGTTTATATCGTAACATTACAGCATTAATTACTTTTACTTACATTTAATGCTGTTTGTTTTATTAACTTACTTACATTCTCAACATTTAGTAATCTAATTAACCGAAAATTTATTGTTATAATTTTCTTTGTTTCTTTGTTTGCTTGGAAATATTCATCTAAAATTTTAATACTACATTAATGTATGATATACGAGGTACCTTTAAAATACATAACCTCGGTTGATTTCTTTTAATTTGTTTTTACTTGTCCAATTATGTTTAATTAATTTCTAAGTTATTAATTCTATTTTTAATTTTCACCCAAAGTTTATTTCACAGCAGTATGTATTTGCAACTACATTTAATTTTTGCAATTACGAAGACGTATGTTTTTAACTTGGTATTATGTTTGGTATTATTTTTAAATATTCTTTTACAAAACATCTATTATTGAAATTGTGATATAACAACATTGAAATTAAATCAATACTTTCTGAAATGTAACACGGGCAAATAAAAAAACACGTTTTCTTTTAGATAAAAGACTGAAAATTACACTACTAAAAATAATGTTTTGCCAGTATGCAACATATTGCAGTGAATTATGATGTGGGTAGCTTATTTAACTTTAATTCACACTGCACAGTAGCTTGCCCTGCTATAATCAGTCTGATACACCTCTCTGGAGACTCTTCAATCGTCAGAGTTTATCCTCATTGACATGTGGAATATAAATAAACAACAGGTATTAGGAATTGAAACAAACTTTTTTCCCCCCAAATTATTTAATTCATAAAAAAGAAAAAAAAAGAAAATTTGAACTTTACAAAGTATAAAGTTATATTGAAACATCTATCACGTGAGGAAAAACTTTGATACAATATAAAAGTAAAAGCTAAAAAAACCTCATCAAACTGACCGCGAGCAAATTCCTAATTAAATATATATATATATATATATATATATATATATATATATATATATATATATATATATATATATATAAAGATATCAACAATTACGTTATTCCCAAACTCAAACGTCAAAACAGAAAATTATCTATTTTCGCACGCAACCAAAAATTAATTCATGCGCACAAATAACATGAAGCAAATAAGTTTTCCCGCCTTCTAAACTTCTAGAATATTTTATTTGAAAAAAAAAATTACACTTCAAAAAAATATCTGATATCTTTCTTAATATTAATATGATTACAACAATTTTATAAATCTAAAAATTACTGAATTTACTGAGCTCTTCTATATAATTGAATTATTTCTAAAGACATAAATATATTAAGAGAAATATACAAACATTAATTAATGTAATTATCACTTCACTAAAATGAGAGATTTTTTTCAGATAGGTCTTATAAATTACAAATTACAAGTTTAAAGACTCATAATAACTCGAGAATTAACTTTAAAGCACAACAAAATCACTACACAAAATACAAGCCGAATTTATCCAAAATTATAACTGAATAAAAGAAGTTTATTCAGAGACAACAAAAACTTCGACCTATCTGCACAACTGCGAGTCAATCTCTAAAACCTCCTTCCTCCCGGAAACAGCACAACAGCCCTACCTAACATAAAAATCAAAAGAGCTACAATATGCAAATTATTATAACTTCCAAATTGGCGGGAACTGCAAACCTCCGACCGTCACGAACGATATACAGTCGTGGACATAAATATACATTAAAATAAAATATACATAAAATATCAAATCTTTATAATTATCTTTCTGGAATAAAGTGTACATAAATATATTGTCTTTTATAGTTTCTTTTAATTTCTTTCTTCGGGGAAAAATTAATGGCACCAGCAGTAACGAAGGTACCGTGTTAAGACAAGTTCATTTCTGTCTATTACATAAGTTAATTTCTTTCATTAGTAAAACAGGCTTTTACAAAGAAATATATATTTGATTTTTGCAAACTAATTTCTCTAAATCGAAATTTCATGTTTCTTTAGTAGAAGACACTGAAATGAATTAAGGAAAAAATAATAATAATATTTGCAATTCTCTTATCTGAATGGTATTCTTCGTATCTACAGAAATAGAATCTTCCTGGAACAGATATACAGGTGCAGGGATTTGTAACTACTCCGGCCCTAAAAAGAAACATCGTTGTGGAGGGTCATCATCAAGGTAAACTTTTTTTCTTCAATTCTTCGATTTTACTTTCCTTCACCTTTCTCTATGCTATACATTTTCATTTTTATATATTTGATAAACAAGTAGGTTTCAACGACACAAATTATTAAGGTAAGTGAAGATAATGAATTACTATGAAACTACGTCGCCGACTTTGTTCAGATTTTCACGCAGTTCCTTCAGGTGCCTGTTCATGTTGTTGATATTTTCATGTGTATCTTCTGTATTTCCCTGATGTTTTCATATTGTTCGGTGGCGGTTATTGGTTTTTGTTCATTACCTAATTGTAGTGTCTTAGCGAAAGCGAATTCTTTTTGTACTTGAAATGTTTCTTGCTTAATATGTGCTACTTCAGCAGTGTAACTATCGGACAATATTATAGCATAAGTCTCTTGTAACATTTCTCTTTCTTGATCAGTATTACATTTCTTCCGGATTAATGTTGTCTTTATTAGCACTAATACCTATTGATTCCTTAGCATTTTTATCACTTTGATTTGTATATTCTCTAATATGTAAACACAATTAGAATTCAACCTCGCATGGCGACTTCTTTGTCAGGGTGTGCGTCTCCTCCAGGTTATAAATTCCGTTTTGAATTTGTTACATTATATTATTTGAGGGCATGTAATTATTCTTACATATCGCTAGGTATTTTAAGGTAGGTTATAAGAATTTGATGTGAGTTTCATTTATTCGAATAGGTAATGATTTTAGGTGAAAATAATTGTAAGGCTCCATTTCTACTAACGTTTCAGCAAACGTTGAAGCTGTTATTAGTGTATTAAATATGCTGACTACTGATTCTGCTAAAACTCATTTGGTTATTAATTGTATAAATATGTATTCTCAATTATGTTCTAACTATGTGATATCGTGAATTGTTTACTTCCTGTTGCACGTGCTCTGTTCTAGATTGTGATAAAATGTGATTATTTTGAATCGAATTAACTGTTTTATTAAACGTTTTTATAGTATTTAAACTTAAGAAGATTTGTTTCTCTAAGATATCTTTCATCTTATTTTGTGATTTTACTAAATTATAAATAATTTGATTGTATCCTTTAGCATCTTCCTAATCTAAGTTCCCTGTTATCGTTTTAATAATACTACTCGCCATGTTTATTGCGCCCTTCTTTTGCTCTCAATTGGACTCAATTAGATAATATTATTATTAATTAGTTCTAAATTATACAGGTAGTTTAATATTTTATAACAATTTTCTAATTCAAGCATTTAACTTTCACTCTGTGCGCGTGCATTTTCAAATTCCCTAGCTTCTAATATTAAGGAATCTGTATGATGAATATTGATAAATTGCCAATACGTTTTCCTGTTCCACGCTGTTCCTAGCCTTACCAGTAGTAATAATGTTGACTTCTCTGGCAAGTTCGGTTCGGTTTAAAATATACATGTTATCCAGCTTGTAAAGGTTTTATTTTGAGTTTGTCGTTTCATTTTGCGGTGGATTTCGCCTTTGGTTCCTGCATTTTTTCTTCTAGGTTCTCACACAACAATTTTATTCTATTTATGTGTTTTGTAAGACAATTATTATAAAATGTTTGATTGTAATATATATATATATATATATATATATATATATATATATATATATATATATATATATATATATATATATATATATATATATATATATATCGAATGAGTCGTGAGTTTTAGTGTCTCCAAAAGTTATTTTTGTTGGTGTTAATCCTGTCGTTGTATCAAGTGCACTATTATATCCAATTATTGCTACTTTCACTAGTTTTTTCATACTTTCCCCTTTGTTTTTTTTCTTGTAGTATTACCATGTGTTAGATTGGAGATGATTGTAGATGACACTGTTAGAGCTTGGATTATATGGCGTGGCGATATGTGTTTTAACTTTGTGTTTTTCCAGAAGTTCTTTTACTAATTATTGGTAAATTCAACCACCCAATCAATCACTATTTCCTCCGGTACATCATATAACGAAAAGTAGGTTATTGATAATTCTACTAGCTCTACTGCATTTTTGCTTTGTATTAGTATAGCTTGCACTAATTTACTCAAATCTTACCTTCGATAACGAATATGTATTTTCTGAAATGGTTGATCGGTCCTTTCTGTAATGTTCAATTCTGGATGTGATGCGTGTTGGTCGCATTTGTTTCTGTTATACTCTTCACATCTCCTTATATATATCGTAGTTGTATCTTTCATGTTTCTTCAGTAATATTTTCTTTGGAGTTGTTTTAATGTTTCATGTACACTTTGATGGTTCGTTTTTCCTTCATGATAGATCTTAAGTACTTCTTTTTGCTATTCCACGTCGTTAATTAGATGTAATTTTTGTAAACATCTATATAATTTCGGACCATTATCGTTGAAATTGTCAATGAATACCTTGCAAAATTATTTATATAGCTTTTCTTTTTCGAAATACAAATAATATTTGCATAGATCCATACAGTATCTTATGAATTCAAATATTTTTCTTTCGTTACTTTCTTTAGGTATTTGAACTTTATAAATCTTCTTTCCTCGGTCTTTGTTGAATTCAACATCTTGGAGGTAGGTGTAATTAATATGATATTGCGGGTTCTTTGATTATTGATACTTTTGGTTCCCTATTCACACTACAATTGGGTGTATGTTAAAAGGTAGAGAATTAGTAAATTTCGGGGTATTTCTAGTAAGGATGTGTTACCGAAAATTATACGCAAAATAGAGAATGGAATAGTAAATTTGGATGATGATGCTGGGGAAGGGACTCATTGGGTAGCATATAAGAAAAATAATGCTGTAATAAAGTATTTTGATAGTTATGGTGATTTAAGACCTCCAATTGAGGTTGCAAAGTATGTATTATCGAATGGTGGTGATGTTATACTGTATAACTATGAAAGACATCTAGATAGTAACAGTGAAAATTGTGGGCATTTGTGTTTATTGGTTTTGAGAGAATTTATTAAATAAGAAGGAGTTTGTTGTGGTTGTTTTATTAAATATTAGTGCAACGGTATTGGAAAGTTGAATTTAAATTAGAAATGGAAGCAGATGGTAGTGGAAGTGTACATAATTTGGCTTTTGTTTTGGGTACTTATGATATAATGGATTTATAGAAATATATCGATGAGCAATTACGGGTTGCGGAAGGAACAGAACATTTTTTCTTATTAACTGGTAATAGTAATACTAGTGTTTATGAAGGCGTCGGTAGATATTGATTTTGGAGTGGAAATTTCAATTGGTTCCTTGTTATATTGGTTTTCATAGAAGGGTAATAGAACGAAATATACCAATTCATAGTGATGAAAGAGTTGATATAAGTATTAGTGCTATTGATATTATGTGTAATATTGTAGATGGATTATATATTAATGGTGAATTATCACATGTTTTGTATCATTTCTATCCAAATGTTCCGCCAGGTTTTAAAATTATAGAGTTTCCGCAAGAGAAAATTTATGTGCCTGTAAATACTAATGTATTATCTGATATTATTATTCGAGCTGTAGATCAGATAGGTCAACCAATTGATTTAAGAGGTGAAGAGATGACAATATATTTGAGGATTAGGAGACGTTAGGTTTTAAAAAATAAATGCAGCCTCTATGTTCAGCAATACCAGATATGTGATTAGTGGAGTGGCGGTGGGTGAAGTAAGGAATTTATTTATTACATCGACTATGAAAGGATATTTTTCTCATAGTCAATGTTATATAAATAAATTGAAAAATTGTGGTTGGGAATTTCCTACGAGAAGGGCTCCGGTTTTAGATAATAAATGTAGGATATATACTATTTATACTATCCACTACTATACTTAATTTACTTTGTCTTAGTACTACCTTACTTTTATTATTCGTCGGGGTTTGAGTTTTGTTCGATTGCTTGCCATCGATAGACACGATAATTAATTTGTTTGTTAGTTTGTGTTTACAGTCACACATTCGAATACGTCAAAGTAATCTATTTACACATTATCAAAAGGATTTTGCATAAACGAGAATAATATACGTAAAAGTACTTACATTAAAAATGCTGTTAGGTACATTTGTGTTTCTTCGTGGTTTCGTTTGTTTGTTTTTGATTTCTTGCTTCTTGTGTCTCAATGCTACGTTGGGTATCGATTGGAGATTGCCCGTACTCGATTTGGAGGTTGTGAATTGGTGATCTGTTGGGGTTCATACACTAGCTCGAAGAAGTTGATTCGAGACTCGCGTATAATGTTTACCCTTTTGTACTGTTCAAGTAGTTGAGATGAGATAAAATTTAAAGAATTTAGTTTAAATTTTGTTACAAGAACCATACCGACTGTGCCAATTAATTTTTTTCATTATTAAAATAGGTTTTTAAAAATAAATATTTATTTAAATTTTACAAACTAATTTCTCTAAATCTAATTTACACGTTTCTTTAACAAAAGCAGACACTGAATTGAATCAAAGAAAAGAATAGTATTCATATTTGCAATGTCTCTTATCTTCGTATCTATATAAATAGTATCTTCCCGGTACAGATGTGCACACAAATCAGATATTGTGCAGTGTGTAAATAATGCCAACAGTTGTTGTTGATTATGTGGGGAAGTAGCTTTTAAATTACAAAAATGTACCTTCACTGAACTTATACGAAGAGCACGCAGTTAAAGTAGGAGATCAAGATATGTCATGGGCCCCTCACATGTATTGTAAGACTTGTGTAACATTGTTAAGACGTTGATTGAAAGATACAAATTGTAAAATGCACTTTGCTATATTTGGTGTGGTGAGAACTGAAAGACCATGCCATGATTGTTACTTTTGCCTCACTAACTGCTGGGCATCGGACCGAAGTCCAACCATACTGTACAGTATCCCAATTTACCATCGGCTTTTATCACTTCCTGGATACTCATCTTGATTTCCTTCCGGGAAACTTGAGTGCCGTGAAAAACAAACACGAGGAATGGTTCCATCAAGATGTTGCAACCATGAAAAAACGATGTCAAGAAAAATGGATTCCTAGTTTACTTGCTGATTATTGCTGGACATTAATACGTAATGCCCCGGAGACAGAATATTGCTGTAAAACATACGCAACAACATTTTGAAGTAAGTGTAATGTTAAGTCCTTATTCACATTTATATATTTCAGTATAACGCGCAACACTTTGTAGCAAACAAGGTGCGGGAGAAAACTTGCTTTCTGTTTTCTGGTTAAATTTCACATAAAATTCGCCCTGTTTTTTTCCATGTCACAAAAACGTTGATTTTTGATCAGTTATCAGTTCCTTAATCTTATAGAAACACAATACTATTTTTTTAACTATTGATTCTTAAATCGTAGATATTTTATTACTTTAATTCTTCACAGAAAATGTATTTATTTAAAAAGAAAATGTGAGTTAACGCTTGTGAGTTCGTCTTGAAAAATATATAAAAAGTTTCATTCAAATAATATTTCCACATTTTATATTTAACGTACGCTATGAGAAGAGTCACTTCTACAGAAATATTTAAATATTCTAATCTGCGTCTTATTGACGACCAAATAGAAAAATAGAGTAACGTATTATATTCACCATTACAAACACGATAAATGCGTAGAGAGATGGAAATCTCGTTTCACAAAATGTTGAGAAATAATTATATAATATGAACAGATATTATTGACGATAGTGCAACTTCCTTGCTTTTGCAAATTTAAACATAATTAATTTTTTTTAATCTTTAACAGTCGACATTTTATTTTAAACGTAATATTTGCAATACTCAAAAAGCTGACTGACCATGTATAGAAACTTGAAGGGGCCGTAGTAATTGGAAGCATCAATGTTTTCATGGGATTTCGTAACGAAATTCTATTTATAAAATTGAATAGTAACATTCAGTCGTCTCATCTAAGACCTAATCAATCGCATTTTCACGATAAAGACACTTTTCCCCTGTTCAAAGCAAAACCTATCACGTACCGGAAATTGTATTTTTTCTAAACTACATCGTCTTGTTTAAGTATACAAGAAACTGTATGTCTTTTGTTCCCATATTTGGCGAGTTTTTACTACTTGTATGCGTAAATGCAAATGTCATATGTGACTTGGCATAGAAACATACAGTGTAAAGCAAAATGCCATCCTTGAAAACGATGTTCATTTAAGTGGTTATTTTGAGATACATAAATAAAGTTGTTAAGAAATCTTGCTTCATGTTTATTATACATACGATGTATCTGTACTTTCTCTAAAAGTAAAAATTTATAACACTATTGGGAGGAACATATTCAATATATCAGAATAATTGAAACATACATTACACATGCGGTTAGTCCGTAGTATGAGTGAAGACACAAACAAAATGCAGTTTCTAGAGAGATGGCTGTGCCACCTTTGGAAGGGCGTCGTTACTTCACATTGGTTATGTGGACGGGGCGAGGTACTTCGGCTGCCTGACAACAGGCAGCGCTGAATTTACTTCTACGCTCGGTCTAGATAATTTCTGTGACGTGGCGATGTGGTTCTTTTTTTGTGAATGTGTCTGAAGATATCCTTTCTCCAGCAGGGGCGTACCGATGAGCCTGTAGAAAGGCGAAATACGTATCTACGTCTTTGGGGAGGGAAACAATACTGATCGGTCGTCACCCTAGCAGCTGAATGCGCAACAGCCGATATCATGCCGAGTGTTCAAGCGCCACAAAGAAAAGAAGAAAGGGGAAGGAAAAGCTGCCTAAAGCACCGAAAAAAAGCACAGACTAGGAGGGGATCATTACTCCTAGCGGCGAAAGAAGACAGAAAGCTGCGCTTTGAACACCAGTCATGAAAATCGCTGCGTCACAATCAAAACTAGGGAGAAACTTCCGACAGCTCAAAAAAGACTGACTACTGTGAAGCAGAAGCAGCTAAAAAAAAACAGGCTTAACTAAAAGAGGTATATCACTAACGTTAAAGGATGGAAAGGGATAAGGAAAAATAGGTTAGAAGCTAAAAGGTAGGATATGAGCAACTGAAACACCATGTACTCACGAGTTCCAACAATCCTTCAATCGATATATCTTAAGACAGAGAAAACACAAAACTATAATCTGGCCAAACAAAAAAAGAACGGTAGTAAGAACGAAAATTTAAAATGCAGAGGCGGCCTCACTCTACACTGACGTGGTTGAGGACCGATACGCAAAATTATGTAAACAAACAGAGACACGTCCATGACCGAGAAAAAAAAGTACGCGATACGTAACGAGGGGTGTCGGTCTCAGCCCTATATGAAGCCTTAAGGAATGGACGACGGAATTTATTGAGGTCCACCCCGCTTCTACACAAAAGCGTGTCGACAAAATAGTGAAAAAGGGATCACATCAACGATGTATCCAAAGTCAAAATAAAGTTATCCTCCAGAATAACACACGACGGTCCAAAAGAAAACGCAACTGCAGCATTCTTACAGGAAAGAACATCCAAAATGCTAAATACAGACCTTCAAGTGATAAAACTCTAAGGGATAAAATTCGAAAGTCTAAATCGGTAAACAAAAGGTTAACCAAGAGTTAACGACAAAATCGGTAAATAAAAATCGACCGTTAAGACAGTAGGCAAACGTCCAACGACAAACAAAACGGAAGACCAAAAGTCAAAATTGAAGAAGGTGTAACAACACCTCTCCATTGGTAAAAATAGATCAGAATTTAAATGACCTAAACGGCAAATAAAAAACGTCCAGCCCGTATAAGAGCTTAAAATAGCCCTCACAAGAGGAAAACCTAAACGGTACGATAAAACTCTTAACGGCAGGAACTTAATAAACTGGTTAGAACTGTGTGTAAGTGTGGACCCAACATCCTTCAAATAGAGATGCAACAACGGCAAATGGAACACACTATCAACAACTCTAAACCTTAAAAGTCCAAACTCCATAATCTAACTGTTAACCAATCGACAAGATTGTTAACAGAGGCAACACGATAACAAAAGTCATCCCAAAATATAAAAGTCAAAATCTTTATATGAAAACGACAAAACCAAATATTAAATGTAAAAATCAAGAATCGATAAACGTCACAACAAATTTTTCGCAGTCCAGACCCAACATGGAATAACAAACTTAACACAAGGTAAATCCAACAACACCTAGCACGAGCAGCTAGAACCAAAATATTCCAAAACAAAAGGATCTGCGAGTCGCCCCGTCCACATAACCATACTTCACATTGGTTATGTGGACGGGGAGAGGTACTTCGGCTGTCTGACAACAGGCAGCGCTGAATTTACTTCTACGCTCGAGATGACAATATATTTGAGGATTAGGAGACGTTAGGTTTTAAAAAATAAATGCAGCCTCTATGTTCAGCAATACCAGATATGTGATTAGTGGAGTGGCGGTGGGTGAAGTAAGGAATTTATTTATTACATCGACTATGAAAGGATATTTTTCTCATAGTCAATGTTATATAAATAAATTGAAAAATTGTGGTTGGGAATTTCCTACGGGAAGGGCTCCGGTTTTAGATAATAAATGTAGGATATATACTATTTATACTATCCACTACTATACTTAATTTACTTTGTCTTAGTACTTACTACCTTACTTTTATTATTCGTCGGGGTTTGAGTTTTGTTCGATTGCTTGCCATCGATAGACACGATAATTAATTTGTTTGTTAGTTTGTGTTTACAGTCACACATTCGAATACGTCAAAGTAATCTATTTACACATTATCAAAAGGATTTTGCATAAACGAGAATAATATACGTAAAAGTACTTACATTAAAAATGCTGTTAGGTACATTTGTGTTTCTTCGTGGTTTCGTTTGTTTGTTTTTGATTTCTTGCTTCTTGTGTCTCAATGCTACGTTGGGTATCGATTGGAGATTGCCCGTACTCGATTTGGAGGTTGTGAATTGGTGATCTGTTGGGGTTCATACACTAGCTCGAAGAAGTTGATTCGAGACTCGCGTATAATGTTTACCCTTTTGTACTGTTCAAGTAGTTGAGATGAGATAAAATTTAAAGAATTTAGTTTAAATTTTGTTACAAGAACCATACCGACTGTGCCAATTAATTTTTTTCATTATTAAAATAGGTTTTTAAAAATAAATATTTATTTAAATTTTACAAACTAATTTCTCTAAATCTAATTTACACGTTTCTTTAACAAAAGCAGACACTGAATTGAATCAAAGAAAAGAATAGTATTCATATTTGCAATGTCTCTTATCTTCGTATCTATATAAATAGTATCTTCCCGGTACAGATGTGCACACAAATCAGATATTGTGCAGTGTGTAAATAATGCCAACAGTTGTTGTTGATTATGTGGGGAAGTAGCTTTTAAATTACAAAAATGTACCTTCACTGAACTTATACGAAGAGCACGCAGTTAAAGTAGGAGATCAAGATATGTCATGGGCCCCTCACATGTATTGTAAGACTTGTGTAACATTGTTAAGACGTTGATTGAAAGATACAAATTGTAAAATGCACTTTGCTATATTTGGTGTGGTGAGAACTGAAAGACCATGCCATGATTGTTACTTTTGCCTCACTAACTGCTGGGCATCGGACCGAAGTCCAACCATACTGTACAGTATCCCAATTTACCATCGGCTTTTATCACTTCCTGGATACTCATCTTGATTTCCTTCCGGGAAACTTGAGTGCCGTGAAAAACAAACACGAGGAATGGTTCCATCAAGATGTTGCAACCATGAAAAAACGATGTCAAGAAAAATGGATTCCTAGTTTACTTGCTGATTATTGCTGGACATTAATACGTAATGCCCCGGAGACAGAATATTGCTGTAAAACATACGCAACAACATTTTGAAGTAAGTGTAATGTTAAGTCCTTATTCACATTTATATATTTCAGTATAACGCGCAACACTTTGTAGCAAACAAGGTGCGGGAGAAAACTTGCTTTCTGTTTTCTGGTTAAATTTCACATAAAATTCGCCCTGTTTTTTTCCATGTCACAAAAACGTTGATTTTTGATCAGTTATCAGTTCCTTAATCTTATAGAAACACAATACTATTTTTTTAACTATTGATTCTTAAATCGTAGATATTTTATTACTTTAATTCTTCACAGAAAATGTATTTATTTAAAAAGAAAATGTGAGTTAACGCTTGTGAGTTCGTCTTGAAAAATATATAAAAAGTTTCATTCAAATAATATTTCCACATTTTATATTTAACGTACGCTATGAGAAGAGTCACTTCTACAGAAATATTTAAATATTCTAATCTGCGTCTTATTGACGACCAAATAGAAAAATAGAGTAACGTATTATATTCACCATTACAAACACGATAAATGCGTAGAGAGATGGAAATCTCGTTTCACAAAATGTTGAGAAATAATTATATAATATGAACAGATATTATTGACGATAGTGCAACTTCCTTGCTTTTGCAAATTTAAACATAATTAATTTTTTTTAATCTTTAACAGTCGACATTTTATTTTAAACGTAATATTTGCAATACTCAAAAAGCTGACTGACCATGTATAGAAACTTGAAGGGGCCGTAGTAATTGGAAGCATCAATGTTTTCATGGGATTTCGTAACGAAATTCTATTTATAAAATTGAATAGTAACATTCAGTCGTCTCATCTAAGACCTAATCAATCGCATTTTCACGATAAAGACACTTTTCCCCTGTTCAAAGCAAAACCTATCACGTACCGGAAATTGTATTTTTTCTAAACTACATCGTCTTGTTTAAGTATACAAGAAACTGTATGTCTTTTGTTCCCATATTTGGCGAGTTTTTACTACTTGTATGCGTAAATGCAAATGTCATATGTGACTTGGCATAGAAACATACAGTGTAAAGCAAAATGCCATCCTTGAAAACGATGTTCATTTAAGTGGTTATTTTGAGATACATAAATAAAGTTGTTAAGAAATCTTGCTTCATGTTTATTATACATACGATGTATCTGTACTTTCTCTAAAAGTAAAAATTTATAACACTATTGGGAGGAACATATTCAATATATCAGAATAATTGAAACATACATTACACATGCGGTTAGTCCGTAGTATGAGTGAAGACACAAACAAAATGCAGTTTCTAGAGAGATGGCTGTGCCACCTTTGGAAGGGCGTCGTTACTTCACATTGGTTATGTGGACGGGGCGAGGTACTTCGGCTGCCTGACAACAGGCAGCGCTGAATTTACTTCTACGCTCGGTCTAGATAATTTCTGTGACGTGGCGATGTGGTTCTTTTTTTGTGAATGTGTCTGAAGATATCCTTTCTCCAGCAGGGGCGTACCGATGAGCCTGTAGAAAGGCGAAATACGTATCTACGTCTTTGGGGAGGGAAACAATACTGATCGGTCGTCACCCTAGCAGCTGAATGCGCAACAGCCGATATCATGCCGAGTGTTCAAGCGCCACAAAGAAAAGAAGAAAGGGGAAGGAAAAGCTGCCTAAAGCACCGAAAAAAAGCACAGACTAGGAGGGGATCATTACTCCTAGCGGCGAAAGAAGACAGAAAGCTGCGCTTTGAACACCAGTCATGAAAATCGCTGCGTCACAATCAAAACTAGGGAGAAACTTCCGACAGCTCAAAAAAGACTGACTACTGTGAAGCAGAAGCAGCTAAAAAAAAACAGGCTTAACTAAAAGAGGTATATCACTAACGTTAAAGGATGGAAAGGGATAAGGAAAAATAGGTTAGAAGCTAAAAGGTAGGATATGAGCAACTGAAACACCATGTACTCACGAGTTCCAACAATCCTTCAATCGATATATCTTAAGACAGAGAAAACACAAAACTATAATCTGGCCAAACAAAAAAAGAACGGTAGTAAGAACGAAAATTTAAAATGCAGAGGCGGCCTCACTCTACACTGACGTGGTTGAGGACCGATACGCAAAATTATGTAAACAAACAGAGACACGTCCATGACCGAGAAAAAAAAGTACGCGATACGTAACGAGGGGTGTCGGTCTCAGCCCTATATGAAGCCTTAAGGAATGGACGACGGAATTTATTGAGGTCCACCCCGCTTCTACACAAAAGCGTGTCGACAAAATAGTGAAAAAGGGATCACATCAACGATGTATCCAAAGTCAAAATAAAGTTATCCTCCAGAATAACACACGACGGTCCAAAAGAAAACGCAACTGCAGCATTCTTACAGGAAAGAACATCCAAAATGCTAAATACAGACCTTCAAGTGATAAAACTCTAAGGGATAAAATTCGAAAGTCTAAATCGGTAAACAAAAGGTTAACCAAGAGTTAACGAAAAAACCGGTAAATAAAAATCGACCGTTAAGACAGTAGGCAAACGTCCAACGACAAACAAAACGGAAGACCAAAAGTCAAAATTGAAGAAGGTGTAACAACACCTCTCCATTGGTAAAAATAGATCAGAATTTAAATGACCTAAACGGCAAATAAAAAACGTCCAGCCCGTATAAGAGCTTAAAATAGCCCTCACAAGAGGAAAACCTAAACGGTACGATAAAACTCTTAACGGCAGGAACTTAATAAACTGGTTAGAACTGTGTGTAAGTGTGGACCCAACATCCTTCAAATAGAGATGCAACAACGGCAAATGGAACACACTATCAACAACTCTAAACCTTAAAAGTCCAAACTCCATAATCTAACTGTTAACCAATCGACAAGATTGTTAACAGAGGCAACACGATAACAAAAGTCATCCCAAAATATAAAAGTCAAAATCTTTATATGAAAACGACAAAACCAAATATTAAATGTAAAAATCAAGAATCGATAAACGTCACAACAAATTTTTCGCAGTCCAGACCCAACATGGAATAACAAACTTAACACAAGGTAAATCCAACAACACCTAGCACGAGCAGCTAGAACCAAAATATTCCAAAACAAAAGGATCTGCGAGTCGCCCCGTCCACATAACCATACTTCACATTGGTTATGTGGACGGGGAGAGGTACTTCGGCTGTCTGACAACAGGCAGCGCTGAATTTACTTCTACGCTCGAGATGACAATATATTTGAGGATTAGGAGACGTTAGGTTTTAAAAAATAAATGCAGCCTCTATGTTCAGCAATACCAGATATGTGATTAGTGGAGTGGCGGTGGGTGAAGTAAGGAATTTATTTATTACATCGACTATGAAAGGATATTTTTCTCATAGTCAATGTTATATAAATAAATTGAAAAATTGTGGTTGGGAATTTCCTACGGGAAGGGCTCCGGTTTTAGATAATAAATGTAGGATATATACTATTTATACTATCCACTACTATACTTAATTTACTTTGTCTTAGTACTACCTTACTTTTATTATTCGTCGGGGTTTGAGTTTTGTTCGATTGCTTGCCATCGATAGACACGATAATTAATTTGTTTGTTAGTTTGTGTTTACAGTCACACATTCGAATACGTCAAAGTAATCTATTTACACATTATCAAAAGGATTTTGCATAAACGAGAATAATATACGTAAAAGTACTTACATTAAAAATGCTGTTAGGTACATTTGTGTTTCTTCGTGGTTTCGTTTGTTTGTTTTTGATTTCTTGCTTCTTGTGTCTCAATGCTACGTTGGGTATCGATTGGAGATTGCCCGTACTCGATTTGGAGGTTGTGAATTGGTGATCTGTTGGGGTTCATACACTAGCTCGAAGAAGTTGATTCGAGACTCGCGTATAATGTTTACCCTTTTGTACTGTTCAAGTAGTTGAGATGAGATAAAATTTAAAGAATTTAGTTTAAATTTTGTTACAAGAACCATACCGACTGTGCCAATTAATTTTTTTCATTATTAAAATAGGTTTTTAAAAATAAATATTTATTTAAATTTTACAAACTAATTTCTCTAAATCTAATTTACACGTTTCTTTAACAAAAGCAGACACTGAATTGAATCAAAGAAAAGAATAGTATTCATATTTGCAATGTCTCTTATCTTCGTATCTATATAAATAGTATCTTCCCGGTACAGATGTGCACACAAATCAGATATTGTGCAGTGTGTAAATAATGCCAACAGTTGTTGTTGATTATGTGGGGAAGTAGCTTTTAAATTACAAAAATGTACCTTCACTGAACTTATACGAAGAGCACGCAGTTAAAGTAGGAGATCAAGATATGTCATGGGCCCCTCACATGTATTGTAAGACTTGTGTAACATTGTTAAGACGTTGATTGAAAGATACAAATTGTAAAATGCACTTTGCTATATTTGGTGTGGTGAGAACTGAAAGACCATGCCATGATTGTTACTTTTGCCTCACTAACTGCTGGGCATCGGACCGAAGTCCAACCATACTGTACAGTATCCCAATTTACCATCGGCTTTTATCACTTCCTGGATACTCATCTTGATTTCCTTCCGGGAAACTTGAGTGCCGTGAAAAACAAACACGAGGAATGGTTCCATCAAGATGTTGCAACCATGAAAAAACGATGTCAAGAAAAATGGATTCCTAGTTTACTTGCTGATTATTGCTGGACATTAATACGTAATGCCCCGGAGACAGAATATTGCTGTAAAACATACGCAACAACATTTTGAAGTAAGTGTAATGTTAAGTCCTTATTCACATTTATATATTTCAGTATAACGCGCAACACTTTGTAGCAAACAAGGTGCGGGAGAAAACTTGCTTTCTGTTTTCTGGTTAAATTTCACATAAAATTCGCCCTGTTTTTTTCCATGTCACAAAAACGTTGATTTTTGATCAGTTATCAGTTCCTTAATCTTATAGAAACACAATACTATTTTTTTAACTATTGATTCTTAAATCGTAGATATTTTATTACTTTAATTCTTCACAGAAAATGTATTTATTTAAAAAGAAAATGTGAGTTAACGCTTGTGAGTTCGTCTTGAAAAATATATAAAAAGTTTCATTCAAATAATATTTCCACATTTTATATTTAACGTACGCTATGAGAAGAGTCACTTCTACAGAAATATTTAAATATTCTAATCTGCGTCTTATTGACGACCAAATAGAAAAATAGAGTAACGTATTATATTCACCATTACAAACACGATAAATGCGTAGAGAGATGGAAATCTCGTTTCACAAAATGTTGAGAAATAATTATATAATATGAACAGATATTATTGACGATAGTGCAACTTCCTTGCTTTTGCAAATTTAAACATAATTAATTTTTTTTAATCTTTAACAGTCGACATTTTATTTTAAACGTAATATTTGCAATACTCAAAAAGCTGACTGACCATGTATAGAAACTTGAAGGGGCCGTAGTAATTGGAAGCATCAATGTTTTCATGGGATTTCGTAACGAAATTCTATTTATAAAATTGAATAGTAACATTCAGTCGTCTCATCTAAGACCTAATCAATCGCATTTTCACGATAAAGACACTTTTCCCCTGTTCAAAGCAAAACCTATCACGTACCGGAAATTGTATTTTTTCTAAACTACATCGTCTTGTTTAAGTATACAAGAAACTGTATGTCTTTTGTTCCCATATTTGGCGAGTTTTTACTACTTGTATGCGTAAATGCAAATGTCATATGTGACTTGGCATAGAAACATACAGTGTAAAGCAAAATGCCATCCTTGAAAACGATGTTCATTTAAGTGGTTATTTTGAGATACATAAATAAAGTTGTTAAGAAATCTTGCTTCATGTTTATTATACATACGATGTATCTGTACTTTCTCTAAAAGTAAAAATTTATAACACTATTGGGAGGAACATATTCAATATATCAGAATAATTGAAACATACATTACACATGCGGTTAGTCCGTAGTATGAGTGAAGACACAAACAAAATGCAGTTTCTAGAGAGATGGCTGTGCCACCTTTGGAAGGGCGTCGTTACTTCACATTGGTTATGTGGACGGGGCGAGGTACTTCGGCTGCCTGACAACAGGCAGCGCTGAATTTACTTCTACGCTCGGTCTAGATAATTTCTGTGACGTGGCGATGTGGTTCTTTTTTTGTGAATTTGTCTGAAGATATCCTTTCTCCAGCAGGGGCGTACCGATGAGCCTGTAGAAAGGCGAAATACGTATCTACGTCTTTGGGGAGGGAAACAATACTGATCGGTCGTCACCCTAGCAGCTGAATGCGCAACAGCCGATATCATGCCGAGTGTTCAAGCGCCACAAAGAAAAGAAGAAAGGGGAAGGAAAAGCTGCCTAAAGCACCGAAAAAAAGCACAGACTAGGAGGGGATCATTACTCCTAGCGGCGAAAGAAGACAGAAAGCTGCGCTTTGAACACCAGTCATGAAAATCGCTGCGTCACAATCAAAACTAGGGAGAAACTTCCGACAGCTCAAAAAAGACTGACTACTGTGAAGCAGAAGCAGCTAAAAAAAAACAGGCTTAACTAAAAGAGGTATATCACTAACGTTAAAGGATGCAAAGGGATAAGGAAAAATAGGTTAGAAGCTAAAAGGTAGGATATGAGCAACTGAAACACCATGTACTCACGAGTTCCAACAATCCTTCAATCGATATATCTTAAGACAGAGAAAACACAAAACTATAATCTGGCCAAACAAAAAAAGAACGGTAGTAAGAACGAAAATTTAAAATGCAGAGGCGGCCTCACTCTACACTGACGTGGTTGAGGACCGATACGCAAAATTATGTAAACAAACAGAGACACGTCCATGACCGAGAAAAAAAAGTACGCGATACGTAACGAGGGGTGTCGGTCTCAGCCCTATATGAAGCCTTAAGGAATGGACGACGGAATTTATTGAGGTCCACCCCGCTTCTACACAAAAGCGTGTCGACAAAATAGTGAAAAAGGGATCACATCAACGATGTATCCAAAGTCAAAATAAAGTTATCCTCCAGAATAACACACGACGGTCCAAAAGAAAACGCAACTGCAGCATTCTTACAGGAAAGAACATCCAAAATGCTAAATACAGACCTTCAAGTGATAAAACTCTAAGGGATAAAATTCGAAAGTCTAAATCGGTAAACAAAAGGTTAACCAAGAGTTAACGACAAAATCGGTAAATAAAAATCGACCGTTAAGACAGTAGGCAAACGTCCAACGACAAACAAAACGGAAGACCAAAAGTCAAAATTGAAGAAGGTGTAACAACACCTCTCCATTGGTAAAAATAGATCAGAATTTAAATGACCTAAACGGCAAATAAAAAACGTCCAGCCCGTATAAGAGCTTAAAATAGCCCTCACAAGAGGAAAACCTAAACGGTACGATAAAACTCTTAACGGCAGGAACTTAATAAACTGGTTAGAACTGTGTGTAAGTGTGGACCCAACATCCTTCAAATAGAGATGCAACAACGGCAAATGGAACACACTATCAACAACTCTAAACCTTAAAAGTCCAAACTCCATAATCTAACTGTTAACCAATCGACAAGATTGTTAACAGAGGCAACACGATAACAAAAGTCATCCCAAAATATAAAAGTCAAAATCTTTATATGAAAACGACAAAACCAAATATTAAATGTAAAAATCAAGAATCGATAAACGTCACAACAAATTTTTCGCAGTCCAGACCCAACATGGAATAACAAACTTAACACAAGGTAAATCCAACAACACCTAGCACGAGCAGCTAGAACCAAAATATTCCAAAACAAAAGGATCTGCGAGTCGCCCCGTCCACATAACCATACTTCACATTGGTTATGTGGACGGGGAGAGGTACTTCGGCTGTCTGACAACAGGCAGCGCTGAATTTACTTCTACGCTCGGTCTGGATAATTTTTGTGATGTGGCGATGTTGTTCTTCTTTGTGAATGTGTCTGAAGATATCCTTTCTCCAGCAGGGGCGTACCGATGAGCCTGTAGAAAGTCGAAATACGTATCTACGTCTCTGGGGAAGGATATGTTCGGACACGTTCACAAAAATATTAACAGTGAACCTGTATTTGTGTTCTTCACACCAGATTTTTAATAATATTTTATAATATTAAAAATACCTTTGCATTATTGAATATATATATATATATATATATATACGAGTATATATATATAATACAAAATATATTTTGTATTCTCTTGATAAAGGCGTACACAGCCGAAACATGTAGAGTTTTTTAAATACATATATTTTGAAGTAATATACAGACCTTTAATCGCCTACTGATTAGGTTTACTATATATATATATATATATATATATATATATATATGTATATATGTAAGTGTTTAGATAATTTCTTAGCCGTTTATTAAATATAACAATTGATAAATTATTGGAGTTTTTCGGCTTTTATATGAAATATTTACAAATATCAAGTTAGTATGTATGTAATAGCAAAGTAAGGGGGGATGTAAACATTGCTGTCTACAAATCACAAAGCAAATCATACGAAATTTTTTAATTGAACATAGACAATATTTTTCAATTAAAAAATTTCGTATGATTTGCTTTGTGATTTGTAGACAGCAATGTTTACATCCCCCCTTAGTTTGCAATTACATACATACTAACTTGATATTTGTAAATATTTCATATAAAAACCGAAAAACTCCAATAATTTATCAATTGTTGTATATATATATATATATATATATATATATATACAACAATTGCATATATATATATATATATATATATATATATATATATATATGGTAAACTTAATAAGTCGGCGATTAAAGGTCTGGTTTATTACTTCAAAGTATGTATATTTAAAACAACCCTACATGTTTCGGCAATGATGCCTTTGTCAAGGAAATAAAAAATATTTTTTATTTCCTTGACAAAGGCATCATTGCCGAAACATGTAGGGTTGTTTTAATTATATATACTTTGAAGTAATAAACCAGACCTTTAATCGCCGACTTATTAAGTTTACCATATCATACTAAGGTCACGAAAATATTACATTTATATATATATATATATATATATATATATATATATATATATATTGTTATATAGAGGAGTTGTTAACTTAAGTAGTAATAATATGAATGGATAAATAAATGGAGTATTTTTGAATTTATGCAATATATTTCTAATTATAATGCGTAAAGTATAATGATACCTACCTTGTCTAGATGATTTGTTAGACAAAAGCTTATTAGATGTCGATCTGACAATTTATAGTATTAGTTCATATAGACAAAATAAATAATTTTAAATAATCCTTGGCAAAGTTGAGCGCCAACTAATTTAGCATGTTGTTAAATTAACAAAATTACATGAAATTATATTAGTTATATAGATCAAGATCTCTTATTCTCAGGAGCCGGTTGTTCTTTTCAAAATCAAACCTTATTTTGTATAAATTATCGAAATCTTGCATTTACACTGATAATAGGATAAATGTGCACTATCACAAGCATACGGAATTAAATTAAATGAATGATAAATAAAAATGTATCTGGATTGTGAAAATTCAAGTTTAATAATTATTTTTAGGAAATTATGTTTTATTGCAGTACATTTTTAGATCAGCTGAAATCGTTAGTTAATCACGTGACATAATGTTGGTGCAAATGGTGGAAATATTCATATTAAATATAAGATAAATAAATGTATATAATATAGATTAAAATAGTATAAAACTTTTATAAAAATATTTATAATGAGACCATTCAATTCCAGGTAAGTTTGACTTTATATATCTTTCTAACTTTGAATTCAATTAGTGTGACACAAAAACAATAAGGTTATGTCATTATAACGTACAAATATTGATATAACAAATATAACTTTATAAATACGTGTATTCCAACGACTGTGAAATGATTGTCAGGAAATGTTCGGGATCAATTATGAAGCAGGCGGAGTTTGATACTGGTGTTAAGCAATCTTACATATTTCGACACATAGTGCATTTTTCAAAGAAATTAAATATATATATTTTTAATTTCTTTGAAAAAGACACTATGGACTAAGCTGGACGGCAACAAAATCAGAAGCATCAGGCAAAAACAAATGGAGAATAATTTTTATCGCAACACTGATGATGAGAGAAAATAATAAAATAGTATTTAAATAATTATTACATTAAAATTTCAAAAAGTATGTTACAATTTCTGTGTAATATACCATAATATTAGAAACTATATTGTCACAGCATTAGCATCTGGGATACTGAAAGAGTTAAATTATTTTATTATTAATTAATTACATTATTTCATTATTTGTGTTCAAAATAGCAAAATATAAGGAGCGTTTTGACACATGATTTTTTTATTTCTGAAAAGGCAAAGATATCGTAAAGGAAAAAGAAGATATCCTCTGTGTACAGTGAGGGTATTGTTGACAATTTCACATGCCGTAAATGGTTCAGATAGTTCAGTGGAAACAATTTTAATTTTAGCGATGCACAACGTTCTGGATGAACGGACAAGGCTGATGACGAAATATTATTTGAAAGTGGTCAGCATAGAGCAATTCGAGCAATCAGACGAATTCTTAGAATTAAGCAATCAACAGTGTTAACCTGGAAGGGTTGGCCGAATTTCTGTTTGCGATTCTCTATTGAAAGGCATCGTAATCGATCCATTTTTGAAGTGGGTTGGTAGCAGGCTGTGAAAAATTGATTGTGTATAATAACGTTAAGCGTAAGAGTCTCAGTACGGTGATACCCTTTCAAAGAGCGCAAAAGCTAGTTTACATCCAAAGAACGTTATGCTATGCATTTGGTGGGATAAAAAGGAAGTAATTTAATATGAACTGTTACCTGAACGAGATCATTGATTCTGGGAAATACTGTTCACAACTAAGCGGACAAAGCATGTAATCAACGAGAGCCACAACAATGCTGGACCACACGTGTCATTACGCAGATATTTACAACTTGGTTGGGAACTTTTGGTCCATCTACCATTTATTCAGATCGCTTCAAACAGCTTAGATTGTGAAAACTTACCTGAATGACTTCTTTAATCAGAAATCCTAGAGCTTCCATAAACACGAAATTATGCCGCTACTGGAGGGACGCCGAAAGATCATCAGATAAAACGACGGGTTCTATATTGATTTTTAGTAATTAAAATTTTTTTTAACTGTGTAAAAAAAACGTGACGAAATTTTGCATGAATCTATTATTCAAGATATATAGGGTCTTATCACTTTAATATAATTTTTTAATTAATTAAATTAATCATTTATCTGTAGTTTAGAAATTATATCCATAGCTAATATAATATAATGTTTATAATTACTTATAACATATAACAAATATTAGTAAAATCTATTTTATACTCTTTAGAGACTATAAATATTTTGTTCTTGAAAGTTAATACATGTAAATACAAGTATAATGATTGAAATATATGTATGCCCAGATAGCACAAATTCTATTATTCTATTAAGAGTATATTGTTTTCACGATGTAAATAAAAGTTTATAACGTACTCTTTAGATGTAAGTACCTGAGGAAGCCACTGTGCTGGCGGAACAATTGTCGTGTTAAGATTAAATATTAAAAAGTGAAGATTAGTACCGTAGTTTTATTTCTATTTTAAATAAAAGTGCATCTGGTTATATGCTTTTGGTCGATATTACGAGAATCTATATTTTCATTACGATGTCTTGCAAACATTCATTTTACGAAGTAAATTTCTAGTGCACTATATACTCGTACATATCCAATGAGTACATTTCCAAGGACAGGTCAATCACCATAAGTTCTCAATATATTGTGTGTATTTTAGATAACCTTTTCTACAAAGAACAAGATGCTATTGTACACATTTGTAGATAATTATTCAGATTTATTACATAAATTCTTATTTTTATGGAAATGGACATTTACAAAAAATATTTATTGTACGAAAACTAAAATGGTTTTTTGAAATATTTGATGCAAAATATTAGTTAGATTTACATTTTTGTATAACCGTATTATCTATTTATCGAGATTCGCATGCAGTAACGTTGTAGGCGTCATTTAAATTTTAATGAAAGATCCTGCCGAATCAATGTAATTCAAATTTACATAACGATTGAATTATGGTTGGTTTTATTGGTTCTCATATCAGTACAGCAGTATAATAAGTCAATTAATTTAACTCAATTCCAACGTGAAATAGTTCGACGTATCCCGCTGATAAATATTGTATGCCAGGATTTCATCAAACTTGCCTATTAGAGTCGTGATAACTCAGCGGAACACGGCAATAATTTAAATCGGTCCAATGTTAGATAACATTGCGATATAGATCCAATGCAGGTGTTGTATCCATGTACATTGTTGTGTAACGGCATTAATAAGGCATCGTTTATGTTACCATCTGTAATAAAATCGATAATTTTTAGTATTAAAAAGAAACAGTTGCTCCTTAAATTAAACAATCTTCAAATTTATCATTCTTATTCATAGTTAGTAATACGCATTGCACTAAAGATTCGCTGTTGTCTGAGGTATTACACATTTATTGATTAAAAAATATGTAATATAAATGTATCCTATAAGATTGTGATTATTTTTGTCATAATCTACTTTCACGGAGAAGGATAATTTAATTATGTTAATCTAATCTAATACCAAATTCCGTGGTGGTCAAATTAATAAGTCAAGAAAATTAGTAATTGTTATAGCGTTTTAAAATTAATATTTAAAAATACTAGTTGATTACTGTTTATAAAATAGGATTTTTAACAGGACAAAAAAAATTAAATTAAAATTTATGAATAGCCACAAATTTGTGGCTATTCATAAATTTGAATTAATTAATTAAATAAATGAGCTAATTGTGAGTACACTTTTGTGACCTTTGCCACTTTCACTACTGTTTGCATAATGTGAATTTAACATTACTTTAATAATTTAAAATTTTCGGCTCTTAAGAAATGCGCATTCCGTGTTCGTGTGGCAGTGTGTACATTGGAGAAACTAAGCGACCAGTCTGTGTGCGTGTGTCCGAACATGAACGTTGTACTTGACTGTTAAATATACCCGGTGTAATACTTCAAATTCGACCCTCGTACAATTTAGTTCAGCTATATAATATTTACTAATTATCGTACCACTTTAGTTGCTTGAAAATTAGTTTACCTTATTCTGCAATTTGTTCGTTCGTTATTTTTGGATAACACTGTATATTATACTTGGTCTGCTATAATTATAACTATTCTTCGACTGCATAATACTTAAAATTTAATTATATTTATTGTACTGCTTGATTTTCCTAATAATTAACTTGGTTATATATGTACTATTGTCAGTTAATTGTTCCTATTGTAACTTAAGCCTCTATTTTAAATATCGTAAGGCAGTTGGTTTTATTTTCCTTGACATTGCTTTTATAGGATGTTACGTGTCCCTAACGCTCATCGCATCGTAACGCTTATTTTGTTGTAAATTAGCATTCTCTTTATTTTATTTTGTGCCGTTTCCAGCGAACCTACCTGTATATGTATCGATCATCGCTTATTTGTGTAATATATTTGGTTTCTTTCAAGCATTTTTTTCTCTTACTCCGGTTCTTGTTTTTTGGAAGTACGATATTCTCTCCCCGTACGCAGACGTTAGTTCTTGCCTATCTTGCAGATGTAACTGTTCTTCGATCACCGGTGTCTTTAAATGTGGCTTTTGTAAATTTTACTAAGTAATTACGGCCCCGTTAAGGTTTTAATTTAATAGACACCTCTATTAGTCGCGCAGAGCGATTTCTCCTTGAGAGGATTTTGGTGATTTATTGGAGAATGCGTCGACAACTAATTAGAGTTTCTGCAATTCCATCGAAAGACGAAAGTTTCTCTTAATGTTCTTTTGTTTATTTGTTTTGATTTCTTATTTTAAATGGTCCTACCTACGGATGAACATTAATCGTCAAGTTGCCGTTCCTTGTGTTACGCACCCATCGAAGGAACGCACCAGGAGTCGTTGGACTATTCAGATAAGCGTTACCTGCCGATAATTAACAAATCGTGATTTTATTTGTTCAATTTCCGTACATATATTCTTAAAGATTTTTGCTAAAAATATATGTGCTTATTGTCAATCTTAAAATTCGTACAGGTGTTTTTCTTGTGGAAGAAATAACCTGTTTCTTCCGCATAGTTTTTTTTTGGGTTCGCTACACAAAGATTTCAATACTATTTTATGCTATTATATTTTTACATATTTCTATTAATGCTTTTTATATGCGTTTCATATATTAATATAATTTTTTTTTCGAGCCTAATTTGGAGTAAAATTAATCATTTTAAATTTAGTTATTAGTTTAGATTTATTCCGCGTATTCTAGTATTAAATTTAGAGCGGGGATACTGCAAAAATTTTATTAATTTCCCTTTAATTAGAAATTTGTGAACTGGACAAAGAAATACGTATTTTTTTTAAAGGGTGATTTATTATTTTGTGCGCACTGTTCAAGTGTTCATATGGATTGTTACTAATAAGGCCATCTGACACTTTGGTTGTTGTTTTTTTTTCTTTTCCTCTTTTTCCGCTCTTAATGTACAATTAGTATTAGTTAAGTACTTTTTTTGTACATTTTTTTTATCTCTCTCTATCCGTTATTAATAAATAGAGTCTTTGCAGTAACGAATTTTCTTTCGACCCTCAGGAGTGGGATCTGGTTTCGGTCGGGTCTGGTATTTTATCGGAATTTTTGAAGATATAATTTCATTAAAAATGATTAGGCATTTAATTTTGTAAAAATACGATATGTAAGCCTACAGAGTTGTCTATTATTGGTGATATTGTACTAATGTTCGATATATATATATATATATATATATATATATATATATATATATATATATAAGGTAAACTTAATTAGTCGGCGATTAAAGGTCTGGTCATTACTTCAAAGTGTATATATTTAAAATAATCCTACATGTTTCGGCAATGATGCCTTGTCAAGGATATAAAAAATATAAATTTATATTTTTTATATCCTTGACAAAGGCATCATTGCCGAAACATGTAGGATTATTTTAAATATATACACTTTGAAGTAATAACCAGACCTTTAATCGCCGACTAATTAAGCTTACCTTATCATACCAAGGTCACGAAAATACTATATTTATATTTATATATATATATATATATATAAGGTAAACTTAATAAGTCGGCGATTAAAGGTCTGGTTCATTACTTCAAAGTATATATATTTAAAACAAACCTACATGTTTCGGCAATATGCCTTTGTCAAGGGAATACAAAATATAATTTATATTTTGTATTCCCTTGACAAAGGCATATTGCCGAAACATGTAGGATTGTTTTAAATATATATGCTTTGAAGTAATGAACCAGACCTTTAATCGCCGACTTATTAAGTTTACCTTATCATACCAAGATCACGAAGATATTATATATATATATATATATATATATATATATATATATATATATATATATATATATATACATATATATATATGGCGACCTTTTATTAGTAATTGTTTATGGTTTTGTATGAGTTAATTAATGATTAGCGACTTCCTAAGTGGAAGTTGATTATTAACTTTCCTTTATGATCGATTTCTTGTTGGAAATTAATTAAATGTGGGATAATTGGAATACTCTCTCGAATATGTTTTGTTCTATGAAGTAGATCCGGCTTCATATAAAACTGGACATGAAGTGGGCTTCGATCTCATTTATTGTGCTCTTGTTACAAAGTCTAAGTAGTTGTTCCATGATGATAAAGAATCATCTTATAAGTTAGAATTGGTTTATACAGAGATACTGTTCGCAAATGCGGGTTTCCATTTCTGACTTGGGATATAGAAAGTAACGAGATATATTATTATAGTTATTTTCTCGTGTAGTTACACGGATATATGAAGATGTAAATTCGATTTCAGCGAACATCGGCCATGTGGTAACCACGAACACGTTTTATACGAGGACAAGCAAGTTGGTACGGGCATTTTAACCCCCAAAATTATGTCAAACAACGTATGCTGAACATGAGGTAGACTTCCATATTGTTCCTTCTTCTCTGCAGACATCATCAGAAAGGTAGTAATCGGTAACGATATAATCAATCAGCGTCACACGGAATCATAAAAATTTGTATTATTGAGTTTTTTTTTCTGATATATATTAAAAATATTTAGTGTCATTCAATTTAGCTGAGATAAATTTGCTATTTTGTTTTGTTTTTTTTTCCGTAGTGGAAAAATTATAACTAATTTAAGTCAATTTTATTAAAATCATTGCGTAAGGTTTATTTCTACCTATACTGTGTGGAAACTTAAAATTTATTTAGAAATAATTTTGCTATTATAATTTCTGCAATTATCATCAGTAAAATTTACTGAACAATTCATTTTTTTATATAAGTAAAATATCTCTGCATATACAGTGCGGACAAAGCTTAATAGATAAATTTAGGTATAAACTTTTATCCAGTGAAATTTTCGCAATTAGTTTAAATACTTGTGTCTGTTATATAGGGTATTATTGCATATACAAGGTGTGTAAATATCGATGTAAGGTTTAATTGTAAGATTGTAAGATAATGTAAGATTTTTAATTAATTTAATTGTTTTCCATATTGGTCAAATCAGTTCAAACGTTGACCTTCAAATTTTTATATATACCATCTGGTGATCTGTTATTTGATAATTTATCTAAACCACATGCTTTTTTTAATATCACTTTTATTTCAATTTTATTTTCTGCATTTTCAACTATTTCATTAATATATTATACTGGGTGAGTCTTTTACTCATAACCAGAATTTATGTTGTTACTTAGATATCTGTCAATATAGTTAATTGACGAAGGAGATACTTGTTGAAACTTCATTATAGATTTAATTACTTTACAACTAGAACGTAAAAACACGAACATTGTCACAAAGACCGAAATTTTACAGCTCGTACAAACGTGCCTGGAACAAAATTATTTTCAATTTAAAAAGAAATTTTATAACCAAACAGAGGGTCTGGCAATGGGAAACCCACTAAGCCCCTTATTAGCGGAAAATTTCATGAATAATTTAGAAACTATAATTAGTACACATCCCTTGTTTGGTAATTGTGTATATTGGTTTAGGTATGTTGATGACATATTAATTTGCTTTAACGGTTCAGATAGACAATTAAAAACTTTACATAATTATATCAACACTATTCACCCCAAAATAAATTTTACTATAGAAACAGAAATAAATAAAAGCATTAATTTTCTAGATTTAACCATATCACATAAAACTAATAAACACGAGTTCGCTATATACCATAAACCAACACATACAGATACCACAATACACGCCAATTCTTTCCACCCTATAACACACAAATTATCAGCATACCAATCAATGGTATATAGATTAATTCATGTACCTATGAGCAAAAGTAATTTCGACCTTGAACTAAATAGAATATACACAAAAGCATTAAACAATGGTTACTCTATAAATATTGTCAATAACATCCTAAATAGCCAACAAAAATCTAAAACCCTTTCCTTAGTTTATCCAAAATTAAAATTCAAGATAATTAATTCCTATAATTCAATCACTTACTACTAATTTCGGAAAAAATTGGTACTTTCATTAAAAAACTTAATAACGAACATATATCAATTAAAACAGACAATACTATACAGAACATTATTAAAAACAACAAAGATAAAATAGACAAAGAATCAAACTCTGGTGTATATAAGTTAACATGCGAAGATTGTAATAAGGTATACATAGGACAAACGGGGAGGACATTCAAAATTAGGATGAAAACAGATTCAACTTTCGCAAGTCATTGTATAGATATCAATTATAGATTTAATATAGATTTCAAAATTTTACACATTCAAGAAAAAAGTAAAAAACTTAACCTGTTAGAAAACTTAGAAATTAATAGATACAATAGTTTAGGATTAGCTTTAAATGACCAACTAGATTTAAATAACTCCCCTCTACTAAATTTAAGATTGTAAAAATTTTTCCACCACCATTTCCCCAATAATTTTCACATAAATATTCAAACTTGTATTGTACATATTCAGTATTTCATCCACCTGATGAAGCCATTGTATGGCGAAACAATATTGTAGTGGTATTTACAATAAAAGAATTTTTGAAACTAGAAGTTTAATTACTTATTTCTTAGCGTTATCTGTCAATATTGTAATGTCAAGATCGCTTTGATCATATTTAATTATATAGTTTTTTATTCATTCAACTTTAATTTTTTTATATCCGACTGAATTAGCGAGATATATATTTGATTGTGACATTCTGGATACATTATCCTTTGGTCTGTTCATGTTCTTCTGGATTACAATAAATCCTTATTGTTATTGTTTTCATTTGAGTTGTTTTATTTGATTTAACATCGATACTTGTAATTTACCTGATTTTATTCAATTTACTACGGCAGAGTCTGTGTTCTCTGTTGCGGCTAAAGGGATAACATGGTGCCGCCCTTTTAGATATAAGATGCCCGGCTCCACTCGCCTCTAAACTGAGCTGGTCTTTAGCTGAAGAATCTCCGGGGCAATTATGTATTGAGGTAAATTGTGTAAGGTCATAAATAAAGGTAATACGTCAGTAGGTGCAAGACCAGTGCTCATGGGGGCACATAGCACCGGTTAAGCGCTGGCAAAACACAAACTCAACTCCGGTCATCAAATTTTATTCAAAGATGTCAAGCTTCTGTCCCGTGAAACGCATTATTTCCCTAGGAAAATCCGTGAATCTATTGAAATTTACAAACATCCACACAGGCGGACGATGGCTACACGTTACATTCAACGTGGTAAACTCTACTGAACTCTACTACGAAATACCACGCCCATACGACGCATGCGATTAGCTAATTGTCCCCAGCCAGTAGCAGACCACTATCTGACCCGGTCTCCCTATATAAGTTGTGCCGGTCTCTGTCATATCATTCAAGCTACTATAAAACGACGAACATCTACGTACAGCCCTGAATATGTCCCTTGAGACAGCGGACGAAACGTTGGCAATTGCGCATAACTCGACCCGGTTCCAACCCGGATACCGAGATCTGCTTTATTATGATTTTTATAACTTTCAATAGTAACATTTGGATATTTGAGATAGGCGTTATTCCTAATAGTTCTATGCTATATGTTCGCATGGGTTTCAATATAGTTTTATATGCTAGGAATTTCGTAACAGTCGATCTTCCTGTGAACATTTTCATAAATTTCTTGCTGAGCTCTTTTCTTTTTATAAAAACATTGCTTCAGGTTAATATTACATCAAGGGCTTGGGGTGATAGCAAAAATAAACAATGCCAAACTAGCTCCCGCAACTTTCGAAATACAGTAGCGGACAGTAACTTACTTTTTGCGGGAGGGCTTCTATTGAAAATACAAACCAACGAGACCGACCCTAGCTAGGATCCGTAATCGTACGTTACATGGAGGACGTACAGAATAATTTGATTCACTAGGTGAAAAGAAAAGATGTTAAGGAATGGAAGCCACCGTGTATTTTTAGTTTTGTTGGATTGTAATCCGTAATCGTACGTTACACGGAGGACGTACAGAATAATTTGATTCACTACGTGAAAAGAAAAGATGTTAAGGGAAGGAAGCTACAATAATACATTCATTTACACATTATTACCACCAGATTTATTAGAGGAGGTTTACTCCTCAACGATTTTGAACCGAAAAGTATAAACAGTTCCTATAAAATAAGCAGACCTACACCTATATAAATCCCAAAAATAACTTTGAAGACAAAACAAATGCGAACGATCACTTTCTCTCACCCTCCTTCTACAAACCTTCGTTGTGCACAAGTACAATGCACAAATATACACCTACCTCAGTCAATATAATTGAAACATAAGGTAAGAAAATTCCAAAGTAAGTAATCTTTCCGCGGAACTTGTTTTTCTTTTGTTAGAACTATAGGAAGCAGGTACACAATACGTATATTTCCTTATACCTAAATTTTCGTAAAAAATTTTGATAGCTGAATTATGTATGTTATTGATAAAGGCAATTGTTATACAAGGTAAGTTGGTCGTATACAATTGAGTTTGAGATCGAAAACGCTCGGTTGTGGTACACCGAGTTGTAGGCCATTTTCAAATTTACTCTGAATAATTTCTTTCCGAAATCCAATTGCTATATTAGATAAGAATTAATCGGCAACTTTCGTTGTAATTTTTAGAACAAGTATGTCACACTATAATATAAAGGTATTTTTAATAATATAAAATATTAAAAATCTGGTGTGAAGAACACAACTACAGGTTCACTATTAATATTTTTGTGAACGTGTCCGAACATATCCCTCCCCAGAGACGTAGATACGTATTTCGCCTTTCTACAGGCTCATCGGTACGCCCCTGCTGGAGAAAGGATATCTTCAGACACATTCACAAAAAAGAACCACATCGCCACATCACAGAAATTATCCAGACCGGGCGTAGAAGTAAATTCAGCGCTCCAGCAGGGGCGTATCGATGAGCCTGTAGAAAGGCGAAATACGTATCTACGTCTCTGGGGAGGGATATGTTCGGACACGTTCACAAAAATATTAATAGTGAACCTGTATTTGTGTTCTTCACACCAGATTTTTAATAATATTTCATATTATTAAAAATACCTTTATATTATATAAAACTGGTGGGATTTACCTACTCATGTATGTTTCAATTATTCTGATACATTACACTGCGAGCTGTTGATAGGATTTTCAATGTATTATTTCTACGTTATCTCATTGGTTAAAATGATGTAATAAGCTATTTCATTAATACAAAGTTATTTTTAGTAATATAGAATATTATTAAAAATCTGGTGTGAAGAATATTTTATATTATTAAAAATATCTTTGTTTTATACAAAACTGGTGGGGTTTACCTACTCATGTATGTTTCAATTATTCTGAGCTATTTCATTGGTTAACTTGCATGCATACAAGCGACCAGAAAAATGTATTAATATTCCTTTCCTGTGTTAATATTCGCAAATCTTATGGCTGTCGCTGTCTTACTAATTGTACTAATTATCGACAACTCGCCTGTACTAACTTGGTACATTTCATTTAAATATATGGCATGTATACAAAATGTATTCAACTTTTTAGTTATGCGATTTGCATGTACATATGCTCGTGTATTTTTTTTTTGCATCGGGATCGTTGCCCATATTGCCACATTAAGAAATGTTTACAGAATCTATAATAAGATAAAATTAACGCAAATCGGGAAGGGAAACGTAGGAATAAAGATGTTTCACGTCTGGGGCCTATCAGACGACTTTAGACACAATAAAAAAACGGCCATCGGAAAATAGGTTTCCCCACAAAGGCAAACGAGGATAGGTTTTGATTTTAGATCCTAATCCTAGATTTAAAAATGAAATCCATCAATGGATCGTAAACATTCTTAGTATTATACATTAGGACACACGTAATACTAGTAGGCATGACCACTCCCGCATTAACAAGTCTGCCAATAAATTCACCTCGAAAGTTATTGTGCTTAGGGCATTCGAAAATTAAATGGTTCATATCGGCTATATTGGTGCCACATGTACAAGCAGCTGATTCGATAATTTTAAGTTTGTGTAAATGTGCTCGAAATTGTCCATGGTTAAATTTTAATCGAGCGACGGTAGTGCGATATATCCTTGATACCCTATGTTCCTTATGCCATTCTCGGATAGTTACATTTGGGTGTATTTTTTCGTAGTGTGTCATTCTATTCGTATACGAATGCTTCCAATATGCTTGCCAATAATCTTTTAGTATTTTGGTTTTTAGATGAGAAATAAGATCATCATAAGTACTTTTTCCGTCAGTATGTTATTATTATTTATAGCCTCCTTTGCTAAACGATCCACAGCCTCATTAGGCTGTATACCTGAATGTCCTTTGATCCAATAGAAACGGATTTTTACATGTTTTTTCTCCAGATATCTCAAGCGTTCGATGATGTTCAATATTATGGGGTTATTTTTTTTTTGGATGAGTTCTCTTGTGTAAAGATTCCAGTACGCTTTTGGAGTCTGACATAATCGTTGCATTCCCAATATTATATTTTTTTACATATTTTAGATCCTCTGCAATTGCGACTGCCTCTGCTGTGAAAATGGATACATTATTATATAATTTTACCTTCTTTTCATATCCATTTCTAGGCACAAGTAAGGCACATCCGCATCCTTCTTTAGACTTGCATCAGTAAAAATTACCGTCGATGCAGGAATTTCTGAGCGGATACTTTTATACAAAGTAGAATTGTATAGAGTACTTTCGCCGTATGGAGGGTAATTTACATTAATAGATTGCATATATTCAAAGTAATTTAATTTTGTTCCAAGGTTAATATGCATATATCTAATATATTCACCGGTATTCCTATAAGCTTCGGCTAATGGTGGGGTTGTATGATGTATCCAATATTTTTCCGTTAGATCATCTACTGCAAGTTTATATATATGGTCTAATATATGTCTGCTATTAATAGCCTTCTTCTTAATTATCTGTTTTGCAGCTAGGAATTGGCGCCTTAGAAATACAGGCGGCTCTAGAGCTTCAACATACAGTGCATCGACGGGGGTAGATTTCATGGCTCCTAGACAAATACGTAGAGCTTTATTGTGTATTATATTGATTCGCTTTAATATTCTGTTTGATGCAGACCCATACAGAGTGGAACCGTAGTCCGTTATGGCTCTAACGCATGCTCTGTAAACATTTTTACTAATGCTAGGATCAGCTCCCCATCTTACTTTGGATATTATTCTTAGAACATTAATATATCGCTCAAATTTGGTGGGTACGTAATTTATATGATGGAGCCATTTAAGTTTGTTATCTATGACTAAACCTAAGTATTTTATATTTGAACGTACTGGGATATTTGAGTTCCCTTTAGGTTAATACCATGATCTGGTAAACTTCGATGCCGTGAAAAATGCATAACTGCAGACTTTTTAGCATTTAAATCGAATCCATTTGATCTTAACCACCTCATTGTAATATTCAATGCGGTTTTTGTAGTTTGTTGTAGCATCTTTAAGTTCTTATTTTGTGCAAAAATACAAATGTCATCGGCATATTGTATAGTGGAAACTCGGTTTCCTATTGTACTGTGAAGATCTAGTGTATATAAATTAAATTAGATGGGGCTAAGGCTGGATCTTTGGGGTAATCCTAGCGAAGCCACCCGAGGACCTATAGCTTCACATTTGAAATTTCTAACATAAGTCTTCTGATCTCTAAAAAAAAGTTCCACTATATTTATACTGATATATTCTGGAATACCTAAATTAATTAGTTTATTTTCCAGGTTATCTAAGTCAACACAGTCATATGCTTTTGGATATCAAGAAACACACACTCTAGGTGTGAGTTGTTCGTGAAACAATTTTGTATGTTAGTTATAAGATATGTTAATGCATACAATGATCCAAAAATTTTTTTAAAACCGAATTGTTGCATCGGGAGAATGTTGATTTCTTCTATCCACCCTTCCAATCTTTCTTTTACAAGCCGCTCATACAATTTAGTGTATACCGATAGTAACGATATTGGTCTGTACGATGTCGCTAATTTGGGATTTTTGTCTTGTTTGAGTATGGGGACAACAAGTACATTTTTAAACTCTGGTACACCTATGGTACACGTCATTGATTAACCACATATTATTGTATACCATAAGTAGTATTCTTTTTATGTATTTTGGTAATTTTGCTACCATGCTGTAGGTTATGTTATCCAGGCCTGGAGCAGTATCTTTTGTATTAGACATGATATATTCTAATTCAGCTATTGTAGAAGGCTTATCAAATATTCAATTACTAGTCTTTTTTTGATACGATTTCTTGGAATTTGTAACATTTGCAGGTGTAAGGTTTCCAAGGAATTCATATCCACGACTCTTCTTTTTCGTGAGGTTTTTGGTATGCCCTACTAAATTTCCTAATCGTCTTCCATATATAATTTGGCGAAGTATTTTTATCTAGACTATTAGAAAAATTACGCCAGCTCTCACTTTTCTTTTGTTTTAGGAATCTCTTTGTATATGCTGAAGCTTCTCGACATTTAATATAATTGTCTACTGTTTTATTTTTTTTGTAGGCGTTTTTAATTCTCTTTCTCATACCTACTTTTTCAGTAGATTCACTATCCCACCATAAAGGTGAGTCTTTGTTTTTCGGTACAAATGGTACATAAATTTGAAAGAATAGTCTGCAGCTTTTGTTATGATTTCTGTAAGGAGCTTAATTTTGTCGCTACTACTTTCTGGTTCGATTACATTTTGATAGTGTTTGTTAATGTAATTTTGGTATTTTGTGTAGTCTTCTGATTTCGTTTTCCATCTAGTTGTCGGGTAGATCGTATTAATGTTTTGTCCTTGATATACTAACTCTATTATTACGAGAAAATGATCTGATGAAAATGAATCACTTAATAGGTTCCAATTACATTTAGTTGATATATTGCTAGTTGTTAAGTTAATATCAACAACTGATTCACCTTGATCAGGTCGGGTAATTCGAGTAGGTTGTCCATTGAGAAATACTAAATCGTGTTCATCAATAGCTTTTACTAGAATAATGCCAGCGTTTTCTGTTTTACTAGAACCAAAAATGGAATGATGGGCGTTAAAGTCTCCTCCAAAAACAAAAGATGTATTTTTATGCACTTAAAGATTCCACAATATTCATCAACACTGCAAAAACTTTGCACCGGTCGGTAAAATGGTACAAATGAAATATTTATTTCCGGCACGTTAATACCGCATATGTTAAAACAGTTTTTAATCACATTGCTGAAATCAATATTAGTAAAATGGATACATGTTTTGACCAGTATGGCTGTGCCAGCATATCCATCATTTCGATAATTGCGTATAATATGATTTAAATGTTATTTTCTGCGAGGGTTTATACCATGTTTCGGAAATAAGAGCAATGTCGATATTTTGTTGTGTTAATATGACTTCTAAATTTGTCCTTTTAGCTGCCGCAGATTGGCAGTTCCATTGTAAAATATTCAGTTTATTAAGCATGAATATTGAGAGTAAGTTAAATGTAGAAAATTAGGTTTCTGACTGATCAGTAGCATAATCTTGGGGATATGCTAAAGTCGGATGTATCTTCTTGAGACAGAAAATCCGAATGTTACCTTGTACTTTTAACTTCTTCGTTAGGCGTTTTAATCGGGCTCTTAACGAATTAGTTTTAACTGAACGGGTACTATTGATAAGCATTTTTAATAAAACGGATAAATTTAAATCTAAATTTTTCGCTATACCAATTATATCCTGTTTCCCCTTTGTTTCTATTAAAAATTTACAAAATGTATCATATGTAATATGTTCGTTTGGAAATACTTCCTCAAATTCTGTAAACAAATTACTATCATCTAATGCTAAGGATTCTTGTTTTTGTTTCTTTCTATATCTGGGTTTGATAAGTTTTTTAATCGGCGCCTGCATATTCAACTCACCTAACCTTTCAGTGTCATCATTCGATTCGGCAATTGTAATGATTACATCCAAGTCAGCTGGTGATGTAGCTACCCTTTTCTTCGGATTTAATTGGCTGTTATCTGTCTCAGAAGTAGCTGTATTTACATCTTCAATAGATGGGGCAGAAATGTTATCCTGCCGCTCACTAACCGCTACTGTTTGCGAGGTAATATTAAGACTTTTACCACTATTGTTCGAAGGTGAATGTACCTCTGCCACCACTGTCATTTCATTAATATTTTTATTGTTATTAAAATTGGAGCACTTGCTAGCAACATGCCCTGCTTTTTTACAAACGAAGCATTTCATGTCGTCCGTTGCCATAAATATTCTAAATGTATTGTTCATGTGAATAATTATTAAAGAGTCTGGTATTTTATCAACCGTTTCCAAATTTACATAAACTTGTCGACGAAAACTTAAGATATGTCTGTATTCAGGATGATTAACCCCCGCTCCAATAAAAGTAATGGCGGAAACCACATCCAATCCGTCCCGTTTAAGTGTTTCCTCGATAATTTCATGGGGAATACTAGGCGAAACATTAGATAAAATTACCCGCTTTGCTGGCGATATCAGTCGACGGGCAGCAATAAACTTTTCATTCAAGGTGATGCCCTTAAAATCTGTTATAAATTTATTAACGAAATCTTTTGACGAAAAATAAATACAAATTCTATTATTAGATATCCTTGATGCAAAAAGTATATTACGGTGACCAATTAATTCTCCCACTCCCAGAATATATTCTTTCTTTCTTGTGTTTTCAACAGCATCAAACACAATTGCTTGATCCCGCTCAGGGTATTTGTACTTATTTACTACTGCAGAAAAAGACGGAGTTTTCGCTTTTCCCATTTCCTTGTTGTCATTTAATTGTGTTATATTTTCCGCATTACCTCCATTTTCAGAAGTACTACGGCTAGTGTTCGATAACATTTTGTAGTATACTTAAATATTTTATTTAAAGCGGCGGTGTTATTGTACACTGCAAGCTTGTCAGAAGAGTGAATAAGAAGTGAGGTATAGTACCTCCCTCCACGCGCCGCATGCGCGTGGAGAAGATGTTTCTACAAGCTATTATGACTTATAAAATTAAACTATAGATAAAAACCGACAAATATAAAATTAATCTAAATCTTATTCAAATGAAGAAAAATAACAACTTCCACTTATCTTAAGTTATGCAATCTTCCCAAAATGATTCACTCATGTTGAACAAATTCAATTTAACAACACTTATAACACTATTTGAAATGCAATCGGAACACACGTGTGTATTCGATCAGATCAAAAACGTCTTGCTCGTGTATTTATATTTGTTCCAAATTATTAAACTAAATCGTTTCTCGTTATATTAATATGCATGTCATGTAGGTAAATTATTTAAAATCTTTCAACTAATTCATCATTTTGTTTAACGATAGATTTATTGACTAATCCTCCTACGCATGCATACTATATGTGCAAAGCTATTATCCAGTAAAAACTTCCGACATATTAACGAATTTAAGCCGCTTTAATTAATTGATGGGCTGGACGAGTAGAGAAAATCGTTTGTTTGAATATATATACTGAATATAATGTTGATATTACAGCAATATGTACAGGATTGTTGCTAAGAGTGTGAAAACATTTTTATGAGCAAGTACAAAAAGGAAACCGTGTATTTGTAATGCTTTCGTATATTATACAAAGGTATTTTCAATAATAAAAAATATTATTAAAAATCTGGTGTGAAGAACACCAGATTAATAATATTTTATATTATTAAAAATACCTTTGTATTATACAAAACTGGTGGGGTTACCTATTCATGTATGTTTCAATTATTCTGATACTTTCGTATACTTACGATTATTTTAATGGCATTCATTCATACTTAAATTTTTAATAACGATGTAAGTAAAGTATGGATTATCATTCATGAGGACGTTATGAAGCGAAAATAGGATTAAGTTAACTGCTTCCACAAATTTTTAAAAATGTTTAATTCAGCAAATTATTAAACTGATTCACATACACACACCTACAAATATATGTAACAATAAGCCTTAACATTCTCCAACAACGTAACACATTTAAAGTCAAACTGTTCTGTCGCATCAAATCTCCGCCCCTTCAACTTTATTTTTATATTTGAAAGAGGCAAAAAACTCACGAGCCAAACGAGCCAAATTAGGTACGTACTCTGGATGAGGAATAACTGCCATGTTGTTTTTCGCCAAAAACTGTTATGTCATTACAGCGGTACATATCCTTGCGTTGTCGTGCTGAAGAGCTCAGTCGTTCCTGCGCTACTTCTCTGGATGTTCCCTTCTCATATCCTTTCTTAGCCACCTTAGAACTTCGACGATATAGTCACAACTGCATTCTGAATAGCAACGACTTGTTCTGACGTAATGCCTTGATGGTCTTCCGGAACGTTCATCATCGTCAGCGAAAAATTTTTTAGATGAATGAATCCATATCTAGTTACTTAATTAATATCTGCTCCTATTTTTCGATTGATACACTTGTCAACGAATTTTCATTTTTGAAATTTTTCTATAGAAACTATGTACAATTTTCGTTTCTTTTATATATGTTACCGTGAAAGACCGAAAGTAGTGGTTGTCGAAATACACCGGTTAATGTCGACAGACACCAGATGAATAGGTGAAAGACCGAACAATTATTAGTTATATTATAAATTCGGTCCTTCACCAGTGTATGTCGACAAACACATATAAGCTTCGGTCAATGTCAGAAACGACAAGACATTTATTATAATATAAGTTTATTATTCATATTATTCACGTCACTGCAAACCATTCATTCTGGATTTCCAGCTATATTTAATTTACCCTTCACAGATATTTGTAATTTCTTGCATCTATTCAAATTCACAATAGGCTTATTAAGAAACGAATACTTAGTTCTTGGCTTTGTTCCATTTATTACCGTAGTTCATTACAATAGCTCTAGGATTTCCCAAATTCAGAGGGTTGTAAACTGTTTATATATTCTTTTAAATTCAAATTCCTAGATCAGTTCCAAATGATCAATCGGTAAAGACAGTTCTCGCAGAGACTTATCTAATAGACAACCCGTGGCAGGTGAAACATCATCAACAGGTATTATAATTTGTGCTCGATGGCTACTGCAGTAAATAGTGATCAATTTCTTGAAAAGTTAAATACCCTAATAAGAAATAAACGAGACGACAATTGTTTTTATTTTTCTCAAGAAAGGTTCTCTAAAATCGTTTCTGAAGTAATTTCTGCTAAAAGTAAGTGCAGTGCCCCTTTGGACTACAGACGTTTAAAACGTTTTGACATTTTAAAAGTTAGTGACGAACAAAATTAATTGTGCCATTAAAACCAGGAGAAACGAATATCCAGTATTATGTTACAAACGAAGAGTTGTTTAATATACTTTCCGAAACTCACATACGAACAGGCCATGGAGGAAGAACACGAATGCTAAAAGAATTGTAAGTTAAATTCAAAAATATTACTTATGAAGTCATAATGCTCTATTTAAATTTATGTCAACAATGTCAAATGAAACACAGTGCTCCTAGAAAAGGTATTGTTGTAAAACCAATGGTGAGTTCCGAATTAAACTCTAGAAGCCAAGTCGATTTGATAATGGTTTACCAAGATCACTTAACCAAGTTTGTCCAGTTACGAGCGTTAAAAACCAAGAGAGCAGAAGAAGTAGCATATCACCTTCTTCAAATTTTTTTAATATTTGGTGCTCCCGCTATATTGCATTCGGATAATGGCAGAGAGTTCAGTAACCAAGTCATATCTGAACTATGCGCTATGTGGAAAGATGTTAAAATAGTGCACGGAAAGCCTCGTCACAGCCAAACACTAGGCTCAGTCGAAAGAGCCAATCAAAACATACAGAATATGTTAACTGCGTGGGTGCATGATAATGATTCAAATAAATGGTCAGAAGGGTTATCGTTTGTCCAATTCGCAAAAAACACAACTTACCATGAAGGAATACGCCAGAGTCCATATGAAACTCTGTTTGGCGTTAAACCAAAAAGAGGCATAGTATCGTAATCTCTCCCCAACGAGCAAATTACAAACATTGAAACCGAGGAACAGCTAGAACCTTACGTTAATACTTGTGAAGAAAATTTGGTTAGTGACCATATTGATGACTATGTTTTAGATGTAAGTGATATGGATGACCAAAATACCATTGGAGCCAATCCACCTTCATCTGCCACCAACAGGTCTTCATCTGAAGTGCCGACTGATCCACAACTCAGCACGTCTTCAACTCAAACACTGACTGATCTGCAACCGATTACGTCTTCATCTCAAGTGCTGACTAGGCAGCACGAGCTAATCAATTCAAAAAGAGTAGCAGCAAAAGAGAATCTACTACTCCAAGCAACAAAAATGTTGCGAACCTCAAAGAAAAAGTTTCCTGCGCCCAAATTGGTGATACCGTAAGAATTTCCATGGATGAGATTTCAGGTCAAGAAATTTCGGTAAGAGAAGCATCTTCTGCTAATTCAAAAAGTGGAGGCCAAGGCTATACACGCTGTAACTGCAAAAAGAAGTGTTCCACGGCTAAATGTAGCTGTAAAAACAATAGGCTTTTGTGTAATTCGAAGTGTCATGGTAGCTTAAGTTGTTGCAATAAATAAGGTTGCCATACATTTACTTTGTTTTTTTAATTTCATTTCAAGAAATAAAATACATTTTATTTGTTATATTAATATTATGTTTGTTGTGTTTGTTTTAAGTTCAACAATTTCTTTATGTTCATTTGAAAACTTCTTCCATGTTTTAATCAAAATAAATAAGCTATAGAGTTTTATTTTGTTTTCTTTTTATAAACAAATTCTTTTAAACGTACACCATGAGTTCATGATGAATGTTGACATTCGCCGGCGTAAGTTAGAAATAATGATATTTGATGAATATATCGGACATACGCCAAGTAACTTGGTGAATGTTGACATTCACCGGTATATCTTGACTATCACCGGTTTTCGGACTTTCACGGTAACATATATACAGTAACAACTAGAGACCGGACATGAGAGGCCGATCACTCATCGTCCACCGGCGGTTCATTTTGTAATTCAAGTTGAGCAAAGGAGTACTAATACCTTCTTAAGATTCTCTTCCTTAAAACTTGTTCTCTTTGAATGAAATACATCCCTGTATATAGAAAACATCCTTTCTACATCGCAACTGGTTAGAGGTGCATACTGAAGATATTATTTTATTTCAGCGTATATAGCAGTTAGATTTTGAGGCATTGTTCCCATTCACAATTGCCGCAATGTTAGTAAATCTGGATTTCCACTAAAAACAGCGTCTCATTTTTGCCGAATGTCACATCCGAAGTCATTTAGAATACTTTTAAAATTATTAATAGTCACATCTAATGTGGTTAATCCATCATTTGGCTTGAGATTTTGATTTTCAAAATAAGTTATCAGTTTTGGCAAATTTCCAAAGTATTTCTGGAGAAAGTACAACTGATTTTTTAAATTTGGCATTTCTATTACTTCCTTGCACTCAGAAATACTTCGAGTATCGTCATTTAAATATGTAACGAAATTTTGTAAACTATCGAAATTCTCAGCATAAAAACTAATAGCTTCCAACCATGTTCCCCATATAGTTATTGCAGTGGCAAAGATGGAAGTTTTTCCCTGTAAACAGCTACTCTCAATGGTAAATTTCTGAAAGTTTTTTAAAATCCGATACAAGTCTAAAAACTTCCGGAAAGGTACAGCATATTAGAATGTTTCCTTTAATAGTCTGCATATTTTTAACATATATGCAGCACTGTTACTGAAAAACAAAAGTATTTTTTCTTTGTTCCTGTCGTCCGAATGAAGCATTTGGTGTATATTCTTGTAAATGGCTTTAGCTACTGTTTCCGCATCAACTATATGTAACATTTGTTGCTACTACATATTGCTATGAATATTGGTTTGTTGAGCCACCATCTACAACTAGTTTACCCAACTAGGTTACTCAGCCGGTGGATTTTCAAAATATAAGACTTCTATCTTCTCGAGTTCCAATAAGGAAAGCCTTGGAACTGCAATGTTATTTGGACGCCGGTAAATAGTTCACGATATGTTTTATATTTATATTATATAAGTTACTTATTTTTAATAAATGAGCAGTAAAGGCCAGAACACAAAATTAAAGACAGGATAAAATTTAACTGAATCTTTAATACAAAAAATAAAAAACGAAAAAAAATCTATCTTTATAAAGTATAGAGATTGTATTATACAAAATACATTGAGGTAAAATATATCCACTGTATATTTGACAGCTAAGTGAATTAAAATTTCCTCTAAATTACTCCGAACAAACTTATCTAAAAATAATAAAGTTTATTTTTAATTTCTCCCCAGAGAACCAGACTGTATAAAATATATTGATACACGATCAAAATTTTACACATGCGCAAAACTAACATGTACAAAAACGACCCTGACTCCTCTCGAACAAATTATAATTACTATAATTATTTAACATAGAAATGTTAATAATAATCTTTATTATTTAACTTTACAATAATAGTAAATCTCTTAATTACGTGTATAAACATCAATAAAATATAAATATATTTTTTAATTTATGTTTTATGATATCACAAAAAATATCTACTTACTAAAATACTGGAGACAAAGAAAAGGTGCTTTTTTATATCAAAAACAATAACGAGAATCAAAGAATCAAAACACTTTTTAAACAATTAACCGGTAATTAAATATATTCAATTATATTTTATTCAAAGACACCTTCTAGTACGAGATATTAAACTGGTCTCCACCTCAATATCGGCCTCTATCGCTTTCACATCAAGTCGGCCTCCAAAAATAAAGTTTTTATTGTCGCACATTTAAATAACATTTTCAATATACATTTACAAAATATACAACTGATCTCATAAAATATGAACATTTTTATTTTCAATATTTAAAATATTATTTTAAGAAAAATCCATAGCAATATGCGTTATATGAAATAGTTGGATGTAGTACACCAGCTACAACATTTACCACACAGCGTCTTAATATATAGACTGTTTTGTCGACACTTATCCATAGGTACTGATTTGAAAGATGGCTTCTAATGCGTTCTACTGCTTTCGTATAACACAGAAACATAATATTTGCGTAAGGTGAATTCATCAAGAAGATTTCGACCAGTATATTTTTGGAGAAAGTTTCGAAGGTGGAATTTTTAATTTTATTTAATGGAATATTTACCGCCATTAAAGTTTCAGATAAAATTGTCAAATTCCAACGGGTCTACTTTCTATGTGTGTGTTTGCAATGCTAAGTGACGTTTTAGGTCCGATTTCTTGGAATTTTTTAAACGATATTTTACAGACTTTGCAATAAATTTCGGAATCACTGGCAATGGACATACAATCAGTTTGACCCTTAATCCAACTCGCCATTGTTTCACGATACCATTCTCGACGTTGTTCCATATCATATCTGAAAAAGTAACTTAAACAAGGTTTTAGATCTAAATAAATGAAAATTAAAAACGTATGCGGAAGTTATTGAAACTAACGAATTTCACTGGACACTTACGTCAAAATAATTGGAAGAAGTAGATTCGATGAAACGATATTAAACAAGATCTGTTACAAAAATTACGAAGTAGGTAATTAACAGTTAAAACAATGAAAAAAATAAACTAACTCACCGTACTTTATTTATCTTATGAAATATAAACTAATAAATAAAATCTATCTAGGCCCATGAAGAAAAGAATTCAACTGTTATGTCGAAGTAATTTCGTCAAAATTCAACGATAAAAAACAGATATGCGGTTAGCCGAATGAATAGTGCTTTTCAATAACTGCGTCTTGTATTTAGCGATGTTATAGATTATTTATATGGTCCATCGTAATATGTCGGCCTCATGCCTTTACCTGATGTCTTTAGTCATAAAGTGTCATAACTATAGACTGAATTATATGCATAAAAAAACCTATAGATGCGCGCATATATAATTACGTTCTTTCGTCAAAATATCAAAATATGGGAAAACCCAAACAAATATGCAACTGAAAATTCCAAATAGAAATGTAATTCAGGTTCATTAAAAACAAATATGTTGTACTAAGATAATATATTATAATGTAGGTACCAAACTAAAACATTTAAAATTGCACTAATGGCTTAAAATACATCCAAATATTAACAATTTTATTATTATAAAATGCACTATTACTAAATATTTCTCAAAATTTTCTAACAAATTATGTTGTTTCTCTGTGAACATATGTTTATACACTGAAAATATCCTTTCCACATCTACGTTATTGGCGCATATTTCAGTCTACATGTTGTTTCCGCGCTTAAGCCACATGTTTCGCTAAAATAACCTTTTAATGTTAAGAACTTCTTTTAACATACCGTATCCCGTATTTTTCGAAATTAAATTTTCACAGTTTTTATTTATGGTAAGTCGGATTTTACAATGCACTTTAGCACATGATTGTTGAAATGCGTCCACATATTCCACAGATTCTGTTAAACTCAAACTTGTGTTCTCCAATGCTAAAATAGTTGCTGGAATAAAACTATAGTTACATTTAATGAATAACAAATGCTGGGGCAGTAGTTTGGCGTTGAACAATTTATGCGATTCCGTAACATATCGAGAAGAATCCATAATCTCCGAAAGAATGGTTTTTATTTCTGCAAAATGACGAGTATAAAATATGACAGCATTCAACCATGTTCCCCATCTTGTAGTTACAGGTTGAGGAGGAAGTGGTGTATCTGGCGGTCGGCCTTTGTACATCTGAACAAGTAGCGGAACCTTTAAAAACACTTTCTTCGCATTAATAATTAATTCATTGGCCCGAGGAAATTGGTTCCATATTTCTTCAGTAACCCTGTTGAGATCATGAGCAAGGCATGCAACATTAAGTAAGTTGGGATAGAACACTTTCAACTTGTACGTAGTTTGAACCATATATGGTGCCGCGTCGGATACTAGAAGTAATAATTTCTCTAAAGGAACTGCTTCAGGCGAGAAAAAATTACTTAATCCTTCTTGAATAAATCTTGAAATTGTTGCATTGTTTGTCCTTTCAAGCTGCTTTGAAGAAATTAAATATGATCTTTTAGAGATACTTTCCTTCGAGATTCCAATCAGATGGTGAGCTATTTATTATTATACTAATGTTACGTGTACAATATTTTTTAAGAAACGATTTAAAGTTTGTATTATTCAATTTATTAAGGGGAATATCAGTACTAACTGAAACCATGCAAATCTTCATTAAATAGTTTATGGTCGGCTTTGTTTATTCCCAATTCAATGCAGTGTAAAATTAAATTATTCTTAACTCTATAATTTTTCAGTTTGGTAGCATGTGAAGATATTTTGATACGTCAGTCTACTTGAAATTTTTATCACAGAGGGTGTGGAGAGAATAATATAAAATTTCAACACTAATCTTGGGAATGCTACACGTCACGAAATATTTATATTTCTTAAAATTTACATTACATTACAATAAAAAGCGTAAAATTAGTACAATTTTGCAACATACTGTACAAAACACTTTTTAGTTATCCACGAAGTTCAGAGTGAGATTTGATCTAAGCTAATCTACCATTACTAACTTTCGGCATGATTGAACGCAAGTTTTTGCTGTACACTCATATTTACGATTGTTTGGATGACTCCTCGTTTGAAGGCACTGACTTATTTTTTTTAATGAAACCACAATGCTTATACTTTAACTGCATTTTTTATGAGATGTTTCGGAAACTTTAAATTAGACAGAGTAACGAAAATTTACTAAACTAGCATACAATGACGTTATTTAAATAATACCTTAAATAAACAGCTTCACCGCGTACAATGCCGAAGTATCGATTTTAACGGTAGGGGTAAACACAAAGTGTCTATTGCCCTCTTCAATTTAAGGTAATTCTTGAGGCTTACGCATGCACTTGACTACTATTAAAATTAAAACCGGGAATTCCTACTATTCATAACCTATACGAACTGGAAATTCGTACATTATTTAGACAAAATGTTGAAAATTCGAAAGCTGCTGTTCACTGCCCACCCTCCAAATTTTTCTGTCCGCGTGTCGCACAACCGAAAAGAAAAAGCCGGCGCCTGTTGGTGAAATAATAAATTATGCAAATTTTAAGCGATACTGTCATCTTCCATAACAAGAAGGGAAAGCCCAGAGAATTTTGTTTACATTTAGGAGTAAAATATCATAAAAAAGCACTATGCATTCAATTTAAAAAATAGAGATTTTTCCATCTGAAACTTGTGATGCTTTCCCATTCCTAAACAAAAAGATTAATTTGAGCAATTCGTAAAAGTTGCTGGAGGTATAAACTACTCACGTGCTAAAAATTTCGTGTCTGGGATCAAACATAAGTAAGGCATGACTTAGCAAAATAGTACCTGCAAATTACATTTATTAGAGAAAATGTTAAATACTTCAAAAACTATTGCGTTTAGGTATAGACAATGTTATATGAGAAGCATGTAGATTTTAAATCAGAATCTAAAATTGAATAAAATATAGGGTGTTTCGTTTGAAAAAACTGAATTAAGTTCAGTACTGATATTCTGGGACAAGCTGTATAAACGAAAGTATTTTCAGGCTATGCCCCATTCAGAATTAAACAACATTTGTTTGAAAAGTATTTTGTACCTTCAAACGGTATCGAGATATCGACCGACACCGCACTATTGGCACACCCGGTATATATAATCCTAGTATATATCAAAAGGTAATAAAAATATATCCCTGCTAACCATAGACTAAGAAATTACGTTAAAAACAGTTCGGAGAATATTAATCTCTCAACAAGCAAAAGAAATTTGTCTAAAAATTAATTTAATTGCATTAGGCCCCCGGAATCAACTTCACAATTTAGTACAAACAGATATAGCGATAATAAATATTTTACAAAATACCACAAATGATTTTATTTTAAATTCAAAATTATTATATTTCAAAATGCGTCGACATAAATCGTACAATGAAGCTTGGCCTGAAAAAACATTTGGTTCCACATGCGGCAATAAAAAGTTGTCCGCATAAGAAATAAGTTACACAAATAAATCTATGTATGAGTATGACACAAAATTAGAATTTAATTTCAATTATCGGAAAAGTTAATTTGGCATTAAAATGCTAAAGAAATATATTAATATACAAAATTGATTTTTAATTTGGAATAAATAAGATCGATGAATTTACTATGAGTCGAGTTCTAAAAATGCTACGTAATTTAATTACAGCAGGATAAGAAAGCAAAAAAACAAATTATCAAATGAAATTAGAGTACACAAAAAATATTAATTATGCGAATTACTTGATTTCCTAAATTCGTCCTGCCCTTAGGGAATGGTAAATTATTATCGGAGGAATACTCGCTACGATTCGGTGTTTTTCTTGTCTGGCTTAGTGTGTTCAGATAATTAGGTAATTATTCACGAGATTAACCCAGATGTACTAGGCTGTAGCGCATACATAAAATCTTCGTCAGAGAGCCTATTTCTTTCAGTAGATCGAAACTGAACGCCGTACATAAACCCAGTTTTGTTTATTCTATTCACCCCAAATTTCGCAAGTCGCTAACGACAAAATTGGCTGTTCCTGACAAATATATTCACTTTTTCGACGTGATCCGCATTAAGCGTTAAACAAGACGATATGTCGAAAAGCCGTGACTAAAGCTTTCGTAAATGAAGATTTGCGCTACTTAAGCAAGAATCGATCTAATACCAACAAGGTAGGAGCTCGAATCTCCCAATCACCCGATAGGGAGGTGATACAGTTACCACATTTCAAACACAACGATATGACTACCCATAGACATATTTAAATTAGGATACCGGAGCTTGAGAATAAATAAGAAAAACTAGAAATGGAAATTACAGCGTAATAGTTTACATATTTTCAAACAACGCAAATTCAAAATAACCGCTAAAATCAAACTAGAAGCAGCTTCAAGTGTAGAAATAAAGAGTTGTAAAGCACAAAGTGGCTGGTGTTGATTATATTCACAATTTTATCAGTTCATATACCGTATCTCGTATTATTATATACATCTTGGCACGTTACCTTGTATACCAATAAAATTAAGAAAAAAAAGCTTAACAATTATTTAAGAAATAGATTAATTATTTTCATCAAACGTGATCCGCATATATTCAATCATCCATTATGGAACATTTCTGGTAAATTTTGGTATATTTCAGTAATATATTTGAAAATTGTGCGATGTACTACTTTTGCAGCAGAGCTAATTTTTCGACCACAATCTCATCTACTTCACTTGCTTTTTGATTTATACATTTCCTGCATAAGTTAGGAACAATTTTCTCTTCAGCTTGTAAAGCTGGCGAGATTGCTTTTTTGCTCACGCCTAATATTTGCCTTAAATAAATAATCTGTGTTTGAATAATATTCAGCTAGCAATGTAAACTATTCTAATAAACCTAATAATAATAATAATAATAAACCTTGAATATACAATGTGTCCGGGAAAATGTGGGATACGGAGATACGGCCTCCTAAAGGACGCCACTGGAAATCAATTTTTCTGATTTCTTGAATAACTTTTAAACTACTTATTATAATTTAATGAAAATTTAATATGATAAACAGTAGTAAGGACCTCTTACAATACTGCTTTTAAATTTAAATTAGCATGTTTAGTTTACCAGGCGCGGACTAGATTGTACATTTTAATGCTTACATTTTTAACACCCGGTATGATAAGGAGTTAAAAAAAAAAATTTGGATACCTTGAACACTAAGCTAAAGACAAGGTACTCTTGTTCATTGTCGATAAAATGAACCGTTTTCGAGGAAAATAAAATAAAAGAATTAATGTTTTATTTCTATTAAAAAGAACCATGTTTTTATTTTCTTTTGTCTGCAACAAAGTGTGATACAAAAGTCATTCCAGGAACAAAAAAGTTTTAGTTTAGGTTATTTAATACGACAAAATTACAAAGCTTCTTAGAAATGCAGTTTTGTCCCAGAAAGGCACCTTAACAAAAATTATGTTTAGAAATGTACTCACTAAAGCTTGCAACGATTGAACCTAAATACGCTAATTAGAAATAATCAATTAAAAACTTCATAAGTGGGTTCAACGTGGGCTCCGTGAACTCTGATACACTCGCGGGCACGACGAATAGAGGACTGCTGTACTCGCCACAACAACCCAGAATTGTTTCTTATCACATCACAATGAAATGTGATTCTCTGTAAAAGTTCCTCCCTAGTATCAACCGGAGAGGAATACACCAAGGTTTTGAGATGACCCCACAGGTGAAAATCCATTGGCGTTAGGTCGTGAGACCGTGGAGGCCAGGCAATGGGACCTTCTCTGCCTATCCAACGGTTTGGATAGACGTTATTCAGGTGGTCGCGTACAGCAACGCTAAAATGAGGTGGGGCCCCATCATGCATAAAATACATGCCTTGGCGGATTGCGAGCGGCAAATGCTCTATTGAATCCAGAAAAGCGTTCTGAAGGAACTGTAAATCAAGTTCACCATTCAATCGTGGCGGCAATACGCATGGTCCAATCAAAAAATTGCCAATTATTCCTGCCCAAACATTAATTGATTGGAACTGATGTTGATAATGATGAACGACAGTGGCATGAGGATTTTCATCAGCCCATACATGCGAGTTATGTAAATTTACAATACCATTTTTGGTAAACCCTGCTTCATCGGTAAAAAGAATAGTGCTAATGAAGTTTGGGTTTGTTCGTTTCTGATCTAACAGCCACTTTGCGAACTGGATTGTACGAGGAAAATCTTCAGGAAGTAGTAGATGCACTTTTTGCAGATGATAAGGGTAAAACAACTGTTCTTTAAGTACTTCATGAATTGTCGTTTTTGACGTATTAAGCTGCGCAGCTTATCTTCGAGTGCTTATTGAAGGAGTATCACCTACAGTATCCAAAATATTTTCCTCCAATTGCACCGTACGTACTGTTCTTCTCACACCAGCATCAGTATTTTTTTTCGGAAAACTTCCTAAAACATTAAAGAAAGTCAATAATGTTACCTTATTAACTGGAATCGCCCACCAGTCTCTCTTAGACGTTGGTCAAGTCGCTGAAATGTTTTCTGATTTGTAATATTGCGATTAGGATATCTTTCTTCATACAACCTTCTTGCTTCCAAAGCATTGCAAGATGCAGGACCGTACATAAGATGCATATCTGCATACTCACTAAATGTGTATCCCATTATCAAATTAAATTTACCAAGATATTCAAAATTCAATAAATTAGTATCGAAGTAAAGGATCAACGTGTTAACAATATGAAAGATTACAAGATTTAAAATTTACACGTCAATGAAAGATGTTTATTAATTCGTGAGTACCATAGTAACGTTTGTAAAAACAATGCGTTTTTTAGTACTGACAGTTTTATTTCAGACTTTTGTATCACACTTTGTTGCAGACAAAAAAAAAATAAAACACATGGTTCTTTTTAATAGAAATAAAACATTAATTCTTTTATTTTTTTTTCCTCGAAAACGGTTCATTTTATCGACAATGAACAAGAGTACCTTTTCTATAGCTTAATGTTCAAGGTATCCAAATTTGTTTTTTTTAACTCCTTATCATACAGGGTGTTAAAAATGTAAGCATTAAAATGTACAACCTAGTCCGCCCCTGGTAAACTAAACAAGCTAATTTAAATTTAAGGGCAGTATTTTAAGAGGTCCTTACTACTGTTTATCATATTAAATTTTCATTAAATTATAATAAGTAGTTTAAAAAAGTTATTCAAGAGAAATTGATTTCGTCCTTTAGGAGGGCGTATCTCCGTAGGGGGGGGGGGTCGCTAGGAAAAAATTATGATAACTTGTCATCTTATTTTTTAATGTTCTATATGAATCCGAGAGATTTCCCACATTTTCCCGGACACGTTGTATATATGAAATTCGGAAGCATCTTATACGCCATCCATAACTTGATTATATGATATAAGATCTTGATATAAGCTATTATTTCTTCCAAAGTTATACCAATTTTAAATAAAAAAAAAATACGAGTTTCATTACGTCTTTAAGCAGATCTAGGACTCAATAGTTAGAACATAAATATGCAAGAAATTACAAAATCCTAAAATGCAAACAAACAATTTACAATGGTAAATTATATCTTTCAGTAACAAAAGCTAAAGTTAGGTCCATAATAAGTTTCCAGTAATTGACTGTTAAGAATGCTAATAGTTGTTCGTGTTAAAAAACGATGTGAAATTAGTTCTGATCATTATTTGGTGGAGGTCAATAACTAGCAAACAAACAATTAATAAAGTAAATGACAAACAAACAGCACATAAATCACAAGATTAAGTCAAGAAGTATGTGGGGTGATCAAAAGAAGACAAGAGAATACATGCTATGATGGAAGTTAAAAAAAAGGTCAAATTTAAAAAATAAAGAAGACCTCAGGGAGAAGACAAACAGTTTGTGTCATTTATAAGTTCTATGTAGGCCTTTAACTTTTGCAGTTTGATAATGACATTGTATGTCGAAACCGCGGTCACGATTATATGGGAATAAAGTGGTATATATAACAAAGTTATTGTTTTATTTTATTTTATTTTCAAAATGAAGTACCACAAAGTTACGGCTACCAGGATTAATTTTCTTAAACAAACAGTAATTATGAAAAATATAAAGAACACAGAAAAAAGTTAGACAAAGTTAAAAAAGTAAAGATAAGATAGTGACAGAATTGACAGAACTGACTGAATTACAGATAGTAAGATAATAAAGAACACAAAACATTTACTAAACTAGTACACATACAGTAATAAACATCAGTCAAAGACAGGCTTGAAATATCTTTCTATTGTGTGCATTTTAAATATGAGTACTTTTATCGCTAAATATATATTTTAATGTACATATATAAGTAAAATGTGTGTCATGAAAACTTCAATTCTTTTTACTTGTGTTTTGTGTGTCTTGCCTTTTTATATTTGAAAACACACTCTACTAGAAAAACCGGAAAAAAAACAGAAAAAACAACACGCCACGTGAAAACGGCAAACCCCACGCTCCAAACGGAAACTACACTCCCTCAAATTATATGATATTATTAAGTGAACTTATTCTGTATATAATATTATCTTACTATCTGTAACTGACAGAATTGACAGAAAACGAAAAGACGGTAAGTCAAATTACTCTTTCGAACATTATTAAAAGTTAAATATTTATAAGTTCTAATATCGAAAATGTTATATATTGATTAGTCACTCGTGTATTATGTGTTTAGAATTATCATTAAGTCATTCATCATAGGTGTTGAATTAGTAATCATTGTAAAGACACCTACAAAATAATATCAGTTTTGGGAACAAAATTTTTGGAATTTAGAAAGAATCAAATGAAGATTAATGTAAACAAAATTAAGTAATCAAAGGTAAAGAACGAACTACGGTCAGTGCGAACATTTTTTAATAGTGTATGTAATTATGCTGACGTACGATTCTGAAGCGTGAAATTAAGTGGTTGGAACGAGAACAAAATTCAATCGTGTGAAAATTATTTTATTAGAATAATGATTAAGAATCAATTCAGAGAGATAGAGGGAAAATGGTTTGGCTACGTAGTACGGCTGGACGATCCAAGGACAGTAAAGTAAATATGAAAAGTTGGCATTGACCGAAAAGGCAAAAGCAGTAAGCTGGGAAGGTGGTATAATTAAATAAGAAAAACAATTCAGAGGAAAAATGCTAGCTGGGCAGAGGTAGAAACGATGGCATGTGGCCAAAATGCATGGATTTTGTTGAAGCGAAATCATATAGTTTATGTAGTCAAATGCAATGAATGCCCTAAATATTATATACGTCAGACAGCCCAGAGATGGCGTGAACGCAGCAGTGATTCGAAGGCAATCCCCAAAAAATGTACCTTAGGATCCCATATTAACACTTACAAACATAATGTGAATTTTAACAGCGTAAATTGCTTATTCAGCGAAAACAGCTATTTCAAAAGAATTACGTTAGATAATTTAGCCATTAAAAAATTACCAATATTCTCAGTACCACAAAACGTACATCCACGTTCACCAATGCTTATATAGGTCTCGTGAAATACATCAAAATCAAATCAACTTGATCTCATTGTCTTTTCTTGCCTGATTTTGTGTCCTATCCTCGTACAATATTTTCTCTCATTTCACTGTTACATATACATGTACATATATATATATATATATATATATATATATATATATATAAGGTAAACTTAATTAGTCGGCGATTAAAGGTCTGGTTATTACTTCAAAGTGTATATATTTAAAATAATCCTACATGTTTCGGCAATGATGCCTTTGTCAAGGATATAAAAAATATAAATGACAGAATATAAATGTAAAGTAATTGAGTTGCTATGGTTTAAATAATTCAAAGATACATTCAAATAGTAATAATAAATCATGCCTTAGTATTCCAAAAAATAGATAGCAAGGTGAGAACAGATGTGTTGTTCGCTGCTAGCAGTTTGTGTCTCTTTCTGGGTATGAATTTGTGTGTTGGTTGCTGCTGGCAGCTTGCGTGTCTTTGGGTGTGTGATTTTGTGTTTGTGTAAGAGCGTAAGTATAGGGTTTTGTAGGATGGTGCGCTCGTGCGTGTGTTAAGTGACCGGTCACCTAAATTAGAGAGATCGGATAACCAGCGGGTGCGTAGGGCCGCCAACCCTTTCCCGACACTTCTTTACTTTTCCGTGCCGTACTTCGACGGCCCGACCCCCGCCCCAACGAGGCAAGGCGCAGACCAGCGAAGCGCACCCTGCACGGGGTCGCTCATCGCAACCGAGGGAACACTCTTAGTGGCTACCTCGGTGAACGACGGTCACACAATGTGCCATATTAAAGTTTACCGCAAAAGCGGGGGCAATGCGAACGTGTGTGTGCTGTTAACGGCAGCCTAGCCAGGTTGCCGCCCAGGACCGGTCCTAGTGGTGTGTGCAATGCACGGCGCCGAGGTTTGCGCCGCGTAGCTTGGTTCCTCACTCATGCTGGAAAGGCGGAATGGCACCTGACCGCCCATCGGGCAGACCCCCCTAGGGTTTTGTAGCGCATATGCTAGGCTACAACCCAGTAGAGGACCACATCAGCACAAAACAAAAAGAAAAAACGAAAAACGAAAACGAGAAAAGGCAAGACATGAGTTATTATTACGTATGCGCCCGTGGAGCGTCTTAAGATGCAAAGTTGTCGGCATTCGCCCAAAACGAGAAGGAAAACCACGAAAACCTAATCGGACAACTTCGTAGTTTTCCTTCTCCTTTTGGGCGAATGCCGACAACTTTGCATCTTAAGACGCTCCACGGGCGCATACGTAATAATAACTCATGTCTTGCCTTTTCTCGTTTTCGTTTTTCGTTTTTTGTTTTTTTGTTTTGTGCTGATGTGGTCCTCTACTGGGTTGTAGCCTAGCATATGCGCTACAAAACTCTAGGGGGGTCTGCCCGATGGGCGATCAGGTGCCATTCCGCCTTTCCAGCATGAGTGAGGAACCAAGCTACGCGGCGCAAACCTCGGCGCCGTGCATTGCACACACCACAAGGACCGGTCCTGGGCGGCAACCTGGCTAGGCTGCCGTTAACAGCACACACACGTTCGACGTGTGTGCATTGCCCCCGCTTTTGCGGTAAACGTTAATATGGCACATTGTGTGACCGTCGTTCACCGAGGTAGCCACTAAGAGTGTTCCCTCGGTTGCGATGAGCGACCCCGTGCATGGTGCGCTTCGCTGGTCTGCGCCTTGCCTCGTTGGGGCGGGGGTCGGGCCGTCAAAGTACGGCACGGAAAAGTAAAGAAGTTGTCGGGAAAGGGTTGGCGGCCCTACGCACCGGCTGGTTATCCGATCTCTCTAATTTACGTGACAGGTCACTTAGCACACGCACGAGCGCACCATCATACAAAACCCTATACTTACGCTCTTACACAAACACAAAATCACACACCCAAAGACACGCAAGCTGCTAGCAGCAACCAACACACAAATTCATACCCAGAAAAAGACACAAGCTGCTAGCAGCGAACAACACATCTGTTCTCACCTTGCTATCTATTTTTTGGAATACTAAGGCATGATTTATTATTACTATTTGAATGTATCTTTGAATAATTTAAACTATAGCAACTCAATTATTTGACATTTATATTCTGTCATTTATATTTTTTATATCCTTGACAAAGGCATCATTGCCGAAACATGTAGGATTATTTTAAATATATACACTTTGAAGTAATAACCAGACCTTTAATCGCCGACTAATTAAGTTTACCTGATCATAATGTTGTGATTTATTCACTGGCGCCAAACTTATATTTCGTAGTAACAGTCACGTCTTTCCGATTGGAACCCGAGAAGTGAGAAGTCTCAATTTTTGGAAATCAACCGGCTGAGTATCCTAGTTGGGAAGATTAGTTGTGGATGGTGGCAAATTTATTCTACAAACCACTATTCATAGCAATATGTAATCGTGATATATGCTGTTTCATTGTTTAAATTGGTTCCTGCAGTGTTGTATATTTGGTGGATTCTTTTTTTAATTGTTTGTTCTATAAGTTGTGGTGGATAGTTATTATTTGTTAAGATCATTTTAATTTTCTTGATGTTCTCTTTTCTGTATTGAGCATATGATAGTTTTATTGCTCTATCAGTCAAATTATTTATAATCATTTTATTGTAAACTGTAGGTGCATTTGAGTGCTAATTCATATATCGAAAAGAAGCTGTGGGTTTGTTGTTCCAATTCGTAAAAATAGTACCCTGTCTATCATAGGTTGAAGAAATATCAAGAAAATTAATACTGTTATTAATTTCTTCTTCAATCGTGAATTTTAATTTATTGTGAAAGTTGTTAAATTTATTTGAAAGGTAGTTTATTTTATGTATCTGTATACATTTTATGTTGTCGTTTACATATCTTTTAAAGAAAATTGGGTTGAAAAACTAAACTATATTTATACAAAAGAATACAAGCCCACAAATACTCCAAAACAGACAAAGCTGATTTATGTACACACAAACTACAACGCGATCACCATTTCGATTTTGAAAACACACAGATAATCGATAAAGAACAACACACAATGAAAAGGGAAATGAAACAAATGATTAATACTATTTTTTAGATTTATTATTATTATTAAACAAGAAAAAAATAAAATTAACAGCACAAGTGATATAAAAAATATAAGCAGTATATGCTATAACCTATATACTAATGTAACAAACTGCAATTTACCTTTATGAATATATGTTGTTATTATATAAATATCTATCATATGATATTTAAATATCTGTACACTGGCTGATCATGCTGGCAGTTCCGTGTTTAGATCCCTGACATGGCTGTCCGAGTAGGTTTTCGTGGCTTTCCTTCTCTTTGAAGGTGAATGCCGACTGCTTAACATGTTAAGTCGCTCCACGGGCGCATACACAATAATAACTCATGGCTTGCCAATCCCCCGTAATTGACGCCTTTCTGTCCAGAGTTCTGAAGCATGAATTTTTATTATTAAACTAGAATGCATCTCTGATTATTCTAATTTTATCCATCGCAACTAATATATTATTATAGTTATACCCACTTTTGAAAAGCATGTTGAAGTTCTTAAAGAAGTATTTAGACGACTTCAACAAGCGAATTTGACTGTCTCGAAAGAGAAGTGTTTCTTTTGTCGACCACAGCTTAAATATTTAGGATATGTTATAGATAAACATGGTTTGCATGTGGGTCCTGATAAAGTTCAAGTTATTTTGGATATTCCACCTGTTTTAGTTTGTCCAGATTTCAATTTATCTTTTCAGTTATAAACCGATGCAAGTGGTTTTGGAATTGGTGGAGTGTTGTCTCAATAACATCCTGAATTAGGTGAACAGGTGATATGTTATTTGTGTCGTTCTTTGACACGTCAGGAAAGAAATTTTTCCACGACTGAACGTGAGTGTTTATCTGTATTGTGGGCAATTGAAAAGTTACGTCCTTAATTGGAAGGAGTAAGATTTACGGTCGTTACTGATCATTATATTTTACTTTGGTTGAATAGATTGCAACCTTCTACAGGAAGATTATCGAGATGGGCAGTACGTCTTCAATAATATGGTTTCGACATTATACACAGAAAGGCTAAGGAACATGTGGTTCCAGACACTTTATCTAGATTTGTACCGATTCTAGATACTATTGAAAACAATTTTGAACGTGATATTAGTTCGACAGGTAATGATCGTTGGTATGATCAACTTATGGTTAAGGTACAGGCAAGACCACGGAAGTATTCTGCGTGGCAAAGGAAACTGTTTAAATATACAAAACAAACAGAGATATTCTGCTTTGAGATCAGACAAGGATAATTGGAAAGAAGTGATACCATCGCCTCAGAGAGTTCTTTTGATCAAACGCATTCATGATGAACTTTGTCACTTTAGTGTCAACAAAACTTTACGCAAACTCCAACTGCAGTACTACTGGCCGAAGATGCGTTGTAACGTAGCCGTTCGAGTTACTTTGTGCAGATTTGGTGGGACCTCTTCCAAGATCCGTAGCAGGTTATCAACACATTTTAGTAGTCGCTGACTGTTTTTAGGTATTTTTAGGTTTTGGAGTGCCTGATGCTATCATCGTGGACAATAGTGTTCAGTTCCGTTCAAAAGAATTTAAAGCCGTAATGTCTAGATATAATGTGCGAATTAAGTATACTGCTGTGATGTGAGCCCGGCCCTGAGGGCCACATCGGTGAGTCTTTACGCAGATATCGTTGTAGCGTTAAATAATGCACAAGTATGATAGGTTTAACATAGTTTAATAAACCAACACTTATAACTTTTTAACAAGATGGTAATTACATAATTAACAATATAGACAGTAGTCGAAAAGAGACTCTAACTCATTCGTACCGTCTGAGTATTGTTACTCTGTACTAAGACTGTCTCTCGACTGACTCCGATATGACTCCGGATGGGATGTCTTATATATCGTTAGAGTGATCTCCTTTTCGACTATATGTCCTTACTCTAAATAAACAAGTGTGTTGAAAGTGTGTAACGTACCTTGCGAATGCTTGTGTATGTAAGTTATGTCGGGCGAGGTCATGTTTGGATATAACATGAATTAAACACGAGCCCGCGCCTTGACTTAGATAAACGGTACACTGCATTGCTTAATTGGGTTATCACACCTTCCAACAGGAGGAAAAAGAAAACAAACACGATTTGTTTGCTTTTCTTTTAGAAATTCCTATATCTATTTCTATATCTATCTATATCTCATATACACGTGATAGAGTTACTTATTATCTAAAACATCTTATATTAACTTAAAATCTGTGCACTATAAATGTTCTTTGTTCCGTATACGGCTTTTAGGGTTATTGCATATAGTAAAATATTCTTATCTAAATATTACACATGAAAATGTTTGAGACGATTCTTATGAATCTCAATGTATTTGTCGCCTATTTGAATTGTTACATTCGGTGGCTTGTTTGTTTCAGTAATGGTATAAGGACCATTATACAATGTCTCGAGTTTACTTCCTGCTTCATTTTTTACTAAGATTTGGTCTCCAACACAGAAGTGTGTGGGTTTTCGATTATTGTTAAGTTTATTTTGTCTTTCAACTTTAGATTGAATTAAATTGTATTTTGCCTCATTTAGGGCCGTTTGTAATCTATATTTAAACTCTGCGGTATAATTATTGAAATTATAAAGTGGTTCTATCGCGTCTGTCAACGATGAGGGTAGGGGATTGTGTTTACCAAAGACTAATTCGTGTGGGGTATATTTTGTTTCTGTGTGCACTGTGTTGTTGAATGCAAAACACCAATAAGGTATCCACGTTGACCAATTGTCTTTGTGGTTATTCAGTTGAATACGTAAATACGCCCCCAGGTGTTTGTGTGTGTTCTCTAATGCGCCTAACGTTTCGTGGTGGTATGCAGTTTATTTTAGCTGCTGTATGCCTAAAAGAGAGCATGTTTCCTTAAAAACTGTAGCCATGAATTCTGTCCCCTGGTCGGAAACTATCTGTTCGGGAATAGCGTACCTTAGTATAAAGTTCTCGACCAGAGCTTTGGCTACTGTGGAAGCTTCTTTGTTTTTAATGGGATAGGCTTCTACGAATTTCGTTAGCTCGCATTGGAGTGTCAGAACATATTTGTTCTCTTCTTGGTCTTGGTTTAATGGACCTAACAAATCTACAAAAATCTTCTGGAAGGCGTATGACGATGTTGTTGTGACTTTGATTGGTTCCTTATTGGGTATTGAATGCTTGTATTTTTGGCAATCACTACATCGTTTCACAAATGATTCGATGTCGTGTTTAAGTTTCGGCCAAAAGTAAAATCTTTTGATTTTGTTGAAAGTTCTATTTACCCCACTATGTCCCCCTGTGGGTAACATGTGGTAGTCGTTGATTATTAGTTGCTGTGTCTCGTAGTCTTCAATTCTTTGCACTCCTCCAATTACATTTACCTTTAAACGGTTTGGCTCTCTCTTACTCCATGGAATAATTTTTCTCAGGAAGTCGCTGTTCCTGGAATTATCTTTGACTATACATATTTCCTGTATGTCTTGTTCCGCGCAGAACTCTTGGAGTGCAGTTAACAAGCGCATGTACTGCTGAGGACTTGTTATTCCTACAGTCTCCTTCATAAAAATCGTGAGAGCATCTTCGTCGTACAGGAATATCTCCTTGAAACGCATGCTTGTTTCGTTACGACGTTGGAGTGTATTGAAGCTTGCCTTGTCTATCACCTAAAGTTCAATAGATCCCGCTGGTCTTTTCAACAGCTGCACGACCCCGGGGTGATCAATCCTGGAACCGGTGGAATCTGCGGTTGCTGGTCTTGTACTGGCGCCATCGGCAGCTGTCTGTCTTGACTGATATCTGGTCGTGACAAAGATGCTGTCGGTAGCTCCACTACTAACCTTCTTTAAGTCGTTGGAATCTATCTCTATTCGGGATAAGGCGTCTGCAACTACGTTTTGGGAAGCCTTAATATAATTAATGATGAAATCATATTCCTCCAATACTAGTCTGAATTTTGTAAGACGACTCGATGGATTGGTCATTCCAAACAAATATATCAGTGGCCTGTGGTCTGTAAAGATTTTAAATTTACGACCATATAAGTAAGGCCTGAAATGCTTGACTGCCCAGACAACCGCTAATAATTCTTTCTCAATTGTGCAGTAATTCCTTTCTGCTTTGTTTAAGGACCGACTGGCGTAAGCAATTGGCCTGTCGTTGCTGTTTGAGAGTACTGCTCCAATTGAATAGCCAGATGCATCAGTTTTTAAAACAAACATGTTGTCTGCATCAAAATTAGGATATTGCAAAATTGCTGGTGTCTGTAGGGCTAGTTTAAGATCTTCGAATGCCTTTTGTTCCACATCGGACCACGAAAATGGTATGTTCTTCTTTGAAAGGTTGTTCAAAGGGGTCGCGATGTTGGCAAAGTTTGGAATGAAGCGCCTGTAATAGTTAGCGAATGCAACGAAACGTTTCACGTCCTTCGCGTTTCTGGGAACTGTGTATTCCACTAAAGCTTTTACGTTGGACGGGTCTGGTGAGACGCCGTCTGCAGAAATGACGTGTCCCAGATATAATATTTCCTTTCTTAAAAAATCGCATTTGCTTGGGTTGAGTTTCAGATTAACGCTTCTAAGTCGTTCAAATACTTTAACTAAATTTGAATTATGCTGCCGTAGATTGCTGCCGAAAACTATGAGGTCGTCTAGGTATATGAAACATTGTTCGTAATTTAGGCCTGACATTGCTATTGTCATGGCTCGAGAAAAAGCACTACTACTAGTCTTTAGTCCCATTGGAAGTCGGCACATTTGGTACTGATCTTTGCCGGTTGTGAAGGCTGTATAAGGACGGCTTTTGGGTTCTAGCTCGATTTGATGATAACCTTGGGCTAGATCCAAATGAGAAAAATAGACTGCACCTGAAAGTGAGTCCAAGATCTCATTGATCGAAGGCAGTGGGAAATTGTCATCGACTATCTGCTTGTTTAACAGGCGGTAGTCGATCACCATTCTCCACTTCTGGTTTCCGTCTTTATCCTTCTTTTTGGGTACTAATAGTAAAGGCGAAGACCAAGCAGATTTGGCTTTCTCTATTATACCGTCAGACAAAAGTTTGTCCACTTGTCTGTCGATCTCATGTTTTTGGGCGTGTGGCAATCTATAGGGCTTGGAATATATTGGATTTATATGTGAATTCACCTGTATGTCTCCCCTGTATATATTTGTGTTTGTAAGCTTGTCTGACTCAAGGTAAAAAATATCACAATATTTTGCAAGAATCTTTTGCATTGCAATATTCTCTTCCTGGTTCAAGTGCGATGTGTTTACTATTTGTAAAATTTTGCTGACGCGCTCGACGCATTTCCGACCGTTATTACTGAATGTGCAAACGTTGAAATTTTCAAGGTTTGCAAACGTCGGGGAAAAATTCCTCAATGTCGCGTCGCTATCTCTTGTGTTTAACACGCGCACAGGTACTATGCCTTTCCTTGGAGATACAACAGTACTCGCAATAAATACACCAGGGGTTACTTCTTCGGGTAATATTACACAGTCTTTACCTGTGTTTATTTTAAACTCTTTAATTACTTCGCATCGCGCGGGTATGTTTGTGACCGTATTTTTGTCGGAATGAAGCGGTAAGGTTATTTTCTGACCTTCTATCGAAAGTGCTAGATTGTATCTCTCGTAATCTAATATTGCATGGTATTTGTTTAAAATATCTGCACCGATAATACCGACGAATGAATTGTTTATACTATCTAAAATCGCAAACTTATGATTGACCTTGTACTCGCTTAGTTCAATTGTAACAACTGCTGACCCAATTGTTTTTGCTTGTCCGTTTATACGGATTATGTTTATTCTGTCAGCTTTATTAATATTTATGTTTGTACGTTTATTGTTTATAAATAAAACGCTTATTGACGCTCCGCTGTCAACCAGAAATGAATGCTCCCTATTATCCAAACGTATTTTAATGTAATTTAGGCCTCCGAGGTTAAAACTATACGGGGGTGCATTCGTTTTTAGTTGACAGTCTTTTGAAAAAACTGGAATTCGCGCTTTCCTTCGTTATTAGGGGTAGCAGCATTTGTAGATGCTGAAAAAACTTTATTGTGACTGCCGCGATTATCACGTCGTGAAAATTTTTTCCTATATTCGTAATTGTGTTTATTACTGCTAAACTGAGAGTTTTTATATTTACTACCGTGATTCGGGTGTCTGTATTTATTGCACTTAACATGTGAATTAGTATTCGGTGACTTTTTTGAAAAATGAAAAACGGAATTACTTGGATTGACAATTTCTTCGTTCGTAGCTTCCTGAATTGCTTCGGAAAGTGTGTTCGGGTTGCGCGCTTTTATTAAAATTTTTGTATTAGCGTCGCGAAGTCCATTTGCGAATATATTGATCGCGACCTTTTCGTTCACTTCGCGAAATTTGTCGATTAGTGTTTTGTCTTCGTTTGCTTGCGCTATGGTTAGATGTGAGAGAAGCTCTTCTACTGTTTCTCCGTACTCTTTGATAGATTTAGCGCCTTGCTTCGCGTTGTGTAATTGAGTGGTTATTGCCATAATTGACTTTTTCGTAATGAAATGACTTTTTAAATCCGCGATTAATGCGGTAGCACTTGTATATGATTTACGTAGCCTTAATTTCGCTTTTGCCGATAACCGAGTTTTAAGAACGTAATTTATTAAATTCTCTTTTCCCGCGTCATTTAATAATGATTCATACAATTCAATTGCATCTATAAGTTGATGTGTGACCTCCTCTTTGCCATTCATGACAGGTAATAAGCTCGAGGGAGTGCGTAAATGGAATTTTTCAGCCATTTTAATAGGTTTTACACTTAAATTACTTAGTCTAAAATTTAAAATATCTACAGCTTCGTCTAAAGTACTGATTATACTTCTGACACAATTTTTGGTTGATTCTAATATGTTCGAACTATGCGACACTTTATTCAAATTGTCTTTTAACTCGTTTAGTCTATGTTTAAAATTGTCTATTTGCGCTAATTTGCGCTTAATAATATTTTTATCACTCCTTATATTAGCACTGTCCTTTTTTAAATTAATAACAAATACCTTGACTTCGTCTTGAAGTAGAGTAAATCGATCCGGGGTGGACATAGGGTGGCCTAGACTTTCTCTTGGCTCCGGTGGAACTCCATCTGGACCTGGGTGGTGAGTGTCTTCGTCTTCGTGTCATCCTCCGGTTTACGTGCTTGTATACACCGTAGCAGCAGCAGGAGACCAGGATGGTGATGACTCCCACGAATGCCACTATTCCGAGGATGTCGACCGTGTCCACGCTGTTCTTCACGTTAGCGTTACTGCCCGCTATGATGACTTCTTCCTTAGACGCGTAATTGCCCATTTTTGGTTTACCAGTCTGCCATATATGCTTGACGGTTCGTTCCGGTCTTTCCACTTACTTTCTTTAGCCTTAAGTGGCTGGCAGAATCGCCATGTGATGTGAGCCCGGCCCTGAGAGCCACATCGGTGAGTCTTTACGCAGATATCGTTGTAGCGTTAAATAATGCACAAGTATGATAGGTCTAACATAGTTTAATAAACCAACACTTATAACTATTTAACAAGATGGTAATTACATAATTAACAATATAGACAGTAGTCGAAAAGAGACTCTAACTCATTCGTACCGTCTGAGTATTGTTACTCTGTACTAAGACTGTCTCTCGACTGTCTCTCGACTGACTCCGATAAGACTCCGGATGGGATGTCTTATATATCGTTAGAGTGATCTCCTTTTCGACTATATGTCCTTACTCTAAATAAACAAGAGTGTTGAAAGTGTGTAACGTACCTTGCGAATGCTTGTGTATGTAAGTTATGTCGGGCGAGGTCATGTTTGGATATAACATGAATTAAACACGAGCCCGCGCCTTGACTTAGATAAACGGTACACTACATTGCTTAATTGGGTTATCACACTGCTTTGTACCATCCTCAGGCTAATCCTTGCGAAAGGATCAATGGGGTCCTGAAAAACATGCTACGATCGTATGTCTTAGATAATCATAGACAGTGGGACCGCTACTTACCTCACGTCGGGTTTGCGATCAGATCAGCGCAACATGAAGTCACAGGACACACCCCGAATTATATTGTCTTCGGAAGAGATTTAGCCAAAGTTAATATCAACCTAAGAAATGAAAAGCTTATAGAATTTGATCGATCACGTGTCAGTCAATTATAAATGACTGTCTTTTATAAATCTTTGATAAAGGCAATACTTACCGAAATATGTAATAGCTTATTTTAAATGTAGACATATTAATGTATAACAAACCTTCAATAACCGAATATCTAAATCAACTGTCTTGTACAAAGGTCTAGAAATAATTATCTATATATATATGTTTTCAGGTTTTTCAGGTTTCCGCGGGAGTAGTATGTGCTGTAACTGGATTCCGGGTTTTCTTCCGCGTTTCCATTGTTTGGTCTTTGTAAAAACCGGTGTTGGTTTCTGGACGACGTTTCGGCAAAATCACATTTGCCATCTCCAGGTCTGCGATAACTGTCTGCTTCTGCTTCTGGTTACTCGTAAGCTAGTAACCAGAAGCAGAAGCAGACATTGTTTGGTCTTTGTAATGACCGGTGCTGGTTTCTGGACGGCGTTTCTGCAAAATCACATTTGCCGTCTTCAGGTCAGCGATAACTATCTGCTTCTGCTTCTGGTTACTAGTTTACGAATAACCAGAAGCAGAAGCAGACAGTTATCGCAGACGTGAAGATGGCAAATGTGATTTTTCCGAAACGTCGTCCAGAAACCACAATGGAAACGTGGAAGAAAACCCGGAATCCAGTTACAATGCACATATATATATATATATATATATATATATGTGCGTTGTATATATATGTGCCTACACATAAGAAAGCCTAGTTTATAAAGTACAGATCGTTAACGTTTATATGTAAAAATTTAGAAAATAAGAAATTTTTGAAACTGAATTCTTCATCTAACATATCAATAAAGTTGATTTCGCGTTTCAAATTGTTTTGAATAAATTCTCATATTAATTTATTTTTATCTTTTCATTTGCCTTAGTCATTTTATTTCGATATCTTGTATTTCCAAAGATATTTCAACTTAATTGATCAATAATAAATGACATAAATTAATTTAGTTAAAACTGTACTTATTTGAAATGACTACAGCGGGAAATATCCCAATCATAAATTAGTATTATATAAAATTATTAACATTCACACGACAATTATTTATTTACTAAAATAAAATATGTAATTTTTATTAAGAATATGTATATTTTGAGTGATTAAATTATCATTTTCATTATAAATAAGTAACGAGATTATAGTAATACATACAGATTAGACGAATAAGAAGCTAGCATTCGGAACAAACGAGAGTTAGCGTCACTTGGTAAAAAAACTCCATTAAACACATCGACGTATTTAAGTGCATCTCTGGAAATTAATAGAAAAATTATAAAATAAATTAGAAAACCTATACAACGAACCTAGTAAAACATTACCTGTTTATTCAGCTCCTTTTTGACGCATTTTGCGTGTCCAGACGTCAACCAGTGCCTCAGAAACCGAAAATACCATTTCACCGGGAAAAGCATGCTGCTAGTCCGAAGCTAAGTGGAGACGCCGTCCGATTGCCCGTCCAAACCTGCATCCTGCATTTTCGGATCCACAAGCCGACTCCAGACTAACCTATTCCTGTCTATTTCTAAATAAGTATTCTTTTAACCTCCTACAAATTTTTGAAAATGTTGAATTAATTCATTCCACAAAATGAAACCTCTATCAAAGTTTTTTTTTGAATAAATATACCTTATGGGTACATTTAATATTAGTATAATTTAGTTTAAAGCAAGAAGAATACAGTTTCCTGTTTACAATAATTTAATTCAATTGTATTACTTATATTTTTAGTCTAATTAATTTCACTTTCATTAAGTCGTTATGCTTAACCTTGAATTTATATTATGTTAATATTATCACGTGACATTCAATACATAAAAATTTTTCAGCGTATCTACGTTGCGCCGCTCGAGCGTTACACCTCATTTCGCCATAAACTAAATGCATATCGGCGTATTCCTCATTAGTAAAAACAATTTTTTTTTAATTGAAATCGTTGTGTTTGAATAACACAAAGTAAAAAATGAAAAGATAAACTTCGCGAACTGACAACAATTTGACAATGAAAAACGTAGGTTTTATTTCTGTTGGCAGTTCAGAGCTAACTATTGCAAAAAATAAAAAATTGAACTTTAATGAAGAAAAAACGAAAAATTTACAAATCGATTTTTCTAGAAAACGGTGTATCCTACCGACTTAAAGTAAGAGTATCTTTTAGTACTGGAATACCTGAAAATTTAATAATCTAGTGTCACAAATGCTTAAAAGTTAAAGACAAAAAAGTTATGCCTTAAAATAACCGTTGACCTACCCAAAACGGACGCCTATGACCGGTACTAGAAATTCGCAATTGATGGAATCGATTCATCTCTGGAGGATAAATAAGCATACCAGTTTGTGTTTTTCTAAATAGAAGCGTTCTGGAGGAATTAAAAAAAAAATTAATACAAGGCGCCATCTTCAAAGAACTCTAGCTCCCTTAGGAAGCATTTTCGGACTAGGTGAATTTGAGTTTAATTATCTTAAAATTATCAGAGGAATCTCCGGTCTTCGTTTGTCAGGAGAGTTTCTGGACACCCTGTATATATATATATATATATACATATATATATATATATGTATATTGTATATATATATATATATATATATATACGAGTATATATAAGGTAAACTTAATAAGTCGGCGATTAAAGGTCTGGTTCATTCCTTGAAAGTATATATATTTAAAACAACCCTACATGTTTCGGCAATGATGCCTTTGTCAAGGGAATAAAAAATATAAATGACAGAATATAAATGTCAAATAATTGAGTTGCTATGGTTTAAATTATTCAAAGATACATTCCAATAATAATAATAAGTCATGCCTTAGTATTCCAAAAAATAGATAGCAAGGTGTGAACATATGTGTTGTTCGCTGCCAGCAGCTTGTGTCTCTTTCTGGGTATGAACCTGTGTGTTGATTGCTGCTGGCAGTTTGCGTCTCTCTCTGGGTGTGTGATTTTGTATTTGTGTGACCGCGTAAGTGTAGGGTTTTGTATGTTAGTGCGCTCGTGCGTGTGTTTAGTGACCGGTCGCGTAAATTTAGAGAGATCGGATAACCAGCCGTTGCGTACGGCCGCCAACCCTTTCCCGGCAACTTCTTTACTTTTCCGAGAAGTACTTCGGCGGCCCGACCCCCGCCCCAACGAGGCAAGGCGCAGACCAGCGAAGCGCACCCTGCACGGGGTTGCTCATCGCCAACCGAGAGAACACTCTTGGTGGCTACCTCAGTCGACGACGGTCACACTTTGTGCCATCTTAACGATTTCCGCAAAAGCGGGAGCAATGCACACACGTCGAACGTGTGTGTGCTGTTAACAGCAGCCTAGCCAGGTTGCCGCCCAGGACCGGTCCTAGTGGTGTGTGCATTGCGCGGCGCCGTGATTTGCGCCGCGTGGCTTGGTTCCTCACTCCTGCTGGAAGGGCGGAATGGCACCTGACTGCCTATTGGGCAGACCCCCCTAGAGTTTGGTAGCGCATATGCTAGGCTACAACCCAGTAGAGGACAACATCAGCACAAAACAGAAAACAGGGAAAAGCAGGGAAAAGCAAGACATGAGTTATTATTACGTATGCGCCCGTGGAGCGACTTAAGATGCAAAGTTGTCGGCATTCGCTCAAAACGAGAAGGAAAACCACGAAAACCTGCTCGGGCAACTAGACAGGAATCAAAACACGGAACAGTCAGCATGATAAGCAAAAGTATATGATATTTAAATGTAATTGATGTTTAAATAACATAAGGTATATAACAAAAAGATATATTATGATGGTAAATTGTAGATCGTTACAAAATTAAGTTATAGTATATACTGCTTAAATTTTTTATATCATTTCTGTTGTTAATTGAATTTTTTTCCTGTTTAATACTAATCATTTCTTTAATTTGTCTTTTCATTGTGAGTTGTTCTTTATCAATTATCTGTGTGTTTTCAAAATCGAAATGGTGATCGCGTTGTAGTTTGTGTGTAGACAAATCAGTTTTGTCTGTTCTAGAGTATTTGTGGGCTTGTATTCTTTTGTATAAATATTGTTTCGTTTGGCCTATGTAGTAACTATCGCAATCGCGACATGGTATTTTATATATGACATGTGTTTCTTGATTTTATTCTATTTTAGGTTTAAGTTTTGAAAATAAATATTTACTAGTATTACTAAGTTTATATGTTGTAGCTATATCATATTTTTTTAAAGTGTATTTAATTTTTTCCGATAGTTGTGGAACATATGGAATCGTGATATATGTTGTGTCATTGTTCATATTTTTATTGGTGTCGGCGGTGTTGTATATTTGGTGTACTCTTTTTTTAATAGTTTGGTCTATAAGTTATGGTGGATAATTATTATCAGTTAAGATTGTTTTAAATTTTTTGATGTTATCTTTTCTGTATTGAGTATGTGATAGTTTTACTGCCCTATCAGTCAGATTATTTATAATCATTTTATTGAATACTGTAGGAGCATTTGAGTGGTAATTCATATATCGAAAGGAAGCTGTGGGTTTATTATACCAATTTGTATAAATAGTACCCTGTCTATCATAGCTCAAAGAAATATCAAGAAAATTAATTCTGTTATTAAATTCTTCTTCAATAGTGAATTTTAATTTGTTGTGAAAATTATTGAATTTATTTAAGAGATAGTTTATTTTGTTGGTCGGAATACATGTTATATCATCAACATATCTTTTGAAAAAAATGAAGTCTAATGAATTGATAACGTTTTGTTCTAAATGTTCCATTACTAGATTTGCAATAGGAGCAGCTAAAGGAGAGCCCATGGCAATACCAAATGTTTGACTATAAAAAGAATTTTTGTATTGAAAATATGTGTTATCCAGGCAGAAGTGTATACCTCTAATAAACTTTGTTTTTATTTAGTGATGTGTGTGGACTAATTTCATCCCATTTGGATTCTATTATGTTTATAGCTAGATCTGTAGGAATGTTAGTATATAAAGATTCTACATCAAAAAATTCAATTAACAACAGAAATGATATAAAAAATTTAAGCAGTGTATACTATAACTTAATTTTTTAACGATCTGCAATTTACCATCATAATATATCTTTTTGTTATACACCTTATGTTATTTAAATATCAATTACATTTAAATATCATATACTTTTGCTTATCATGCTGACTGTTCCGTATTTTGATTTCTGTCTAGTTGTCCGAGCAGGTTTTCGTGGTTTTCCTTCTCGTTTTGAGCGAATGCCGACAACTTTGCATCTTAAGTCGCTCCACGGTCGCATACGTAATAATAGCACATGTCTTGCTTTTCCCTGCTTTTCCCTGTTTTCTGTTTTGTGCTGATGTGGTCCTCTACTGGGTTGTAGCCTTACATATGCGCTACCAAACTCTAGGTGAGTCTGCCCAATAGGCAGTCAGGTGCCATTCCGCCTTTCCAGCAGGAGTGAGGAACCAAGCCACGCGGCGCAAATCACGGCGCCGCGCAATGCACACACCACTAGGACCAGTCCTGGGCGGCAACCTGGCTAGGCTGCTGTTAACAGCACACACACGTTCGACGTGTGTGCATTGCCCCCGCTTTTGCGGAAATCGTTAAGATGGCACAAAGTGTGACCGTCGTCGATTGAGGTAGCCACTAAGAGTGTTCACTCGGTTGGCGATGAGCAACCCCGTGCAGGGTGCGCTTCGCTGGTCTGCGCCTTGCCTCGTTGGGGCGGGGGTCGGGCCGCCGAAGTACTTCTCGGAAAAGTAAAGAAGTTGCCGGGAAAGGGTTGGCGGCCCCACGCAACAGCTGGTTATCCGATCTCTCTAAATTTACGCGACAGGTCACTAAACACACGCACGAGCGCACTAACATACAAAACCCTACACTTACGCGGTCACACAAATACAAAATCACACACCCAGAGAGAGACGCAAGCTGCCAGCAGCAACCAACACAAAGGTTCATACCCAGAAAGAGGCACAAGCTGCTGGCAGCGAACAACACATATGTTCACACCTTGCTATCTATTTTTTGGAATACTAAGGCATGACTTATTATTATTATTGGAATGTATCTTTGAATAATTTAAACCATAGCAACTCAATTATTTGACATTTATATTCTGTCATTTATATTTTTTATTCCCTTGACAAAGGCATCATTGCCGAAACATGTAGGGTTGTTTTAAATATATATACTTTGAAGTAATGAACCAGACCTTTAATCGCCGACTTATTAAGTTTACCTTATCATACCAAGGTCACGAAAATATTATATTTATATATATATATATATATATATATATATATATATATATATATATATATGTCAATTGATAAATTTTTGGAGTTTTTCGGCTTTTATATGAAATATTTATAAATATTATCAAATTAGTACGTAATTGTGAAGTAAATTAATATAAACATTGTTGTCTACAAATTACAACGCAAGTCATACGAAATTTAATTGAAAACTTTGGCTACGTTGGACAATAAACCAAGTCTATGATTTGTCGACCGTCGCTTTAACCAACTAAGCCACGATAGACCTTGATTCAAACTAGAAACGCATTATAAGATGACAATGTTAATGATTTAGTTGTCAGTTATTGAAAGTAGATGTCAATTTTGAAAGCAGAAGTCAGTTTTGAAAGCAGATGTCAGTTATTGAACGTAAATGTCAGTTATTGAAAGTAGATGTCAGTTTTGAAAGCAGATGTCAGTTTCTTGAAATCAGATATCAGTTTTGAAAGCAGATGTCAGTTCTTGAAAACAGATGTCGGTTTTAAAAGCAAATGTTAGTTTTGAAAGTTTGAAATTGCTAATTATTACTCCATAGTAGTTTTTCCATGTATATTAAGATAATTTCTTAGCCGTCCATTTAATATATCAATTGATAAATTCTTGTATTTTTTCGGCTTTTGTATGAAATATTTACAAATATTATCAAATTAATATGTAATTGTCAAGTAAATGTGAATGTAAACATTGCTGTCTACAAATTACAGCGCAAGTCATACGAAATTTAATTGACAAATTTTGTCTACGTTGGGACTTAAACCCAAGTCTACAGTTTGCCGTACCGTCGCTTTAGCCTACTAAGCCACGATAGACCTAGGTTCAAGCAATTAAGAAATTATCTAAATATACATATAGCTGTGGAGTAATAATTAGCAATTTGAAACCTTCAAAACTGACATCTGCTTTGAAAACTGACATCTGCTTTCAACAACTGACATCTGCTTTCAATGACTGACATCTGCTTTCAAAACTGACATCTTCTTTCAAAAAACTGACATCTACTTTGAAAATTGACGTCTTCTTTCAATAACTGACATTTGCTTTCAATAATTAATAACATTAGCTTTCGAAACTGACTTCTGCTTTCAAAACTGACATCTACATTAATAACTGACATCTGAATCATTAACATTGTCACCTTATAATGCGTTTCTAATTAGCTTTAACCAAGGTCTATTGTGGCTTAGTTGGTTAAAGCGACGATCCAGCAAACCGTAGACTTGGGTTCAAGACAAAATTTTTCAATTAAATTTCGTATGACTTGCGTTGTAATTTGTAGATAGCAATGTTTACATTCAAATTAACTTCACAGCTACATAATAATTTGATAATATCTATAAATATTTCATATAAAAGCCTAAAAACCCAAAGAATTTATCAACTGATATATTAAATGAACGGTTAAGAAATTATCCAAATATATATATGTGTTTATTTGAAAAGTCAATCTAGGTTACTTTGAAATTTTGATAGAATAAGACGCAAATATATTAGTATGTGTTTGTTGTTCCGTAAAAGTAAATCCAAATGACATTTGATAATGTCAATCACAAATATCAGTGCATAAAATAATCGTGCGTCGATTCCGGTTTAAATAAATTGCTTCTCAGTTTTAAAATGGCTTTCCTTTTAGAACATAAAATTTTGGTAATAAGTGGTAATAAAATTGATGGTTTATGGGTTTATTCAGTTTAAGATTGCATGGTAGAATTTCAAATTGAGTTTCCACATTTTGTAATAGATTATATACAATTTAAGAATACTTTGCATAGAACTTCAAAACTTTTTTCTGAAACTGGTAGTCTCTTAAGAAAATCAGGCAGCGGAGCAGTTAAGAAACGTACACCTCAAGTAGTCAATCGTGTTGAAGAAATAATGGAAAATGAACCACAAACATCTGTTCGACATTTCAGTCAACAAATAAACCTTTCTGTTGGTACAACTCACTAGTTATTAAAAAAAATATGCAACTTTATCCATACCGTGTCACAGCAGTACAAGAATTGTTAGAAATTGATTACCCACGTAGACTACAGTTTTGTAATTGGTTTGTAAATATGAACAATAATGGAGAACTTTCGCAAAGAGTCATCTTTACTGATGAAGCATGGTTTTATAAAACGGGATACCTAAATTCACAAAATACTGGAATTTGGAGTAATGAAAATCCACATGTAATTAATGAAGAATCGCTACATCCAGAGAAAATTGTTGTTTGGGCAGCGATAAGCCAAAGGCGAATCATTGGACCAATATTTTTTCAGGGAACGTTAACTGCTCAAAGGTACCGTACGGAAAATTTACAACCATTTGTCAATCAGTTGCATGATGATGAACTTCAAAATGCATATTTCCAACAAGACGGAGCACCTTGTCACTGTACTGCAGAATCTTTGGATTATTTAAGAGAATTTTTTAATGAGCGTATAATTAGTCGAAATACTGAAATTGCCTGGCCTGCACGTTCATGCGATTTAACACCTTGCGACTTCTTTTTGTGACCTTATCTAAAAATAACATATTTCGAACACCTATATTGAATTTGAATGATATGCTACAGAGAATCGAACAGAAATGCATGGAAATTAATAACAATCCAGTAATGTTGCAGAATATCATCAGAAATTTTGAACGGAGGATTTTAAAGCGCATTGATCTTGAAGGACAACATTTTCAACATTTGTTATAGTTTTCAATAAATACCTATTATTTGTTATTTATTTGTATGTATGAAACTGTCAAAATATACGACTTCGTAGGTTAAGTAGTAAATTTTAATTTACGACATACTTCAAAATGCTATCAGTAAATCACATGCTACTAGATTGACTTTTCAAATGAATACTTGTTATATTGTTACACTTCGCATATATTAAGAATTTTGGAATCCCATTTTAAAATTGATTTACAAATATGTCGAATTTAGAAATGTAGAAGAAAAATTAAAAAAGACCTTTTCTTGTTTGTATGTTCAAGTGAAAACATTTCTTCTATATCGCACTGATAAACCGAACGATAAACCTAGACCTAAACCTAAACCATTTCAAAGTTTCGGAACGATCGTTTCGAATTTATAATATATCATTTCAATTTAGTAATTAATTACGTACAACCCCTATCCTCGTTATTTCTTAATTAGTAGTTTTAGTTATTATTGAGCTATTTTCTACATCTCAAAATTATATCAATCTTGTCTTTAAATTGACATAATTTCAGTAGCCACATTTAAATCACTAGTATAAAACCTATCTAAACCATATCATGTGATGTATCATTCTAAAGTATTTTTCGCAAGAAATTTCTTAATGTTTTTAATTTCATTGACATCGTAAACCTTTAGCTCCCGTCTTTAATTAACTTGTAATTTAGACATTGCTATTTGAAATACGATTGTTTGTCCCTAAATTAGATCATAAAATTGCCCTTCTACTACGGGGTTTATTTAGACGAACTCTTCCAATTTCTAGCTTTCAAGAGTCAAGCAGCTCTCTGCTTACTAGCCTTCCATGGGTATTTGTCGATCGACAAATATAGCCAAAGTGAACCTCGTGTCCGACGTTATTTATACGTCTTGTTTATTCGTCCCAGATAAAGCAAGTAACACTTATTACACATGCTATTTTAACCACATTCGCACGTCCTTATTTTTGTCTAATCAGCTTATAAATACTTATTTGTCGCCATCTGTACGTATAGCTTTCACTTAATTACGTTTATATATTTCAAAACTTTAATTTCTTATGAAAATACTCAATAAAACTATTAGGACAACGTGATTGCGTTTTCTACGTCCTGGTTCTTGACTCGTATTATCACATTATTGTAAATCCTTTTCATTATTGTTAGGACACTACTGTTAGCCCGGAACAAATCAGCACAAGCCACGAGCGTCCATCCTTTAACAATTTGGTGCTCCCGCGTGGTAATACACAACTCAACTAGCGTCCAGGTCACAATATATATATATATATATATATATATAAATATATATATATATATATATATATTTCGTCGAATGTTTTTGCGGTCGTTTGTTGAAGCGTTGTTCTTCGGGATATTTCGCCGCGTTTGGATGATTTCGTCCTGAGAAGGACAACTTTCTTCCTGACGTTTCGGTGACATCACTTTCACCTTTTTCTAGAGGATCTTCTCGTTGCAAAGGAAACTTCAAGAGTGCGTCGATTTCCTGTGCCGCTCGTATTATATGGCCCCGTCGTAGTGGGGACGCTTGTCTGACTCCTCGTGATTGGTCCGTCGGTTGTTCTGTCGCTTTCGACTATCGGTCGATCGGTTTGCGTTCGGTCCGAGTTAGTATGACTGGGCTGTGCCAAGTTGTTCTCATTACGTCGCTTGTAACACACAAGCGAAATTTTTTAATTTTCTGCATCCCTGCTTCTAATGCACATAGTTTCCGCCACATATAAGACTGTCGGTCTTATCGCTGTTTTGTACACTTTCAATTTTGTTTTCCTACTTTTCTTTTTACTTCTCATTATCTCCCTATACCTGTAGTATGCGTTGTGTCCCGATTTTGTTCTTTGTGCTATTTCTATACTTCTATCGTTTTTATTACTTATAATCGTTCCGAGGTATTTGAAGGTTTGTACTTGTTCAAACCTGCGGTCTCCAATCCGTATTTCCTTCCCATGTTCTGCCTGTTTCCTACTCACTCTCATATATTTCGTTTTCTTTTGATTTATCTCTAGACCTCGTTTCCGTGCTTCTCCATCTATCCTCTTTATTATTTTTTCTAAACTTTTCTTGTCCCTTGCCATGACAGCAATATCATCGGCATATGCAATCACTTGTATTGATTTCTGTATTAAGGATCCGGTTATTTCACAACTTCGTATGGTTCCTTCCAATGCTATGTTAAATAGTGCCGCCGAAAGTCCATCTCCCTGTCTTACTCCTTTTGTTTGTTTTATTGCATTTGTCATCCCTTCTTCTGTAATTACAGCTGCTTTTGATTCATCTAATGTCATTCTGATTAGCCTTTTTATCTTTTCTGGTATTCCCAATGTTGTTGCTTCCTTGATGATAGTTTTCCTTTCCAAACTGTCAAACGCCTGTTTAAAATCGATGTATATTAAATGTAGGTCTATATCTCTTTCATAGCATTTTTCTACAACTTGGCTTAATGAGTGAATTGCATCGATTGTTGACTTTCCCTGCATGAATCCGTTCTGGTACTCTCCTATCTCTCTTCTTAGGAATGTATTCAACCTTTTTAATACAATTGATGTTAATACTTTGTATACTATGTTTAGTAATGTTATTCTTCTATAATTATCACATTTTGTTAAATCACCGTGTTTTGGTATTCGTATTATGATTCCTAGTCGCCATTCTTCGGGCATTGATTCCTTTTCCCATATTTTTAATAATAGGTCGTCTATTCTCTCTCTTAGTTTTTCTCCTCCATTTTTTAGCATTTCATTACTAATGTTATCTGATCCTGGGGCTTTTCTATCCTTTAAGTTATTGATAATATCATTCACTTCCTCTGCTGTTGGTTCTTTTATAATTTCTTCTTCTAGGTTATCTATTCTTTCATCTTCGCTGGTACTTTCCACTATGCTTATCGTATTTTCCATATACTTCTGCCATTGATTTTTATTTATTCTGGTTATTACATTCTTCCCTTTTTATTGCTTTATCTGTCTGTATAACTTCGTGTTATTCTTATTGTCCCTTTCTAATTCGTCCATCCTTGTCTCTATCCATTTTATTTTTTTTTCTCTTATGAGTTTTGTTCCTTCCTTTCTTATTTGTTTGTATATTTCGTAATCTTCATCTTTACTTGTTCTTATCCACTCCAGCCTTGCCCGTCTCTTCTCCCCTATCACGACTTCGCACTCATTATCAAACCATCCAGTTTTCCTCTTTATTTGTTTTCTCTTCAACACTTTATCTGACGCATCATTTATTGCGTTTTTAATGTTTTGCCACTCCTCTTCTATGTTCTCATTTTTTCCTCTTTTATCTAATTGTGCTTTGATCTCCTCTTGGTATTTTCTTTTACTTTCATCATTATTTAGGCTTTCTACATTCCATTTTTTAGGTATCCCTATGGTTCTACAGTTTCTAATCATTCTTAGCTTTGTTTTTGCTATTACCAAGTGATGATCCGTATTCACGCTTGTTCCTCTATAAGATCTAACGTCCTCTATTAAATTTTCTCTTTTCTTTTTGATTAGCATATGATATATTTGGTTTCCTCTTTTTTGTCCTGGGAATGTCCATGTGATTTTATGTTCATTTTTATGTTTGAATTTTGTGCTTACGATAAATAACTGCATTTCTTCTGCTATGTTGCATAATCTTGTCCCAATGTCAGTGGTTGATTCATGAATTGTTTCCCTTCCAGCTACGTTCCTTAGGTGTTCTTCCTTACCTATTTTTGCGTTGAAATCCCCTAGCACTATAAACGTATCATGTTTTGGTATCATTTCGCATGTTTCCTCAATTTTTTCGTAAAATGCGTCTCTTTCCTCTGGTAGTGATACTTCAGTTGGTGCGTATGCGTTTATTATTGATATATTCGCTATTTCGTTTTTTATTCTTAGATATGAGATTCTGCCGTTTATTCTCTTAAATTCCAATATTTTATTTCTGAAGTTCTTGTCTAACATGAACGCCGTTCCATTCCTTCCTTGTTTTCTTCTCCTGCATACAACACACAGTACTATCGCTTGTCTATTCGCCCCTCGTCTTTCCACCTCACCTCCTGTAATGCCAGAATTCCTATTTTGTATCTCTCCATTTCTCTGCTTATTTCTTCCATCTTTCCTATTTCCATCAATGTTTTAATGTTCCATGTTCCAATTCTTGCCCTGCCTCTACTATTCCTTACCAATTTATTTTTTTTCCGTTTCTTATTCATTGTCGTTGCCTGCTCGTCTCCATCATTTGTTAAGGTTGAAGTTAGTTTTTTGTAATTCGAAATTTTTAATTCTCTACCAATTCATTTCTGCAGCTGTCCCAAATCATTGTTATTCCATTTATTATTATTTTTGATATCCTACTTTTATTCTTCCCCTCTTTTCTCTCTCGTTTTTAGCAATTTCCCTCAGGTTTTTCTGAATTTTTAATTCCTGATCTGTTAAATCTGAATCAATGTAATATTTTGTACCTCGCAACTTGTTTTTATTCTTTAATATCATCTGCTTAATCTCCCAGTTTTCGAGTTTTACTCTTATGTTTCTACCATCTCCAAACTTTTCAATTTCTTTTATTTCACTTTTTACTCCTATAGCATTTTCTATAAATTCTTGTACTTGTTGCGGTTCTATTCTATCTTTAAATTCAACCCCTTTAATTATAATGTTCGTTTTACGATGCTCTTTCTCTATTTTTTTCTATTTTTTGTTCCACTTTTTGCACTTTCGCCAGCTCATTCTCCAAATCAATTACCTTTTTTCATAGTTCTATGTTTTCTTTCCTCATTTCTTTAATCTCTTCAAAATATTGTTTTTGTTCTAGTCGTATTTCCTTCATTTCTTTCGTTAGTTCTTTCATTACTACTAATAATTCATCCATTTCTTGTAGAAATTTCGGTTCTAGACGTTCGCTACACAATTACTACTAATGCCCTACTCAGTTCAAACACCAGCTTGTGCAACGACTGGTCTTTCGCCTTTATTTCTTAATCTAATTTTATATTCTATCGTATTCTATCTATATATTCCGATTGCTACGTCTATGTGCACGGACAGCTGTCAATATCAGACAAAAAAATTGCCAAGAGTGTAAACATTTGCCTGCGACAAAGACCGCAAAAAAAGAAACACTCCGGAACCACAAGCAAGAGCAGAACAATAACGACTTCTACGTCAATTAATGCGGAAATTTAAATTTGATATACGAGGTATCTAAAACGAAATTCTAGCTTTCAAATGATATCAAGCAAGTAATTATAGGTCAGATACTACTCACAGAGTCCCACATAAAACAGCACGAAAAATTTTATCATGTCAACACTGTAACTGCAACTCGTACTCTTGGCTCCGATGTGCCAAAGAATTTATCAACTGATATATTAAATGAACGGTTAAGAAATTATCCAAATATATATATATATATATATATATATATATATATATATATATATATATATATATATATGTGTTTATTTGAAAAGTCAATCTAGGTTACTTTGAAATTTTGATAGAATAAGACGCAAATATATTAGTATGTGTTTGTTGTTCCGTAAACGTAAATCCAAATGACATTTGATAATGTCAATCACAAATATCAGTGCATAAAATAATTGTGCGTCGATTCCGGTTTAAATAAATTGTTTCTCAGTTTTAAAATGGCTTTTCCTTTAGAACATAAAATTTTTTTAGTCCAGGCTTATTTTCGAAGTGGTAGTAAAATTGATGGTTTATGGGTTTACTCAGTTCAAGATTGCATGGTAGAATTTCAACTTGAGTTTCCACATTTTGTAATAGATTATATACAATTTAAGAATACTTTGCATAGAACTTTAAAACTTTTTTCTGAAACTTGTAGTCTCTTAAGAAAATCAGGCAGCGGAGCAGTTAAGAAACGTACACCTCAAGTTGTCAATCGTGTTAAAGAAATAATGGAAAATGAACCACAAACATCTGTTCGACATTTGAGTCAACAAATGAACCTTTCTGTTGGTACAACTCACAAGATATTAAAAAAAGTTATGCAACTTTATCCATACCGTGTCACAGCAGTATAAGAATTGTTAGAAATTGATAACCTACGTAGACTACATTTTTGTAATTGGTTTGTAAATATGAACAATAATAGAGAACTTTCGCAGAGTCATCCTTACTGATGAAGCATGGTTTTATAAAACGGGATACTTAAATTCACAAAATACAAGAATTTGGAGTAGTGAAAATCCACATGTAATTAATGAAGAATCGCAACATCCAGAGAAGATTGGTGTTTGTGCAGCGATAAGCCAAAGGGGAATCATTGGACCAATATTTTTTCAGGGAACACTAACTGCTCAAAGGTACCGTACAGATATTTTGCAACCATTTGTCAATCAGTTGCATGATGATGAACTTCAAAATTCATATTTCCAACAAGACGGAGCACCTTGTCACTGTATTGCAGAATCTTTGGATTATTTAAGAGAATTTTTTGATGAGCGTATAATTAGTCGAAATACTGATATTGCCTGGCCTGCACGTTCATGCGATTTAACACCTTGCGACTTCTTTTTGTGGCCTTATCTAAAAAATAACATATTTCGAACACCTATATTGAATTTGAATGATATGCTACAGAGAATCGAACAGAAATGCATGGAAATTAATAACAATCCAGTAATGTTGCAGAATATCATCAGAAATTTTGAACGGAGGATTTTAAAGCGCATTGATCTTGAAGGACAACATTTTCAACATTTATTATAGTTTTCAATAAATACCTATTATTTGTTATTTATTTGTATGTATGAAACTGTCAAAATATACGACTTCGTAGGTTAAGTAGTAAATTTTAATTTACGACATACTTCAAAATGTTCTCAGTAAATCACATGCTACTAGATTGACTTTTCAAATGAACACCCGTTACATTTTGTAGAAATTGTCTTATATCTTGCATGTGACATAAATCGTTGAATTTCCAGTTAATGATTTTGATGATATTAATCTGATTCCTATTTTTGTGATTAGTTGCTTCATTAAGGTCGTTAATTCAGTTATGTTATTAGACATTTTTAGTCGCTATAGTAGCTATTGTTTGTATGTTTGTTTGACGTAAGGTGTCTGAATTTATTTTGAATTTTGTTGATTTGGATCAACTTTTAAGCGTATGAAATCCGAGGTTATGGTATTTAATTGGCTGTTTTTGTGTCTATTTAGACAGAGTTTTTGTTGCAGCTATTTGCGGATTGCTTAGCTTATGGATGATTTTAGTAGAGGGTCTCAGCCGATTCCGGAACCTCCTCGGAGTAACCTTGATCTTGAAGTAAGTTAGGTCAAGGTCACTCCGAGGAAGTTCCAGAATCGGCTGAGGCGGAGGAAAGTTGCAACACCAAGGTCACGGAGGAGGTTCCAGAAAGAAAAGGTCGGCTGAGGTAAGGATAGATGACCTTGACCTTGAGATGACCTCGGGACGACCTCGAGACGACCTCGACCTTGAGATAACATTGACCTTGAGAATACATTGACCTTGAGATGACCTGGAGTTAGGGATGCCTTGACCTTGCGATGACCTTGGCCTTGACCTTGAGACTACCTTGACATTGAGGTGCTAGACCTTGACATTGAACATGAGATGACCTTGACCGTAAATTGACATTGACCTTGAGAGAACCTTGTTCTCAGAGTGATCTTGGCATTGACCTTGAGAAACTATCGAGGTAGGGATTCAACCGCTAATATACTAATAGCGAAGCAAAAAGGCCTGCGAGGTAAACTACTTAATGGTTTTTTGAACCCTTACTATTCGGCAAATAAACTCCACAAGCAGTTCGATATGGTTTTATGTATAGACCACTTCCCACAGATACACCACAACCTTGTTTATATGGTTTTATATATAAACCACTCCCAGATTTTGACTCCATAGCCAAAATATGTCGCTTTGCTTCTCTTTGCAAAGCACCTAATGCAGCGAATAATGGAATTAATGGTAAAAATCCACCTTTTCTCGGTATTGGAATTACTCCAGACTTTAGAAATTTTATTTTCTTCCCCGACTTCATTAAACTCTGATATGCAACTCTCGCATTTCTAAAATACCTTTTTTCCTCCCAATTCGTCTTATAGCATTTCGAGCATACTTCATCGCTTCATCGGAGTTTGAGTGTCGACGAAGTACCGACGTATCGGCTTAGTCACACAGCAAAGTGAATAAGAGGTTTTAAGTGAAATTAATGGTTAAATATTGGTGAAAGTTACAGCACAGTTACATAGCAGAAGAAGGTAAGAGAAGCAGTAAATATAAGGTCAGTAGCGGCCCAGTAATTGTAATTAGAAGCATAAACACATACAAGATTAGTAAGGTTAGGAATAATACACACCGTAGCGCGGCGCATGCCAGTCTCCGAGGGGTAGACCCGGGTGACAAGCGCGATCAACAGAGAGAGATAAACAATAACAGAGCTCAAGGACGATGTAAAAACATTTTATATATATATTCCGCAAGAATTTCATCGCAAATTTAAAAATAGGTTAAGGAGGAATAGAATAGTGAGATAGCCAACAAATACTAATAAAATGCACAGTACGGATGAATCATCAGAGGGAGAGAAAAGGAAGCGAGGAGAGAAGCTTATAGTAAAAGTAAAAAAATAAGTAGATCACCATCAAAACAACAACAAAAACAGGATGACAAAATAGATAAGATATTAGTTAGATATGCTACAACAGTTAACAGTAGACATAAACCAAATAAAGACAGAGCAGAGTAAATACAAAGAAGAAATAAGAGAAATAAAGAAAGAAAACGAATTAATAAAGAATGAAAACATGAGGATAATAAAAGATAATGTAGAGATTAAAAAGCAGTTACGCGAAACGAATGACAGATTAGAATATTTAGAGAAAGAGAAAAGAATGGAAAATATAGTAGTATAAGGGCTAGCACTTAACTCAAACACCCAAGATGAGTTAATTGATGAGATAAAACACTTCCTGAAAGAAAAACTTGAAGTAGAGACAAAGATTAAAGCTACCCACAGAATAGGACCAAAATCGTACCTAGTAAAAGTAGGGAGCTTCGAAGAAAAAATGGAAATAATGAAAAACAAGACGAAATTAGCAAAAATTAAGAGCGATAGGATATATATATAAATAATGACATGACAAAACAAGATAGAGACATACAGAAACTAATTAGAATGAAAGTCGAGGAGGAGAGGAAAAGAGGTAAAACAGTGAAAAGCGGATATCAAAAACTGATTATAGATAAGAAAGTGTGGAAATGGAATAGAGAGAAATACTTACTAGAACTAGCAGAAGACAAAGTCTATCAAGGTAAGGAGGACCCAAAAAAACTAAAAGAGACGGTGGACGGACATCTGATGACGAAATTGGCAGCGAAACAGGAATCGAAGCTTAATAAAAGTAAGAATAGAAATGAGAGAAAAAGCAAGGAGGAAGATAAAAAAGGAGAAATCTGGAAAATAGGTACATGGAATATTAGGAGTCTGACAGGAAAAGAAAAGGAACTAGAAGAGGAATTCGATAAAGCAGGGCTGGATATACTGGGGATAACGGAAACGAAAAGAAAGGGAGATGGTGAATTGGAAATGGAAGGAGGGCATTTGTTAATCTACAGTGGAGTAGACAGGAAACAAAGAGCGAAGGAGGGAGTAGGCTGTATAATAAAGAAAGAGAAAGTGAAATTCCTGCATAAATGGACAAAAATATCAGAAAGAATTTTAAAAATTGAAATGAATATGGACAAAAACACCAAAACAGCAATAATAGTGGCATATGGACCCAATGAGGACGAGGGGGCTGAAAAGAAAGAGAATTTCTGGGATTTAATGTCGGAAACAATTGAAAGTGACAGGGGAAGGGTGATATTGATAGGAGATTTAAATGCAAGAGTAGGTATAAAGACGGACGAATCAGGAGAAGCAATTGGAAAATATGGAGAAAACTATAAAAACAACAATGGATCAAGACTGATAGATTTTTGCATACTGAATAACCTAGTGATAACTAATACCTTTTTTGAGCACAAAGACATACACAAATTTACAAGAGAAGTAAAGAGTAGAAATGAAAGGTCCATAATTGACTACGTATTAGTAAATAAAAAACACAGAAAGGAAGTAAAAGATACAAGGGTAAAAAGAGGACCTAAAATTTACTCAGACCATTATCTAGTGGTGACTAAAATTAAGATACAAACATCACAAAAACGACCACCCAGAACCTACGAAAAGATAAATTTAGGTACAGAAAGAATTAAAACATACAAGTTAAAAGATATAGAGACGGCAAAGGAATTTAAATTACGGGTAGAAATAGAGATTGACAAAATAAAGGAAACTATAAATGAATTAAACGTAGAAGAGTTGTGGACTCTTATGAAAGAACTAATAATTAAAGCAGCCAAGAGAGTTTGCGGAATAACAAAAATCAGAGAAAACAGTAAGCAAACCAGATGGTGGAACGAAGAAATAAAAGCTGAGATAAAAACCAAGAAAGAGAAATGGATGCAATATTTGAACGATAAAAAAATTAAAAATACGACAGTTACAAAGAGCAGAGAAATAAAGTTAAAGCCATGGTAAAAGCAGCGAAACAAGAATCATGGGAAGAATTTGGAGCCAAGATGGAGAGAGACCATTCCGGAAACCTAAAGTTGTTTTATAGAGTACTAAAAACCCTTCGACACGGAAGAACATATAAGCCGAATCTTATTAAAAATAAACAAGGGAAAATACTAGATGAAGATGAGAACATTATAAAGAGGTGGAAGGAGTATTTCGAAGAACTCTTAACGATAGAAAAGAACAATGACATAGGAACTGAAGAAGAAAAAGAGAATATTAACGAAAATAACGAACAAGACGTAGAGATAACAATAGAAGAAGTGGCGGAAGCCGTGACAAGATTGAAAAGGGGCAAGACGGCAGGGCACGATGGAATATATACGGAGATGATAATGAACCTAGGACCGAAAGCTGTGGAAATAATGGTCAAGCTACTAAACAAAGTATGGAGAGAGGAACAAATACCACATGACTGGGAGATAGGAATATTGATACCGATATTCAAGAAAGGGAATAAACGGGACTGCGCTAATTACAGGGGTATTACTTTGCTTTGCACACTGGCCAAACTCTATGAATGGATACTGACCAAAAGACTAGAAAGAACAGTGGAAAGACAACTAGAAGATTCACAAAGTGGTTTCAGAAAGGGAAGAGGAGTTGAGGACAACATATTCACACTGAAACAATTAATAGAGAAATGTACCAATGACAATATATATGTGGCCTTTATAGACCTCAAGAAAGCCTTTGACAGCGTGCCAAGGGAACTAGTTTGGAACAGTCTAAGAAGGAGAGGAGTCGGGCAAAAATTAATAAACTGTATTAAAGCTATATATAAGAACACAAGAAATTACGTTAGAACCAGGAACACAAGATCTGAAGAATTTGTAACGACGAAGGGATTAAGACAAGGAGGCAACCTTAGTCCAGTATTATTTAATATAATAATGGATGATGTAACAAAAGAAGCGAAAATGAAAGTTAAGAAAATGAAGGTGGGATACTACAACATGGAACCGGTAGAAATAGCAGAGAGCATATGCAGATGATTTGGTGATTTATGCGAAAAATAAGCTCAACCTTCAGCGTAATCTAGATATATGGGCAGAGGCGTTGCGAAAGAAGAATTTAAAAATAAACGCAGAGAAAACCAAAGTTATGGTAATAGGGAAAAAAGATGATGAATTACAAATAAAACTTGACGAGACTAAAATAGAACAAGTAGAAACATTTAAATACCTAGGGGTGAAAATACACAAAACAGGTACCATGGAGGCAGAACTGAATGACAGGTTAGAGGCAGCATCTGCACTTTACTACTCCTTGAACAATTCGTTCCTGGGAAGAAGAGAAGTGTCAAGGAAAACTAAGACCTCAGTTTATAAAACTATATTTAAGCCCGTATTGATATACGGAAGCGAAAGTTGGACATTGACGAAACGAATGGAAAACAAAATACAAGCAATGGAGATGAGGTTTTTAAGAGGAATAATGGGAATTACTAAGAGAGACAGAGTAAGAAATAGCAAAATAAGCGAAGAATTTAAAGTACGGACGCTGAAGGAAGATATACAACGAAATCAATTAAGATGGTTTGGACACTTGACAAGAATGGGAGAGGAGAGAACAACAAGAAAAGTATGGCAAGCAAGAAGATATCAGAGAAGACCAAGAGGTAGACCTAGGAATTCGTGAGATAGCCAAGTGGAAGACATATTGAGAGCCAAGGGAATGTCAGGGAGAGAGGCGAAAAGAATGGCAATCAACAAGAAAGAATGGGCAAGGATGATATACGGAACGAAATTGGAATAAAATAATAATGATAGATTCTGATAGACTGCACTTACTGATCTCATGTACTGTAACTTTAAGGAATTGTTTGATTTTTGTATTTAACCTTAACACCTAACGGTAAATAAGGTATTGATGATATATATATATATATATATATATATATATATATATACTATTCAGCAAATAAACTCCACAAGCAGTTCGATATGGTTTTATGTATAGACCACTTCCCACAGATACACCACAACCTTGTTTATATGGTTTTATATATAAACCACTCCCAGATTTTGACTCCATAGCCAAATTATGTCGCTTTGCTTCTCTTTGCAAAGCACCTAATGCAGCGAGTAATGGAATTAATGGTAAAAATCCACCTTTTCTCGGTATAGGAATTACTACAGACTTTGGAAATTTTATTTTCTTCCCCGACTTCATTAAACTCTGATATGCAACTCTCGCATTTCTAAAATACCTTTTTTCCTCCCAATTCGTCTTATAGCATTTCGAGCATACTTCATCGCTTGCAAAAATGATATAGCACCACCTTTTCTACTCCTCATATACTTTATACCGCTACCTTTCCTTATACCTTTACGTCGTATATTCGAACCCATACCCAATTTCGTTTTAGCTTTCATAGCAAGCACCTAATGCAGCGAGTAATGGAATTAATGGTAAAAATCCACCTTTTCTCGGTATAGGAATTACTCCAGACTTTGGAAATTTTATTTTCTTCCCCGACTTCATTAAACTCTGATATGCAACTCTCGCATTTCTAAAATACCTTTTTTCCTCCCAATTCGTCTTATAGCATTTCGAGCATACTTCATCGCTTGCAAAAATGATATAGCACCACCTTTTCTACTCCTCATATACTTTATACCGCTACCTTTCCTTATACCTTTACGTCGTATACTCGAACCCATACCCAATTTCGTTTTAGCTTTCATAGCAATGGTAAACATAGTAGCAGCTAATCTTTCTCCTACACCTGTGTCTTAACTTTTCACTCGTTCTACGGCCTTTTTATACAATTTCCCATCCGCTTCGTTCCTCTTTAACAAATCCTTTGACTGAGCATACGATATATCATGCTCTTTGCAAGCCTCGTCCAAAATATTGACACTCTTATCACATCTCTTCAATCATTCTTCTAATTTCGTCCCTGGATCACAAAAACTATATCCCGGTATATGCAACTCCACTGGTAATTTATTAATCTCGGTATTCAGTAACCCACTACCTTTCCTTCTTACTGTCCTATTCGTACTACCACTTTTCAATACTATCACAAGCTTTTAGTGTAATCCTATTGATCTTTCTCATGAATCAACAACTTGTGAAATGACAAACAACACAACTCCAATGTGGTTTATAAATACATGTTTTATTAATATATACTCAATTTAGCTTACCTATTAAATCTATAGACAGTATTATATAACAAACTTCTATATCTAATAATAAAAAATAACAACAATGTAATCCTTTTTAGTATCAAACTATACAACTTTTTCCATTATTTCTTACATAATTGACATTATTTAATAATTTCTTTTTGCCAATATGTGACTAGCTCCCTTAGTAAGCATACAAATTCTGACACAACTCCATGATACATTTTCGTTATTCACAATTCTATTTCTTCACTACTTTCAACCAAATTTCGCACCATATTATTATACCAGACATTATATTGTATACCTTCTAAAAGTGCTACACTCTAACGACACTCTAATATTTCCTTCAATCAATTCCAACAACTCTTCATATGCCAAATACACATATTCCCAACCTTTTTCTATCTTCACAACTGCAGGCGACCCGTCGATTACCTCCCGCGATATTCGCATATGCATCCCGAAAATTGTAGGAAACACTGCATTCTTACACACGAATCGTTCCCTCAACTGTACAATCTCCCCAATTAACCAACCCTATTCCATTACGTCCAAACACGCACTGCTTCTTTACACCAACAAGCTTTAACATGCCTCCATATTCTCTAATGGAGAGAAACCAATGCTTATCCATTTGGAATGACTTTTATTTAAAAAGAAAACCTCTCCCCTACTAATGGCACCTCCCTAATTGGTTCTCTTGTATAATTTTCCAGGAACGTTTCAGCGGTTGATGCCTTTCGTTCAAAATCACAATTCACAATATATGTTTTGGGATCACTTATCCCATTTAACAATTCTTCAAATCTGGTATCCAACTCAATTTCTCTCCAAAACACTTCATAAACACTATCCCCTTCCTCCGATTCATCTCTTTCCACAATGTGTTGGGAACAGGATGGTTTTTCAATAACAGCAACCTTACGTTTAGACATACTTGTTAATATTAACAATTGTTTCGAATAATCTCCCTTTATATACAATACCAATAACCCCTACCTACAATCATGTGCAAAAACCTACTCGATGTGCTAGTTGTTGCAATCTCATTTATTTTTATAGAACCTCCTTGGTGTTATAACCGCACCCGGCCCTACCTCTACAACCTATTTTAGAAAATCTTGGTTCTAGAACCTCCTTGGTCTTGATGCTGCAACCTCATCCTCTTGATTCTAGAACCTCCTCGGTGACCGTGACCTTGACCTTACCTACATCAAGGTCAAGGTTACTCCGAGGAGGTTCCAGAATCGGCTGAGACCCTCTACTGATTTTCATCGCGATTAGCATATTTTACTTGATTGATTTTGTTTTTCTGGGACAGTTAATAGTAAAATAAGACTGCACATTTAACACACCGTGTATTTCGTTGCCAAAAGTTTTTTATATTCCTAAATTTCTGGTATCTTGTGCATTTTGTGTTCTCAGATTTTACTCGGAATTGTTCTATTATAACATTGGTATTCATAAATAGATTAGTTTGATATACATGTTTAAGATCGATGTTAGGATTAATTAAGTACACAGAATCGATTTGTTTTTGATTTATTTCTATTAATGTCCTTAAATTAGGTAAATAATCTAATTAATACATTTATCACTATTTAATAAATTAAATAGATTAAGTTATGACGTTAACGCGCAGATACCACTTGCTGAATCTAATTTTCTGCCAACAATTTCGCAGACAAGCAAAAGAATAACAATTGTAATATTAAAAAAATTGCAGCACCGTATACCATATACAGAAAAGTGCACATGAAATACCTGCAAGCAATTTATGCAAAGAAAATTTCAATTTCATCACAAGACTCACAAAGAATTTAAACCATTTACACAAAGAAACTCACACATATGTAATATCATTATGAAGATACATGCCAATTGACCTCAGTATTATATAAAATTAGTAGTATGTATGTTACAGAAACAGTTAACTCTAATTTTCTATGAATTTATAGTATCCAATATATTTTAATTCAAAGTTGCAACATTGGCATTTTAAGATATATCGAATTGTTATCAAATGGTAATTATTTATAGATGGATATATTCCGTTTCATACTTAAAGTGGATTGTTGCTTTTATTTTTTATTTTCTTAACCATGTTAAAATAGGGTTGAGGTTAATTTTTATTTAATTTATTAATGCTATTTGTGGGTTATCAACAGTTATTTGTGTAAATGGGACAAAATTAAAATATGAATTAATATTTTATTAATTACGTCTATACAGTAAATAAAATTAAGCTAACCACTTCAGATACGTTATATTAAATTTTTTATATATTTACACAAAATAAAATAATGCGAAAAATGTAATTAATAAAATAAAATTAATAATAATATTTTCTAAAAGTAAAGTACGAAGGATTATAAAATATAAACTCGAAGATATTGCAAAATAATTAATCTAATGTTAACAATTCATTGTGTAAATATGTGTAGATAAAATTTTACATAGGTATGTATTTCCAATTCCTAATGTATCGTGCGTTAAAAAAAACGATAATAGGAAATTTTATTTATTCATGTCAGGAAGATTATAACCTAGCAATTAACCTTGAAATTTTCTAAAGACGTCTTCTAAAGCTACACATGCTTTTTGATGTTACCTAGATATCACGGCTCACAAGAGGCATTGAAACATACATAATCAAAAATGTATAATCATAAATAATAAAAAATTCAGAATTTCACTGTTTTCAATTATTCGGTTGTATTTTTAAATATTAAATAAATATTATGTGGACATATATATTTTTTGTATTGCTCTCTTAAATTTTACTGTGGAAAAGATGAAGTAGATTTCTACTTTTCATTAACTGCCTTTGTTTAACATTGAAAGTTCCCAGGAGCGAATTGATTATATACTTAAACTAACACAATGTTAAACAAATTATGTTCGTCTATTAATATCAATATTAACAGGTAATCGTTTACACTCGAAACATTATTTACATTATTCATTGAAACTAGGTATCTGATCGTTTTTATATCTTGGTTTATACATTTGTGATTTTAACACATACACGACGTACTATCACGTGCTTTATTTCGAATGGGTAAAAATACACAAGGGAAATATATATTACATAATAATAACGAACCTTTATTCCATAATGTTCCACATGGAATACGTCACAAAAAAAGAAACCTATATGTATCTACAAATATAAATTTAAATTTTCCATAAATTTTGGTAGTGAGTCACTTATACGAGGGATGTTTCCAAAGTTTTGGGAATTTATACATAATTGAAAAGCATTGTTTGTTTCATGTAGAAATTATATTAATGCTAATGGTAAAAAAAAAGAGAACAGGAAAATAACAATTAAGCAACATTAGCGATATTCACTGAAACAGAGATTATTTACTTTTATGTTATTAATTTATTCATCGCGGTGCAGTGTTGGTGTATTTTTATTTTAATTTAAAAAACAAGTACATTATATTTTAAACTACTTTCCAGTATAAATAGAAATTCTCAAGATATGTTCAAAAGAACCAGTTTCTTTGGTCTTCTTTTTTGACCGTTTGATTGATAAATTGCCGTTCTAGTTTTATATTCGTTTGACCGTTTCGGTCTTAATAATTATTCATTAAAGAAATAAATAAAAGACTGTTGTACTTCATAAGGTTTCGTAGTTTATTTACTACATTTTCAAGTGCTACAAAATAAAATTATTTTTCTTCATTTACATGAACTACAATTATTATTTAGTAATTTAATTTTTTAACTTAAGGTTATGTTTTAAATTTTTCCTTTTTTCGTATTGTTGGTATCTGCGTAATGAAAGAAACACATACATACACAACTCCACCAAAATATATAAAACAATGTAAGTATAAAAACAGGAGGAGATGGTGAATAGAGAATATAATGTATGGCTTTATTTGCGATCTAACTAATTATAAATCAAACAATATTTGACGGAATACAAGAAAATTAAAACGGCGAGTTCGTTCTATCTCATTGAGCAAAGTACTCTCAACAATCATTTAAATTATCAAAGATTCCAACACATAAATAATACAAATCTATAATAGAAATAGAGGAAAAAAAAAACAGATTAAAACGTGCAGGGTAAACGAGCATGGATAGCTAGAATTATGAATCGGAAGACACGAAAAGGAAAAAGGGCATAGAAAGATAAAAAGAACGCCCAAAAAGAAGAAACAGGACAAAGAAGATACGAATGATATGCTAACAGAAACGATAAAAGAATCAATGGAAAACACAAGAGAAATAAAACAGGAGAACAAAACTTTCTAACAAGAACTGCGCAAGAAAATAAAGAAATAGGGGTAGAAAACAGGATTATAAACGAAAAATTAAAAAACGGGGAGGTCACAGTAAGAAGATTAAAGAAAGCTAAAATCAGACATGGTATAACAATATCATGTTTAGAGATTAAAAAAAAATGCAATCTGATTAAAATATAGACTGCAGCATTTCTTAAAAAGAACAATGTGTGTAAAGGTACATATTAAAGAAGCAAGAAAGTTAGGTACGAAACTATAAAAAGCAGAGTTTGACAGCATGCAGGATAAAGAAATGCTAATGAAAAATAAGCTAAAATGAAATAAGTGCAGGAGAGAATATATGTAAATTGACAAAGGAGGAAATTGAAATTCAAAAAAGTTAAAACAAATAGCACAAGAAGAGACAAAAACGAGAAAACGAATAAGAATAGGGTACCAAAAGATCACAATTGACAAAAGAAAATGGACATGAGATTGTAATTAAGAATTAGTAATAGAAAATAAAATATAAGGCACTTAAAAAAACTGATGCAGATCCAAGCAAAGAGGAGGAAAACTGATCTAAAAATAAATACATAAACGGGAAATGAGAATGGGTGGGAAAGAGATAAACAAAATAAACAGAAACGGGTACATGGAATATAAAAATTTTAAACAGAAAAGAAGTAGAAATATCAGAAGATGCATAGAAAATAAAACTAGACAATGCTAGTCTAACAGAAACGGAGAAAAAGTATCCATACCCAAATTATATAAAATAATCACTAATATTTTTCATTATAACTGGGATTTAAAAGATTAAATCATTCACGGTAATGTAGTGAATTAAACACATTTTTATCACTTCTTTCTTCTAAATATGAAAGAAACTTCTTACATACATAAAATATTATTTTCTTAGTTATAGTAATATTAGTAAATTATGCTAAATTCAAACGGCGTCGGTATGTTAAGTTAGATTTACAGTAAAATAAACGTGCATATAGTCGACATTCATCCATGTATATCATAAATAATTGATTGCACGGGATATGACTTTTTGAAATTACATATTAAAATTAAATAATTAAGTAAAAGTAGTTTCAAATAATTTGCACTATAATATTGCTTCGTCGAACTTTGGCTTTATCAGGTGATGATAATTGAATTTTTACAAAATTGCGTACAGTATATGTATTCCTACAAAAGTGTGGGGTTATTACAAGTAGGGGTGTTACTAACAACTTGGAAAGACAGTAAATGGGAGTGATTTAACTCAGTTTGTTCATTTAGTGCTAGACCTATTTTACTATATTTATTAATTTCTAAGGCTTTAAATTAATTTTTTTTTGCTTTTATCCTGCAAATCTAAGATTTTAAAGTCTTCGCTAAATTTTTGGTTTAGTTCTAGACAATGATTAGCCGTGTTGAGTCCATTTTTTATACTTGTAGCTTTTTTCATGTTCATTTAATCTTCTGTTCAAAGGTACTTCCTGTTTGACTAATATAGACTTTGTTACATTCATATATTAACATATAGACCTCTGAGTTCGCCTTTCTTTCTATTCTATCTTTGTTATTCCTAAGGTATTTTGTAGACAATTGTTTGTTTTAAATGCTTCAAATTCATTGTTGGCCTTTTTAATTATTTTTCGAATCTTGACAGATGTTGGTCCTTCGTATGCGATCGAATTATATTGGTCTTTACTATTGTTTGCAACTTTCGGATAGACTGTGAATAGAGTTTGGGATTTTGGTTTTCGTGTTTTTGTGAATTTGATTAACTAAATTTACTGTTTATACATTATTATCTGAAATATCGTGTATTCTATTTAATTCTATATTAAAGTTATGATTGCTTAAAGGTACATTTACTAGTCTCTGTATCATAGATTGGTGTGTTGCTAATTTGTGGAGGATGGGCTGAAGCAAGCTTATACGTATAGTTGTATCTGTGTGTGTTGGTCTATGGTATAGCAAATGCGTGTGTATTTGTTTCGTAAATTATTGTTAGGTCTAAAAATTAATTGAGTAATCTTTTCTTATTTCTGTAATAAATTTTATTTTCCGATGAATATAATAAAAAAATATATTAACACAATTTCTTCGTTTTTAATTGTCTATCTATATCTTTAAAACAGATTAAAATATCATCAACATATCCATACAAGTAAATTTATTTACTAAGGGATGTGAGTTCATTACCTTTTCTATATGATTAGATTTAAGAAGAACTAAAAGGCTGTTACAATAAACGGGACATCCTATCAGCATGTCTCAAGGTATTGCATTCACAATTAACTTTTAGAGTTCTAGCCTAGAGTTCGACCTTTAATACAAAGCTATTAACAATTCAACCAATTGTTCATATAAAGTACATATTTAACACTAAAAAGCAAGTTAGATAAACTCAGGCTCAATAAAACACACCTACTTTCGATTATTTTAAAAATTTAACAAGCACTGAACTTACGCGGGATGAACAAAATCTTTTATCCAAGAACTTCAAACATAACATAACATATTGCTATGAATAATGGGTTTGATAATTTATTACACCACCATCCACAACTAGTTTTCCCAACTAGGTTTTCTCAGCCGGTGAATTTTCAAATCGGAGACCTCTAACTTCTCGGGTTCCACATAGAAAAGACGTGTCTAAAATATGAGTTGAGCGCCAGTACAATTGTACACAAAAATTTATTTATCTATTTTATATAAGTTAAATTTGAACTAATCTCTCTTTAGGTTTCTTTTAAATATATTCGTTTATATAGGTATAAATTAATTAGCAACATTGGAATGAGTAAATAAAGCAAACAAAGGTTAAAAATTAAAATAAATATTTTATATATAAGTGCAAAAATTAAAAAAATTAAAAATTATATCTTTACAAAGTATAAAGATGCTGTATCATATAACAAAGATACTGAAGGTAAAAACATTCATTGACAATTGACCGCTAAATGAATGGAAAACATCCTTCTTAATGACTCCGAACAAAACTTATGTAAAATAATCAAGTTTAATATTAAATTCTCCCCAGAAAACCACACTGTAGATTCAGATTCTGAACCGCGAACAAAAACTACGCAAGTGCTTTACCATGCACAAAAAACCTGACTCCACTCGAACAAACTTTTCATTTATAATTTTAACATAGAATTTTAAATACTAAACTGTATTATCTGTATACTTAAAATTTAAATCTGTTATCTACTTATTTTAATACAATAGATCTATAATTCTTATAAGACAAGATTATCTGACAAGATTAATATGGAGACATTTTTCGAAAAGGTGCTTAATCAAATTAAACATTAATAAAACGAGAATTTAACTGAATAAATGTCTGGAATTTATAACTCTAAAACATCAACTATTAAAACACTTTCAATTTATCAAACCCCGAACTAATTAAATATATTTAAAATATATTTCACGAGGCAAACACCTCTTCGTTCAATGGCTAGAATTCGTCTCCGCGATTCTCCCCTTCTAACCTCTGATAACAAGCTTTTCTCTCTAGTTACTGCTCGCACATGACAAATATTCAATGCAAAATTTATAAACATTTTCAATATAAAGTCCTATCACATATAAATATTTTATTTTTTTAACTAAAAATCCATAGCAACATGTAGATCTCGGTTTCCGAGATCTACATCTAGGGAGCGACCGCGGAAACCTAAACCTACATAACATAACATAACTTATAAATATATCTATCGAAACCAAATTGGCTCTTAATAAATATAACAATAATTTAGGTAACAAATATATGACGGTAAATACTATTAAGAACAATAAAACTAATTAACATTTCAATAAAGATAACACTTTAGTAAACTTTATAAAACATAAATCATTAGATAATAATATCATCTTCAATGGAAATACAGTCATTGGGATATCTCAACCAGATTATAATAAAAAAGTAACTGGATTTCTAAACAGTAATTCGTTTTCAAAAATAAAATCAGACACTATTAGCGTTTATCTAAATCAAGTAAAATGAACTTAGATAATTTAAAAACGCTATTTAGTAGCTACCAAAAACAGCACCTAACAATTATGAACCTACAGCCACCCAAACTATATGGTTTAATTAAACTACATAAAACAGAGATACCCATAAGACCCGTAGTATCTTACGTCAAAGGTCTTCGTAAAGTATTGATTAATCTTATATTAGAAGATACGAAATTTAATCAGAGTGACCAATAAAACTCACAAGAACTAATTAGAAAGATTTGTAATGTAAAAGTTCCCAATAACAGTAAACTTATATCCTTTGATATTACGAACTTATTTACAAATATGCCACCCCAGGAGGAAATAAATTTAATTTCTCTGAAACTCAAACAAAACAAAGTTAATTCCATCATAAAGACATAAATATTAGAATTAAGTATTGAATACATGCATTAAACAGAATTACTTTTTATATAACAAAAGAATTCCATAAGCAAACTTCGAAATTAGCGATGGGTAATCCTTTAAGTTCGTTAATAGCATAAATATTTACGAATCATATAGGAAATGTAATTAGCACACACCACTTATTTAGTAAAGGCATTTACTAGCATAGATATGTCGATGATATTTTGGTCGTTTTTAAAGGTACAGATAGACAGTTAAAAACTCTAGAAAATGATATTAGCAATATTCATCGGAAAATAAAATTTACTGCAGAAATAGAAAAAGATAAGTCAATTAATTTTTTAGACTTAACAAAATCTCATGAAACAGATACACGCGAATTTGCTATACCGTATGTGTTAAATATCATTAGGCATAGAGAATCAACGTATAAGTACATACAATGTATACGTACATGAGAAAGCCAGTCCAATGCCAGCGAAGACCACGACGACTGACGATTGTCTCCGATACCGATTGACTGGAAATTTTGCATTCAGTCTAGCTGCGGCCGGTACAGTTTGAAAGCGTACAATAAAATTAATGTATAATGGCTCTTTATACACCCACTGAAAAGTTTCAGTTAGTAAAATGGTTTTATGCTGGCAAGTCTGCAATGGAGTGCATGAATTTGTTTGCGCTGACTTTTGCAGACCGTTCTGTACCTTGCAGACAAACAATTTATAATATCATAATAAATTTGAAACTTGTTTCTGTCTCAATAACTGTACAAAATGCAACGCAAGAGAGGTATCGCCACAAAAAATTGAGGAAAGAGAACGGCGGGATGTATTAATTTGTAGTATTGTGGAAATTGATAACACGAGATCTACTAGAAGTGCTGCCGAGGAATTGGGTACCAGTAACACAACTATTTTACGTATTTGGAAACGTAATTGTTTAAAATGTTTCAAATATTCGAAAACTCAAGAAATATTTCCCGAGGACAATTTCCGGAAAATGGAGTTTTGTCAAGACGTTATGGAAAAGATACATCGAGATGAAAATTTCGTTAAAAATATTCTCTTCACCGATGAAATCAACTTTTCCATTACACGGAAAACACAATCCCCCTGTTCATCGATATTGGGCTTCGGAAAATCAACACCGGAATTTTGCAAATCGCACTCAGTATCCTCAAAAACTAAACGTTTGGGCAGGTATTTTAGGTGACCATTCTATAGGACCCTATTTTATTGATGGTATATTAAATGCCGACAAGTATCTCAAATTACTGAAAAATCAAATACTTCCCGCCATTCAAAACATTGGAATAAATCAGGAAATCGTTTGGTTTCAACATGATGGCTGTCCAGCACATAATGCAGTGAAGGTAAAGGAATTTCTAGGAAATACTTTTCCTGACTGTCTTATTACTGGAACAGGAAACATTAAATTGCCCTCGTGATCTTCTGATCTACCTTCAAATGATTTCTTTTTGTGGGGATATCTAAAAAATATTGTTTATACTCATGAAGCTGGTAGAGCAGAAAATCTAGTTGCCTTGAGAGAAAAAATAACTGAGGCTGCGAATTCATTAACTGCCAACATGTTAGCAAATGTAATAGCTAATTTCTACGACCGCCTAGGACAATGTCTTGCTGTGCAAGGAGGAATTTTTGAACCTCTTGTATAATTTCTCTTTATTATTATATATATATATTCTTTATACAATTACGCTTTTGTTTATGCGACGCAGCGCAGCTTAAAAATTTCCTGCATCTACTGAAAGAAATAAGAAAAGCAAATCCCTTGCAATTCGTAAATGTTATTTTAGAACGTGTTACAGGTACCTATGCCGATGGTCAAATGAGTACTGCTAACTTGTATTTGCGAAACAATCGGAGACAATCGTTGCCGGCCGTCGCGGTCTTGGCCGGCTTTTCCATATACATATACATTGTATGTACTCATACGTATTCCCTATGCCTAATGATATTTGACACATGCGGTACCTATATCATAAACCAACACACACCATCCCTCCGAAATTAGCAGCATACCAGTCTATGATACATAGACTAGTAAATGCACCTACAAACAATTATAACTTAAATGTAGAATTAGATAGAATACGCAATATTGCAGTTAATAATGGATATACAGTAAATTTACTTAACAAAATTCACCAAAACATGAAAACAAAAATCCCAATCTCAATCCACAATCTATCCGAAAGTTCGCTAATAGCATAAATATTTACGAATCATATAGAAAATATAATTAGCACACACCACTTATTTAGTAAATGCATTTACTGGTATAGATATATCGATGATATTTTGGACTGTTTTAAAGGTACAGATAGACAGTTAGAAACTCTAGAAAATGATATTAACAATATTAATCGGAAAATAAAATTTACTACAGAAATAGAAAAAGATAAGTCAATTAACTTTTTAGACTTAACAAAACTTCACGAAACAGATATATGCGAATTTTTTATATATCATAAACCAACATACACCGTCCCTCACGAATTAGCAACATACCAGTCTATGATACATGTATGGTACCTTTAAAGAGGGGATTAAGGAACATTAAAAAAGCTACAACGATAAAAAATGGATCAACATTCACTAATCATTGCATAGAACTGAACCACAAATTTAACAAAAACTTTAAATATTACATGTGCAGGATAAATGCAAACAATAACATTAATAGATATAGTAAAATAGGTTGGCACTAAATGAACAAACTGACTTAAATCACTCCCCTTTACTGGTTTTGTAAATTGTTAGTAACACCCCCACTTGTAATAACCCCACACTTTTGTAGGAATACATATACTGTACGTAAAACATTAATTTATCCTAACCTGATGATAAAGTTTGGCGAAACGGTATTGTAGTAGTGCATGTTTTAGTACAATAAATTATTTGAAACTACTTTTACTTAATTATTGTATATCATTATAAATATCTTAAATAACAGTAAGATACACAGGAATATGTATGTATCATTAGATGATATTCAATAAACATGTTTCACGATATATAGAACACGAGTTTGCAAAATAACAAAGAGACTCGAAATAAGTCATAATTGGTTAGTATTGGTGCGATAGAATGACGCTGAGGCGGAAGCTGTATCAAAATAATGGATAGAATATACCTACATAGAATTTATAGTAACACTAGTTCCAATACATAAATTTATTAGAAATACCAATGCTGTATTGTTGCCCAGAAAAATAATGATAAGAGGTATGTAAAAATTAATTAAATACCACAAAAGAAAGGATTTTAACTTCACATAAGCGAAAGCAATTACAAGTTTGGGTGAGAAAAGGTAGAAGAATTGTAATAATTTATATTTGTGGAGCATAAAATTGGAAATTAATCAATAAAAATACTTTAATTATGATATCGATATTAAGAACAAAGGAATAATAATATTATAGGAATGGACGGTAGAAAATAGATGAGGGTTAAGTAATAAACAAGGAATTTGTGTGACTGTGCAAATAGCGAAATATAATGAAAATAATACTAACAAAAATACTGATGATAAGTAAGATAGGAGGAAAGAGAAAAGAGAAGAAGGCATGAATGGATGAAGTCGAAAGGTTTGGCCGAATGTAGTAAAAGCAAAATATAACATCAACTCTAAATCAAATATGTATGTCATAATAATATGATTTGCATGTGTATTTTAAACACAATTAATAAACATTATTGCCAATGTAAAAATTGATTCAGGTCAATTAGATGTCTACTACCATTTTAAAACTTTAATAATAACTTTCGCATTGATAGTAACAATAAATTTTTAACATAAAGGTAATCCGCAAATATTGGAGATTAGATTTCATTGCCTAATCTCAATAATGTGTTGTTCTCTTGCCGTATGACTTGTAGCGCCATCTTATTAGTACCCTAACTGCTCGACTTGAGGTCTGTGAAGTTATTGTAACTGTATAGCCATTTTCTTCGAAAAAATAAGGAAAAAACAATGTCCTCTTGAAATAAGGCTGCTGATTTTCCATAAATTTTCCAGAGACCAATAGCAAAAATTTTGTCTATTGAAATGAACATTTAAACTAAAATTAAATTCGTTATTCACAAAGAGATGTCCCACGATATCGGCGCGTTAGTCTAACGAACGTCTACAAAATTGAAGACGATTAGTTTTATCGTTTTCGGATGGTTCTTGTATAAATATAATTACATTAGGATGGAATTTCATTTTGTGTCGCATTCTGCAAGGACGCGATTCTGACAAATTTTAAGTTTGTGCATATTGACAAATAGGACCTAATGAAATTGTCTTTGTTGATAACAGTATACACCCATTTGGGAACTTCCGTTCACTTTCTGTCACACACAGATTCACTTGTACGTGACTTCGTAATACATTTTTAATTGCAATACGTGATTTATAGTTTCCAACACTAAATTAATGTGGAAAATGGAATTGACCTTCAATAATTAACCCAGTTTAAAAAAACTCCAACGCGTGGCACAGTGCCAGCGCCGTTCTGTAAGATAACGAAAAAAGGCGCCAGACACGCGCCCCACACGTTCATTTGATTTTCGTTTAATTTTTGTGACAGTTAGATGATACAATGAAGACAAACATAAATATATATATATATATATATATATATATATATATATATATATATATAATATTTTCGTGACCTTGGTATGATATGGTAAATTCAATCAGTCGGCGATTAAAGGTCTGGTTTACTTCAAAGTATATATATATTTAAAACAACCCTACATGTTTCGGCAATGATATCAAGGATATAAAATATAAATGACAGTATACAAAAAATCATTGAATTTACCATATCATACCAAGGTCACGAAAATATTATATATATATATATAGCTGCTGAATACAGTAAAGAATTACTATAATCACACAATATCAGTTGGTGACGGTGGTGGTAATTCGGTCGAAGGATAACGGCCTCTCGTAGTTCGCGAATACGAAAAGACATGGTGAATTTTCGGAGGTATCCACGGTGTATGAACCTCTGATGTTTACTAGCTCTGATTTGTTTAATAGTTGGTTTTGTGAGCCCGCAGGATTCTCATCTAGCTCAAGATAACGTACATCTGTATGTTTATTGCAATGCTTGTCGCCTTCGTGACCGGAACGCCTATTCTTTTTAGGTTTTCGAAAAGTCCGTTTCTTACTGTGCCTAGTACACCGATAATCAGTGGCACAAATATCACTGTGAGTTCTGGATAATTCAGTCTTATTTGCAAAAGCTGATCCCGATATTTCACTTTTTTTCATGCTCCTCGTTCACGATGTTCTTCTCAGCCGGACATAAGATCTCCACCATATATTTGCATTTTGTCTACAATGTCATAACTCTCAAATCTGGTCTGCTGGCTTTGATTTTTGTCATTGTCGAGAAGAAAAATTCCATAAGATCTTAATTTTGCTATTAGAGACAACAGGTGATGTATCTTGCTGCACATAGGGCAAGTTCATTCTGGTATCGATAACATGATGGCTCAGATGAAAAAGGAGAACTCTCAGAGCTGTATTAAGCCTGCATATATATAAAGTGGGCCCATATTTCGGGCACGAGTAAATGCAACGTGCTTTCTTTCTGTGTTTTGCAGACTCTACAACTAACGTCATGTAGTTGAAGTCCGAGCCCTACCTTCTATACAGAAAGCTCGAGAAAACTCCATCTTTACACGTCATTGTATACTCTTCAGTTTCGAAGTACAGTCCAGGTGGTAAAATAAATGCCTTTGGCTTTGCCGTTATTTATACTATCTCCAAAAGGTTTTGTTTTTGTTTATGGAGCGATAGAAATGAGAGTAAATCGGCTTTTGTAGGTGTTGTCTGAAATAGATTTTCTCTATTTTGCATTTAAGTTTTTGTTTTAGGTCCCGATGCGACAACCGCAATATATCATCCCGGCCGGGGTATTCTTCCTTTAGATTAAGCGGACACCCATACAGATTAGCACGCCCCTTTCTGTTGCGGCAAAAAGAAATGTAGACCATCCACCCAGTTCATGGTGCTTGACGAACCTGCTGCGGAGCCATCACAATTCCGTAAGGCTATCGAAGTTAGTACCAGCTTCAGGAAGAATAGTAAGGAACTTAGCGAATCGCCCTGAAAGGCTATCCTTCTAAAAGCTATACCGTCAGAACTCACTTCAGAGTTACTCTTTTTTTGGTTCTGAGTCTCTGAATTGTCTCAATTTTAATAGGATCGACCTTCATTGAGCTTAATATGTTTATGATTAGCTTGTAGGTTGCCGTATCAAATACTTTTTTTGTAGTCTATCCATACTATTGACATATTTTCGGAGATTTGTGTTCGGAAAATGGACGGGATGGTGAAATATTTTTATTAGCAGAAAATATAAAAACATCTCGTCTTGACTACCACGAAGACGTGACTTCAGAATTATTTGAAGAGTGCTCGAGAAGAAATTATTGCCGGTCTTACCTATGAGGTGTGTTACTGTTATCGACAACGCTCCATATCATTCAAGTCAAACCGGTAAAATACCAGGATTAAGCAGCACAAAACCAGAAATAGCACTACTTTTGGAATTAAACAATTTATATTACGAAGACAGTTATACAAAAGCAGAATTGTTAGAAGTATTACATACAAAGACATTTAGAAAGCAATATCATGTGGATAACATGGCTGCCAGCGCGGGACACAGTTTTTCGATTTTCGGCGTATTGTTGTATATTTAATAAAACTGTTAATCTGAAGTCAACTGAAGAAATATGGTCGTCGCAATAATGTTAATCCAATTTTTTTTTTATTGGGGAGCTTTTCGGAATATCACACCAGAATCTAATTATTCTAAATGAGTATGTTAAAGTGTTAGTTGCTCTTTGTTGGAATTTAGGTATGATAAAGATGGCGATTAGTCTACAGGTGTGCTATTGTTTTAGCTCTGTCTCTATATGTATGTGATTTATATTTATTATTATTATAATTATTATTATTATTGTCTAGAACAAATAATTAGAATAAGTAACCCTCTGTAATATAATTAAATCTCATATTTACGCTTATGTATTTTGAATATTATGTATAATTGTTGCAATAAATTGTAATAATAATTTACCCTATTGATTATTTTTAAAAACATATATACTTACACACATAAATATACATAAATATAACTGACGCATACGAGCCTATTTTAGTACGGACATAGAACCCGTATGTGTACATAAAACTTGCTTTACTTGCTGATTCTCTGGAAAACACTCGAAATTGACCTGAAATTATGTCTAAAATTTCCTTTGCCGAATAGAACCAGAGGTCGTTAACACCCGCTTATTAATGGAATATACAGACTATATGACAACGATGAACTAGTTTACTTACATTAATTAATACTCATTCGAGAACACGAAACCGAAATATATGGACAAATGAATCATTTTAATATTATCATATCCTGAAAAAAATATTCGAAAGGTATTTATACAATGTGTTTCCGTTTACGTTTTCTTTAGTAATACATAATTATTCATTCACATTATACTAAACTACACACTATACCAATTTGAATTTATTTAAGAGATAGTTTATTTTGTTGGTCGGAATACATGTTATGATATCATCAACATATCTTGAAAAAAATGGGGTGGAAGTCTAATGAATTGATAACGTTTTGTTCTAAATGTTCCATTACTAGATTTGCAATAGGAGCAGCTAAAGGAGAGCCCATGGCAATACCAAATGTTTGACTATAAAAAGAATTTTTGTATTGAAAATATGTGTTATCGAGACAGAAGTGTATACCTCTAATAAACTCGTTTTTATTTAGTGATGTGTGTGGACTAATTTCATCCCATTTGGATTCTATTATGTCTATAGCTAGATCTGTAGGAATGTTAGTATATAAAGTGATACATCACGTGTACATCAAGTGATATAATTTTGTGATTAGTTGGGACTTTTTGTTCCTTGATGAAATTTTGAAATTGCCATGAGTCTTTGGTATGATATTCAGTTTTTCCTAACATCCTAGATATGCTATCACCTAGGAATTTTGCTATATTATAAGTAGGGGCTTGTATGTTAGATACTATTGGTCTTAAAGGGATATCATTTTTGTGAATTTTAGCTAAACCATATATTGAAGGAGGGTGGGAATTAAAAATGCGAAGTTTGTTTTTAGTGTTGAAATCTATTAGGTTTAGTCTATGCCATTTATTTATTAAGTTATTATTTTCTTTTTGAGTTTTCTCTGTTGGATTATATCTTTCTTTTTTATAGGTGAATTTATCGTCTAATAGTTTTTCTATTTTTTGTTCATATTCCTCTTTAAGAATGATCACTGTTTTATTTGATTTATCTGCTGTTGCTATTATAATATGAGAGTTGTCTTGGATAAATCTTTTTGTTTCTTTAATGAATTTATTCATATATAGATTTGACATATGTTTTTTATTATTTACTTTCTTATGTTTATGGTTAGTGATTATATTACAGATTTTGTTACGTATTTCATTCTGTTTGTCTTGTGGTAAATTTTGTATTCCTGTTTCAATGTTAGCTATATAGTCATTAATGGGTACTTTATTAGGTGGCATATTAAATTTGGGTCCTAGGCTAAGTATGTATTTAGCATTATCGGGAATATTAATATTGGTTAAATTGATAATCCAGTTATTGTTAATTTTGTAATTTATCTCTAAGTGTTGTTTCTTCATTAGTTTATCTACTTTGTTTTTTAATTTATTTTTGTTTGTTAGGAAATGATTATTGTAAATTTTAGATTATACTTTTTCGAAGCTATTTAAAAGTTGAGGAGATAATTTCTGTATGATAATATTTTTCAAGTTGGAAATAATTTGATTGAATGTATTTATGTTACAAATGGTTTGGGATATTGTAATGTTTAAAATTTGTATATAACAGGAATTCATAATTTTTTGAAATTTAGTTTTCAGTTTTGAAATAGTGAAATGAAATCTGTCAAGTTTTTTCATTTTTATAAATATAGGTGTTATTTGTAACGATCTGCATCTTATACATATATATATATATATATATATATATATATATATATATATATATATATAGTAAACCTAATCAGTAGGCGATTAAAGGTCTGTATATTACTTCAAAACACATCCACTCTTGATAAAGGCGTACCGCCGGAACATGTAGAGTTTTTTAAGTGCATGTGTTTTGAAGTAATATACAGACCTTTAATCGCCTACTGATTAGGTTTACCATATCATACCAAGGTCACGAAGTTATTATATTTATATATATATATATATATACATATATATATATATATATATATATATATATATATAATGCTAGTTGTGTATAGTGACCAAGCAAAAAGGGAGTGAAAGGTATATGTGAATAATGTCTTTATACAAAAAATCACGGTCCAATGTTCACACCAATAACGAGAAAATAATTTTTCTTCAGTCGATACCGGCCCTGTCGCGGGTAAATATACTGGCGGTAATACGGGCTTCAATATCTAACTCATCGGTAATTCTTTTTACCGATTACTTATATTGTTTTATGGGTATTTGTTAGTACCACCACCAATCAGAATTATTTGAAGAGTGCTCCAGAAGAAATTATTGCCGGTCTTACCTATGAGGTGTTTTACTGTTATCGACAACGCTCCATATCATTCAAGTCAAACCGGTAAAATACCAGGAATAAGCAGCACAAAACCAGAAATAGCACTACTTTTGGAATTAAACAATTTATATTACGAAGACAGTTATACAAAAGCAGAATTGTTAGAAGTATTACATACAAAGACATTTAGAAAGCAATATCATGTGGATAACATGGCTGCCAGCGCGGGACACAGTTTTTCGATTTTCGGCGTATTGTTGTATATTTAATAAAACTGTTAATCTGAAGTCAACTGAAGAAATATGGTCGTCGCAATAATGTTAATCCAATTTTTTTTTTATTGGGGAGCTTTTCGGAATATCACACCAGAATCCAATTATTCTAAATGAGTATGTTAAAGTGTTAGTTGCTCTTTGTTGGAATTTAGGTATGATAAAGATGGCGATTAGTCTACAGGTGTGCTATTGTTTTAGCTCTGTCTCTATATGTATGTGATTTATATTTATTATTATTATAATTATTATTATTATTGTCTAGAACAAATAATTAGAATAAGTAACCCTCTGTAATATAATTACATCTCATATTTACGCTTATGTATTTTGAATATTATGTATAATTGTTGCAATAAATTGTAATAATAATTTACCCTATTGATTATTTTTAAAAACATATATACTTACACACATAAATATACATAAATATAACTGACGCATACGAGCCTATTTTAGTACGGACATAGAACCAGTATGTGTACATAAAACTTGCTTTACTTGCTGATTCTCTGGAAAACACTCGAAATTGACCTGAAATTATGTCTAAAATTTCCTTTGCCGAATAGAACCAGAGGTCGTTAACACCCGCTTATTAATGGAATATACAGACTATATGACAACGATGAACTAGTTTACTTACATTAATTAATACTCATTCGAGAACACGAAACCGAAATATATGGACAAATGAATCATTTTAATATTATCATATCCTGAAAAAAATATTCGAAAGGTATTTATACAATGTGTTTCCGTTTACGTTTTCTTTAGTAATACATAATTATTCATTCACATTATACTAAACTACACACTATACCAATTTTTAAAAAATTATTTAAAAAATTTTATCAGTAACAACCACCTGATGAAGCCAATATTAAGCAAAACAATTGTAATGGAATAAAAATAATTGAACCCTTGAAACCAGTTTTTAATCTACGTTTAAATCATGTCCTCTTTATCAATCAAATATTTTCTTTTAATTAAACAGTATTACGTAATTGTAAATATGCTTTCTACACTTTACGACGCTATTTTATTCGAACTTCTCATTGAAAAAAAAAATTCGCCTTTAAGTAGGAATCGAACCCACGACCTCTGGCTTGCCAGACCATTGCTCTACCACTAAGCTGTTAAAGCCGTGAATTAGAAACGTTTATGGGGATGCCTTGAGTTACATCAAAGGAAACAGATGAATATACTTGCCCGTAGTACGGCAGTTGTGCAAATTAATTGCATTTTCGCGAAGTAATGTAATTGTAAATATGCTTTCTACACTTTACGACGCTATTTTATTCGAACTTTTAATTGAAAAGAAATTCGCCCTTAAGTAGGAATCGAACCCACGACCTCTGGCTTGCCGGACCATTTCTCTACCACTAAGCTGTTAAAGGCGTGAATTAGAAACATTTATGGGGATGCCTTGAGTTACATCAACGGAAACAGATGAATATACTTGCCCGTAGTACGACAGTTGTGCAAATTTATTGCATTTTCGCGAAGTAATGTAATTGTAAATATGCTTTCTACACTTTACGACGCTATTTTATTCGAACTTTTCATTGAAAAAAATTCGCCCTTAAGTAGAAATCGAACCCACGACCGCTGGCTTGCCGGACCATTGCTCTACCACTAAGCTGATAAGGCGTGAATTAGAAAGTTTTATGAGGATGCCTTGAGTTACATTAAAGGAAACAGATGAAAATACTTGCCCGTAGTACGGCAGTTGTGCAAATTTATTGCATTTTCGCGAAGTAATGTAATTGTAAATATGCTTTCTACACTTTACGACGCTATTTTATTCGAACTTTTCATTGAAAAAAAATTCGCCCTTATGTAAGAATCGAACCCACGACCTCTGGCTTGCCGAACCATTGCTCTACCACTAAGCTGTTAAAGGCGTGAGTTAGAAACTTTGATGTAACTCAGGGCATTCCCATAAAAGTTTCCAATTCACGCCTTTAACAGCTTAGTGGTAGAGCAATGGTCCGACAAGCCAGAGGTCGTGGTTCGATTCCTACTTAAAGGCGAATTTTTTTTTCAATGAAAATTTCGAATAAAATAGCGTCGTAAAGTATAGAAAGCATATTTACAATTACATTACTTCACGAAAATGCAATAAATTTGCACAACTGCCGTACTATGGGCAAGTATATTCATCTGTTTCCTTTGATGTAACTCAAGGCATCCCCATAAAAGTTTCTAATTCACGCCTTTAACAGCTTAGTGGTAGAGTAATGGTCCGCACGCCAGAGGAATTTTTTTTTTTTAAAAATTCGAATAAAATAGCGCCGTGAAGTGTAGAAAGCATATTTAGAATTACATTACTTCGCGAAAATGCAATAACTTTGCAGTATAACGTAATGTTTAGAATTAAAGCCCATAGTATTAGATGAAATGTGCATGAAATAAGACTTTCTTAACACTGAGAATTGTAAGAAGAGTAAACGGTAGGGACAGAGCTTCTTCATTGGAATACTGCTACCAAAGTAAACATCTAGATCTAGTTATGTCGCGACACAAATGAAGTAAAAAGAGAATTATAATGACTTATCTATTAGTAATAAACACACAAATTCCTTCGCCACACAGAGGCTTTCGTATAGTTGAAGTAAACTAAATACTAACTTATTGTTAGGTAAAATTTTAAGAGTCTAGTTTAATTAATGAAAATAAGTTAAAATAATAAAATTTTGTGTGTTGATTACTAATGATTACAAATATGAATGCAAAAAAGGCCGAATCTATTAAATATTATAAGTATTTCCTTATATAGCATTAAGCTACGAGAAGAACTTGTAATGGGCATGAATCGAACTGTCGCAAAGTCGTTCGTTTTTGTGAAGATATGCTTTTCCAGCAGAGGCGTACTGATGAATCTGTAGAAAAATTAAATACGTATCTGCGTCTCTGGAGAAGGATGTGTTGACCAAAAATATTAATAATGAACTTGTATTGTGTTCTTCACACTAAGTTTTTAATAATATTTTATTATATTATTAAAAATTCTTTTGTATTAATAAATGATGACTTAGGAAGATAAATACTGTATATATATGCAGATACTATAACATTGTGCAATACTCCAATTCCACAAATTGAGCGCTCACTGTTTGGAGAGAATTTTTGAATTGGTTCTCCGACTTTACGAGGATGATTCGGAAACTACGTTGCCTAACAAAGAAAACGCAAGTTTTTTTGGCAAAGAACATTCTTATTTTTCAATATACTCTCCTGCTCGCTCAAAACACTTATTACAACGATATTCCAATTTAGTAATGCCTTAATTGTAAGTTTATGAAGCCAAGTCTTCGAAATAGCTAGTTATTCTGATGGAAAAGCGCTTTGTTTGCCAAATGAGGCCGTTTCTCTTTGATTTTGTCGATTAATTGTTGCAATAAATTGGTACAATATTTCCCATTTACTGTTTTCTTTCACCTTTTCTAAATAGTCGACCATGAGAATCACAAAAAACAGTTGCCATAACCTTTCCTGAGGACCAAACGGCCTTCTTTTGTGTCGGAAAACCTTTTTTGTCCATTGCTTGGATTGTTCTTTGGTTTCGAGATTGTAATGACGGATGTAGGTTCTATCAACGGTACGAAGGAGTACAATCTTTCTGATTGCGGCGAAAATGTGCCAAATGGTCGCGAGAAACACTCCAAGGATTCAGTTTTTGCTCCGTAATTTGTCATTTGAAATGCCTACAATGTCTGCTATCTCCTATATTTTTACTTGACGGCCATCCAAGACGATACGGTGGACTTTTTCAATCATATCCGGAACAGTTTTTGGGCGTCCACTACAGGGTTCATCATTTGTGCTCATACGACCACGCTTGGATTCGGCAACTAGTTTTTAACCATTGGAAATGAATGAGCGAATTCTAATAGTGTTGAATCCTGCTCTGCTTTGTTTTCGGTTGGTGCTAAGCATTTCAAATGGAAATATTTTATCACTGCTCTCAACTCAGTTTTTTTCATTATTGCAAAATCATACGAGGCGTTCACTTTGGCGTACTGTCATATTTAACCTATTTAAACGTTGCGTGCCGTGGCATGAATATATGAATGACAGTGACTTTTCCTTAGAGGCCGCGTCATTCATATATGTATGCCAGACCTTAAACATTTTAAGTGCGTGGCGTTCACAAATGAGAGCCAGAGGCATACAATTTACATGTAGGCTTACCAGACTTCCCGGTTTGACCGGGACAGTCCCGGTTTTCAGACAAAATCCCGGTGTCCCGGCCGGTTTACTTCACGCTTCGGTAAAAATTAAATTTTATTTTATAGATGACCAAAAACGTCTAAAAATAATTAACTGTGGAGGATTATTTAGTATAATTACTTTTTCATTTATTTGTGTACTGTATGAAAAGTGAAAAAACTATAGAAGAGTGATGGTCTGCTAATAAATAATATTGTCATCGTATCGTCTTGTCTCGCCAATCGTGACCATGCGTGATGCGAGAGGCTCTCCGGGCAAGTCCAATGTTGTATTGGGCACCGCCTGGTGTAGTCACATTGGACTCACCCACCTCGCGAGGTGGGTGAGTCCAAGGCCGAGGCTTCGGCGCGAGCCGCTTGAGATAGAGATAAGATAAGTCAGTCAGTTGTCAGTCTCTGTCGGCGGGGCCTGTTGTGATAGTGAGCTAGCGCTGTGTTATTTATGTGTTGAGTTAAAGTTTATGCGTTCTGTTAAAATGCCACAACGGTCGCGTAAATTCACCAGGGATTTACAGAATGAATTCCATTTTTTGACTGCTACTGGTAATCAAGATCAAGACGATAGAGTTAAATGTTCACATTGTAATTCTGAGTTTTGGTTGCTCACGGTGGTCGATCCGATATAAAAGATCATTTGCTGTCGAGTAAACACAAAAAGAGTTTATCATGTGTTGCTAGCTCATCAAAACTGACCAGTTTTTTTAAAGATTGCGAGTTATAATGACAAAAACTTAGACTTAGCAGCGAAAGAGGCGACCTTTACTTATCACACAGCAAACGATAGCCTAAGTTTCAATTCGAATTCTTGTTCATCAAAACTAATTTCTAGGTTTTTTGAATCTACATTCTCACTCGCAAAAACTAAGTGTGAGGCAATAGTTTTAAATGTCATAGCTCCTTTAGCTCAAGAAGAGCTTAAAGAAGACTTGACCAAGTCAAACTACGTATCTGTAAGTATGGATGCATCAAACAGAAAGGATATAAAACTAGTGCCAATTGTTGTGCGCTACTTTAATCCTAATTCAGGTGTGCAAGTAAAGCTGTTAGATTTCAAATCTGTGGCGGGTGAAACATCTGAAATTCTTACAAATCACTTATGCTCTGTCTTGTTGCAAAACGATTTGAACAACAAAGTAGTTGACTTTTGTAGACATAACTGCAACACTAACTTCGGTGGTGTGAAAAGAGCAGGGAAAAGCAATGTTTTCCATCGATTGAAGAATAGCCTAGGACGGGAAATTAATGAAATCGGATGTGGACCACACACTGTGCACAACTGTGTGCAAACTGTAGTAGTAGTCTCCCAATCGATATTGAGGCCCTACTGGTGAAGATTAATAAATACTTCCACATATACACAGTCCATGTAACTAAACTAAAAGAATTTTGTGAATATGCCGAGATAGAGTACCGTAAACTCACTCAACACGGGAATACTCGGTTTCTATCAATGATGTCCGCGCTGGAAAGAATTTTACAGATCTTTTAAGGTCTGAAAGCGTTTTTTTATACCAATAAATGTGCCCGTTAACAATAAAAAACTAGTTTACTGATTTAACGGACGAGCTCTACTTGTGGTTTGTCCACGGACAGCTTGTACTGTTTAGCAAGGTCATCCTGATAATGGAATAAGATATCACTACAGCTTTTGAGGTTGCTGAAGCTCACAAAGCTCTAAAAGGAAACCTGACAGAAAAAAGGCTGCAAAAGAACATTTACAGGAATCTAGATTGGCAAGTCCGTAGCAGTGTGAAAGAAGAATTTGATGGCTTTTATGAAAGGTGAATTGCATACTTTGACCTCTGGCAGAATAGTTTTGGAAATGCTGAACAGTTTTCATGGGTCAATCTGACCAAAACAAATGCTGTTGATTGGGAAAACACCGAAGCTTCTGTTGAAATTATTAATAACAGTCTTTTTGATGTACCCGATATGAAAATAAACAATGATCAGCTGTTTGACGAAGTTGTGCTCGCTAAGGAGTATTTACAGTATTTGGGAACAGTGTAAGCAAGCTGAGACTACCAGAGATGTGATTATTTCAAGTTAAGAAAAATGGCTCAGGCTGTTTGGTCACTTCAAAAAGAATCACATAGTAGCCCCCAATCTGACTAAGATTTTTGAGTATGCCCTCTGCTTACCTGGGACATCAGCACCAGTTCAGAGAGTATTTTCTTTAATGAACAACGCATGGACTGATGATAGGGGTTTGATGAAGGAATCTTCGGTTAAAGGCTCGATGACATGTAAAATAATATCAGATTAGCTTGTGAAGATTTTTACAACAAGATTAAAACCAAAAAACAATTTCTCAAAAAGTCCTAGCCAATGAAAAGTACATGTAAATATTGTTCAAATTTTTATTCTTCATTCAAAGTGTTTCTTATTACTTAAGTAACTTTTAAATATTAACATGTAAGAAATAAAATGTTTAAATTTATATGCTTGTATCATTTATTATTACCCCTGCGTTAGGTTCCTAATCAGTAACCATTTATTAATAAACTACCCTCTAAAACACTCTAAAAACCCGCCAAGACCCTTGAATAGTCGCGACGCTGGGGGTATCCCGGTTGAACATTTCAGAAATCTGGAAAGCTCATTTATATGGGATAATGAAAGTGTAGCCCCTGCGGAACACTTCGCTATATTTCGTTGTGGAAAAAACGGAAAGATAAAAAGTCGGGACTTCGAAATACAATAATTGTATTTTTTCACAAAAAAAAAACGCTTTGTTATAGAATATACTAAAACTTATTTATGTTTAATATTGAAGCATGACAAACAAAGTTGAGGGTTGCCCAGGACACTTGCTGCCGTAGCTATAAACCATTTTGGCCCGACATCTGACTTCTGCACGACCGGCTTCTTCTTGAATTTTGGAATAACACAAAGAACATTTTCTTCTAATCTCCTCGCCCTCATCGTTAACTCGGTTTGACAGATAGTGATAAGAATTTGCAGAAGTTCTCGGTGTTTGATGCTGTGCTTGGTCCGGCATATTTTACAATGTTGATACTATATGCTCTCGAAATATACGTATGGACATTTTTTTTTATGCATGTTTGTATAACACCCAAGCATTAACAACTGCTGTTCCTAATAGGAGTTCTATACCGGTTTCCTATACCATTTGAGGCCTTTTCTAAGTATTGTAGCATACGAAGCCATCTGGTCAGACAAGTCTATTAACGCCTTTTCTTTGTTGTAAGCTATGATAGCCACTGGCTTTCCTGTTGCATGTTTAAATTTTCGATCCTTGGCAGAGATTTTATCTGGCTCAATGCTGGAAGCTTGTATCGAAGTATCGTCAGTAGTATTCTAGAGAGTAGGATCTGGTATCCGATTTGCCGTAGAAATGAATGGTTGCGCAGTTGCAATATCGTCATTAGTAGAAGGCTGAGCTTGAGTTTTCTGTGGGTGTATTGGTATAAATATTGGTGAGCGTTTTATGGACAAGACTCTGACATCTCGGGTAACTTTCCACTTAAGGATAACGATACCATTTGGTCCTCCCTAGATATCACATCCCACTTTTTAATTTTAGACATAAAAACTTCCTCGGGTATGTTCGTTTTTGAAGCTCTGACTGTTCCAACAATATGCGTTCGTCTATTTAGTAAAAACTTCGCTAGTTCATAGCTAGTGTAGAAATTATCTACATATAAAGTTCGGTTCTCGTCTAAAAGTTATGCACACAGTTCAAGACAGACTTTTTCAGCGAATCCAACTTCGCGTTCTCTTGTGGCCGGTTTACCAGAATATATTTTGAAAGCCCAGGTATACCCATCTGAAGAGCACAGTTTGAACAATTTTATACCATACAGATGAGCTTTGTAAGGTATATATTGTCTGAATATCAGACGCCCTCTCCAAAGCACTAGGGTTTCGTCGACAACAATTTCTTCACCAGGGTAAAAGAGCTCTTGACATTTCCTTTGGAGTGGCTGAATTTTTCCAGTACGATCCCCTTTTTGAATCGTTTCGTTATTGTTGAAGTGTAACATGCTCAGCAATAGCTGGAAACGATTTCTGGATATTATTGAACGTGAAATATATAGTTTGTAAATGCCTTTACTTGACCAATAATCTGGCAAACTGTTTAGCTTTACTAAACCCATCGATACTGTCAGGCCTAGAAATTTATTCATTTCTACTGCATCAGTAAGTATCCACTTATTCATACGAGAATATTTTTTCAGTGGTTTTGATGCTAAAGTCTGCTGTACAAACTTGTTGGTCTCAGTAAGAAGTAAATCTATTACTTCATCATCCACAATTAGGAAAAACCCCGCAAATGGAGAAATACCAGCTGGTAAATTGACCTGGAACCCCTGAAGGCCAGTGAAGGGAAATACTTTATGCCGGCCAACGTATTCAATCCAACCAGAATTCATTGGCAATACTTCTGCATCTGACTCAGCCTGATTCTCTTCTTCTTCTTCTGCAACTTCGTCCAAAGCCATTTTCTGAATAACATTTTCAATATTATCATTGTCAAGATCTTCCTCGTCAGATGATTCTTCTGAAGTTAGTTGAGAAACTGGATCTATATCAGGATCAAGTTGCCATTCTAGATCCACCACAAAATCATCGGAGTCATAGTCTGAAGCATTCGTTTCATTTTCTAAATCTATTTCGTCGGCAATTTTTTGCAGCTCCGCGGCGGATAAAATTTTTCTTCGTTTTGACATTATTTATAGCTCAGTGCACACCTCTAAACTCAACGCTTCACAAATTCAAATCTGAAACAAAAGAGATTTAAATCAAAACTTAAAAACAGCTGTCATACACATTTGAATGACGTGGTCACCTGATGAAAAAATGCTAAACAAATTTCCTCAGGGGCCACGTCATTCACAAATGAATGACATTCAAAAATTTACTACATAAATTCAAAATTCAAAAACCAATAAAAAACAATTTTTCTAAGCGGTTTTCATGTTAAAATTACATATATTATGGCAAAAACGTGCTTGGCCCTTGGGGGTATTTTCTTATATATGGCTTGGCACGCAACGTGCTAAAGGATGATTCTACAAAATGGTAAAGAAGATTCTTGCAAATTCGCGCCATCTCTGTGTTAGGTCACATAGTTTCCTGGTACACATATTAATTTCCTTTCAGAAAGTAAGGTAACCTCATATTATATCAAAACCTAGATGCTTTCTTACTAATTACTGAATTGAAAATAGTTCTTTCAACTGATTTTAAATTAAATAAAACTTATATTATATACCTATATTACCTATATTATCATAAAACAAATTTTCATTGAAAAAATTATGAAAAATAAGAGATTGTGACATATTTCATGAAAAAATATATTTTTCTATTTGTATAGTATTTGCATACACTTTTGATGATTATTGTTTATATGCAGAATGTGTTTTACTTGCTTGACTTAAGTAACATATTCCGTTCTTCTAGTTCTTTCCGAATATTATTATAAACAACGCATAAGATAATTACAATTTACTTAGTGCATATTATTTCGTATTAATATTTACATTTAAACGCTTTCATGAATTCTCTAGTCAACTCATTTGGGTTAATATTTTTGCTGTAGAGTGTAGATGTTTCTATGAATTTTTTTTCAAAATAATTTGTTGAAACTTTTTGAAAAAATCATGGATCTATTGTTCCGCAAAAATTGACAATATTTGCACAATTTTCTCCTGCTAATGTTTCATGAATAAGCGTTAAATTAACTAAACCATTCCCAAATCTGATCTTTTCCTGGAACGTATTTGATGAGCGTTTCTTTAAAGCATTACCAAGATATTTATAATGACTGATTGATTAAGGAAATACGTGTTAAAACTCCTTTATAATAATTATTAAATATAATGTAAACACTACATATGTCTCGCCACAAAAACATTGAGAAAAAACATTGAAAACATTAAATTAATAAATTAAAGTTTGAAAAAGATATGTAGACGCTATATTTGTGTCGCCATGTTGTGATTTCATCAGGTGATAATTTATACAATATCTGTACTTATTATCACTTGATGAAACCACAGTGTGGTGAAACAAATATAGCGTCTACATTATATCTTTTTGAAACTTTAAAGGTTGTTATTAATTTAATATTTCCAATGTTTTTTACAATATTTTTTTTAATATTTACTTTCATTGGTCTGTATGCAGATTTCTTGTTCATAAAAGAACTATAAAAGCTACTTTTTCTGGAATAGTACTTTCGGAAATGTTGAATTTTCATTCTTTCTGTACTTTTCTCATAACATAGCTATCCCCGAGAATATTTTTCGAGTAATTCTTTACATTTGCACAATTTTCTTTATTATAAAACGTACGATTGCCTTCTTTTTTTTGAAGTTTCATGAAATTTCTGAACATTATTTTTATAATTTTCAATTATAAATTGTTTGGGATAAAAGGTAATTTCAGCTTTCCTAGAAATTTTCTAATAATGTCAATAGCATATCATAAAATGTGCATTAATATTATAGTAAATTCTAGATCTTAATTATTTGCATATAAACAATAATACTCTTACGGAGTATTGTTTCGCAACTGTATGAAATTTTAAATCCATGAATATTAATGTCATGAAAATACAATGATTGTTTTCTTTCTGTTGAGCTTAGAAAAGTAATATACAATTTTTAACAAGACACATTTATTTATATATTTTCAAAATATTCCGTTATACAGTACATGCATTTTCAACATATTTACCCCAAGCTTTCGTTAGATTGCTCATTTTATTTAATTCATTTATCCTTTACATGTGGAAACAAAAAGAAATCGTTAGATTTCAATGTTTTAGGCATCCAAGTACTAGATTGCTCGTCAGCAGTATCAGCTCGAGCTTCATCGTAATGCAAGATCGTCCTTTACGTCCTAAAATTTGGAACAAACAAACTAATGTATCAGTTGTAGATCTCGGTTTCCGGGTTGGAACCGCATCGAGTTAGGCGTAATTGCCAACGTTTCGTCCACTGTTTCAAGGGACATCTTCAGGGCTGTACGTAGATGTTCGTCGTTTCGCAGTAGCTTGAAGAATGCTATGACAGAGACCGGCACAACTTATAGTGGGGACCGGGTCAGATGGTGGCCTGCTATTGGCTGGGGACAATGAGCCAATGGCATGCGTCGTAAGGGCGTGGTGATTCTTAGTAGAGTTCAGTAGAGTTTGCCACGTCGGATGTGACCTATAGCCATCGTCTCTATTGAGATTGCGGGGATGTTTGTAAATTTCAATAGATTCACGGATTTTCCTAGAGAAATAATGCGATTCACGGGACAGAAGCTTGACATCTTTGAATAGAATTTGATGACCGGAGTTGAGTTTTTGTTCTGCCAGCGCTGAACCGGCTATATGTAACAGTCTAGTACAACGTTCATGTTCGGACACACGCACGCCGACTGGCCGCTTAGTTTCGCCAATGTACACACTGCCACACGAACACGGAATGCGATACACTCCTTGTGCTTGAAGCGCGGAGATATTTTGTCTTTAACCGAGGGTAAGTGGTCCGAAACTTTAGAATGGGGTCTGAAGACAGTTTTGATTTTATTTCTATGTAGAACCTTTCCTATATGATCGGTGATACCTTGAATATACGGTAAGAAGGCGGTGCTGATGTTAAGATCGGGTTCACTTCGAGGTTTGGGGTTACGATGTCGCACTATAGTACGGTGTATGTCGTAATTATTCTGGCGTAGGGTGTTAGAAACATGCTTCAGTTCGGAGGGTAGTGCCTTAGGTTCTGAGATAGAAGACGCACGATGTACAAGAGTATTGATGACCGCTTGTTTGTGTGCCGGGCGATGATGGGAAAACCCGTTCAGATATCGGTCCGTATGAGTCGGTTTCCTGTAAACCGTGTGGCCCAGTTTGCCATTGATATTGCGGGTCACTAAGACGTTTAAAAACGGGAGACTTCCGTCTGATTCCACCTCCATGGTAAAGCGAATGTCACGGTGCTGGGAGTTTAGAAAAAGTAAGAATTCATCTAAAGACGAACATTTACGTAGAGCCCTGAAGATGTCCCTTGAAACAGTGGACGAAACGTTAGCAATTACGCCTAACTCGACTCGGTTCCAACCCGGAAACCGAGATCTACATCTAGAGAACAACCGCGGAAACCTACACCTACATTTAATATATCAGTTTCCTAACAATACGACGGAAATATTAATCCTCTTTCAAATTAGTTTTGTTGAGGCGCATTAATTTTCAAAGATTCAAACTGCTAGGGATCATAGCAGTATATCGAAGTTTCATTACGTGTAGTTATATTGTACGCTATATGAAACGATTTATTAGCAAATCTATCGAGTGTACATCTGCACCATCTGATACGGTCTTGTTTTTGAACTTGAGTAAAATTTTGAGGAATTGAACGGGAGCAAAACTTAGATAACTTCAAATATTTGTAGAAAATAGTGTTAATTAGTCACACTAATCTTTAGGCTTGTTTAAATACGTCTTACAGGAACATTCTGATCCTCCCAATATTCATGTTCCAAGTAAGACCAATATTCCTCTCAGTAACGGCTGTTTTTGATTAAGAAAGTCGAAATGTGCCATTTAAGGAAATACGACGACCTCATAATTCATTGTACCGTTTTGCGGTAGTTAAGGAACATGGCTTGTCACCAAATACTACCTTGTTTTCCTCAACATATTTCTTTTTACTTAAAAATGAGATAAATTAGAATAATTGAAAATTAAAACCCTGAAATAAAAAACAAATCGATGTGGCCCTGTAACACAACTTTCCATCATATAAAGATCTCATTATTATTACAATAAAACAATTTGTTTAAAATTAAACAAAACGAAGTCAGCAATTTTGTAAATACGATATTAATGGTTAATGAAGCATGTTTTACGAAAAACGGTGCAATAAGTCTACACAATATTCATCAATGGAGTGATGAAGATCTACCTGTTATCATTGTTAATCATTCAGAACATCAGTTTAAAATCAACATCAGGCCTGGAGTTCTTGATAATTGCCTCTTGGGATCAATTAAGTTATCTCAGCATCTGAAAGAGCCTAATTACTTGGATTTTATTCAAAACACGCTTCCGAATTACTGAAACTATGTTGATTTGGCTACGCAAAGAGAAATGTTGTTTTTGTACAATAGTACGACACCAAATTATTTTTTTAACGTGCGGTATATTTTAAATAATCAGCGTTCAAGACACTGGATTGGACGTGTTGAAAAGGTACCAGTAAAATGTCCACCAAGATTACATGATTCTAATATTCTTGACTAGATTCGATTAAGTCTTTCTATTTTAAAATCAATAATATACTTTAGCTGAAAAGTAAGAGAAGAATGAATTTAGATCCCTAACATAAAATAATCATTCAATTGAAACTTTAATAAGTGATGAAGTGATGGACTTCATAGAAATATATGAAATAATTTTTTGGATAGATTTAGAATAAATAAAGGTATTAATTATAAAGTGGTTTATAAAGTAAAATTTTCGATACAATTTTTCCAATTATCAAAAGATACATTTTAGAAAGTCTACAGTGAGTACATATGAGTATACTTTGGCAATGAAAACTAGAATGTAATTTCAAGAAGAATCTTCATGTGAATGGTTAGTTCTATCTTTCTTTGCTAAGAAGTTATTATATGTTTTAAGTAATGATCTCTTCGAATGCTAATGGGGTAATAATATTTTAAGAAAATCAAAAACATTTATTGTGACCAATATAAAGCAACATCGAGACTACAGTAAATGTTCAAGAATTAGTTTTCGATCCAAATATTGTTTTCGATAAGTATTCCGTAGAATCTATGACAAACAAAAGCCTAATTACAGCCGAAATAGTTTAACATATTCTGCGATTCCTTGCAAATGAATGCTTTTTAAGTATAGCAAAAGATTTTAGTGGAACCTACAAACAATTGTACATTTTATTGAAACATCATGTTATACGTAATTTAGATATCGATGATAATATCCATCCACTTGACAATGAATATAATAGAAATGAGCAGTACCAGTACAAATTGAAATATATATAGTAAGTATTGTGATCAACTAAAACAAAATCATGAAAATTTAATTACAGTACCTTTATATATAAAAAATTAAAGAGAAAAATCAAGTATCGATAGAAAAAATATATTAATTTTCTATTTACAAAAATAAAACCTTCATACATCTTAATTATTAATAAAGAATTAAAGATTTCCTTGCAGAGTTTTTATAAATAAAAAATTGAAGAGAAAAGTCAAGTATGTATAGAAAAAACAGTTTTACTTTCTATATATAGGAAGAAAAGCTCAATATGTTTTATGGTAATTCGTTGTAAAATTTTTAAAACAGTAGAGGAAAATGTATGAAAATATAATAAATAACAAAATGTAGTGTTTGTGTTTTTTGATTATTTAATTTATTTCATTCACAACATATTTCATGGTTTTTACTTTATTATTATAAACAACTTTCCTCTCAATCACTTTCAATTAACATAATTTTCTAGAGAAAATATTTGGGTCTCTATTTATATTCATTTGTATTTATTAAAATTAGCGCGTATGTATTTTTAAAAATTGTTATTTATATTTATATCTTATTTATATTTGCGTCCGCAATACAGTTCAGTTCATTTTTCATTATTCTGAGGCTATATCTTCTATTAGTTTTATATATTTTGACTTTTCGACAAACATTTATGTTTGTCATGCTTGAAATAATTAAAAACTCCTCTATAATATTTTCTGAAAGAACTATTACAACGTAAAATAATTGAAAAGGAAATGATTATAAGACATTATCGTTAAAAATCCTACGTTTAAACATATGTGTAGATATGTTAATAATTATGTTTTCGAATAACAAACTTGTGTTTTAAAAACTATTTTTGTTACACTTTTAACAGTAATATTTAAATTTAACATAAAATATATAATATTATATGAGTTTGATTACAATAGCACTCTGAGAGTGATTTGCCAATAACTGACTTCTTCTTAATTGTAGAAAGTATATGTATGTTTTAAAATTGTATTATAAGTTAGGCGGACGTTTAGGGTAGACGTTATCGATGTTTATAATATGATGCGGAATTTTACCCTCTCGGTTGGGAACGTAGATATTACACAAAAACGAGACTAAACATATACAATACGTCTCTATATAATGCATAATGATTATTATAATTCTTCTCTCCTTAAGTCGAGAAATGAAGCTTCCCGAAGTTCTCGTGTATTATTTATATTTGGTCACCTACTTCTTTTAGATAACCCTTTTTTTAAAGGTCAGGATGCTGATTTGGTTCATGAAGATTTTTTGTTGTTGCACTGACTTTCTTCTATGCGAACAGGCGTTGCATGGCGTGTATTCTTCGATTCTTGCACATTTTTCTGATGTAATCCAGTAATCTGTGTTATTGAGTAAAAGGAAGGGTTCTGTGGGTATTGGCATAGTATTAAAGACAGGACCAGAGTATAACTGGAAATATTTGTATGGGACAGCAACTATAGGTGTATGGATTTTCAACAGCTTTGGCTGTAACTAACACTTGAGTTGAAACGTAAAGGCTGTCTCTATGTTGTTCAATAAATTTTGGATAGAATATAACTGTATCATTAAACTGTAAATGACGGTAAATCAGAAAGCTTGCTACAACATTTTGATGAATTCGAATTTCTATAAAATATTTTAATTTGTTTTCAACGTCTCAAAGCTATTATGGTATATGTTTTACTAACTCTTTCAAAATGTTTTTTTTGAGTTTTGATCACACATGGTATTATACAATTTTTCATTATTTTTATACAAATTTATGAATTGAGAGTCAATATTGATCAGAGTCTAAGGTACCAAATAGGCATTTTGAGTATTTTGAGCATGAACTTTGCGTTCGTCAGACCCGTGTCCATTGCTATCTGGAATAAAACGTTGAGGTTTCAAGAATGATTGATGATAAACTTTGTAATTTATTTTGATTTTATTATCATCTACAACAGTAGGGTTTATAGTAGTAATAAAAGGTGGAGTACTTTTTTTCGATTCAGTAAACCTTGTTTGTTTACGGTGGAGAGGTTCATTTATATTAATATCGGGATTTTTTCTTGCTTTATTAATTTTTTCTAAGTTTTCTCGTTGTTTATCTACTAGCTTATTATGAATTATTGTATTTAGAATACTCAAATTTTCGGAATGGTTTTGAATGTACTGTGTGATTTTGTCTTCTTCATTTAATTCGAATGGGTTCTTATAATCGGGTTTTTCTCTAATGACTTGGAAGGATGTATAGTTTGTAGCATTATATACGCTGTTATTATAATGGAGTACAGCATAATTCATAAGGTTTAACACGGTTTCTCGTTTCTTTTGTTCTTTTAAGATTCTAAGGCTTTCAGCTAGAGTGGAATGAAGGCGTTCTATTGGACAGTTGCTGTTAGGATTGTAGATTGTTGTATAATGCAACTGAATTTAATGTACTTTGAAAAAATCTTGAATGACATCATTTTTGAATTCAGTACCATTATCACATGTTATTTTTCGTGGAAGACCGAAACGACTTATGAATAATATGAGTTTATTGATGGTTTCTATGGAATTTGGGCTTTGTAAAGAGTAAGCTTGTCCAAATTTTGAAAAGCTGTTAGCAATTGTAATAAAACATTGTCCCAAGAATTTGTAGGTATCTATGTATATGTGATCGAACGGTTCATGCCCTAAAGGTGTTGGTTTGAAAACGAGTTTTGTTGGATGACGTTCCTATTTGAATTTTTGACAAATGTCACATATGCTTATATACTTTTTGACATCTTTATCCAAACTAGACCAGTAACACGATTGTTTGATCGCTTGTGTTTTAAAAACAATTAATTTACACGTTTAACAGTAATATTTAAATTTAACATAAAATATATAATATTATATGAGTTTGATTACAAAGCACTCTGACAGTGATTCGGAACAACTGACTTATTCTTAATTGTACAAAGTATATGTATGTTTTAAAATTGTTTATTATAAGTCTCTGTACTCGTAGGCGGGCGTTTAGGGTAGACGTTATCGATGTTTATAATATTATGTGGAATTTTACCCTCTCGGCTGGGAACGTATATATTACACAAATACGAGACTAAACATATACGTCTCTTTATAATGCATAAAGATTATTATAACTATATGTGTGTATCTTTCTTGTATATATTTATGTCTTTTTGTAAAATAAATAAACTTAGGGGCGACAACGACACCACGAGAAATACTTTAAAATACCGGAATGATAAAGAACACCAAGGAAAGCGTGTTACATTTGTGGCTTCTCATAAGTGTAAATAACAAATTAATGTTATTATTTCGAAAGCTATACAGAACAGAAATAAAATTCCACACATGCAAGCATTGGTAGCAGAGGGTAGTTTTTTAAAACGAAACAATACATCGTAGTTTTAAAAACAAAGTAGTCTTTCTAAGGTTATTAAAACAAAATTTATAATAAAGCAAAGTGCGAATCCGACGTCCAAGACTATCAACGCGAGAAGAAGGTACTTACCAGATGAGAGAAAGTGAGCCGAAATATTTTGTAATGTACCTTACCGGTTATTATATATTATATTATATTACATTGTTTTTCTAATTATTAGTTTACGCACTGTATACTATATTATATTATTTTTGTATAGTTATCTCACACATATTTTTAACTTCTTTCTCACGGTACCTTGAACTTGTTACGTGCGGAAGTTATTAAACAGTCTTGTTTAGTCTAAAAATTTCATATAAATGATCTGAAGGAACTAACACAGAAAGGCTACGATTTCTTATGTTCATATTTTAGCTCGCATATACATAGTACGTATAGTATGTCAGCTACACAATAAGTACATGTACATAGTTACAGATATGTAAATTATTTACATGTTTGTTTCATATTGTATTACACAATAAGTGTAACAATTCATATTCAAAGTCATATACAACTATCAATAGTAATATTAATAATAAGAGTGATAATAGTAGTTAGTAGTTATAATTATGTTTTGCGAATTGTTTAATAAAATAACTTGTTAAATAATAATACTTGGTAAAAAGAAAATGTGTTATTAATTCCGAGTAGTTCATTACTATTTCCTTATCAATTCGTATAGATATCCTATATCAGGGTTGCATGTTTTTGCCTGCATCAACACATTGTAGATTATATACATTTTTGAATATTTAATATTTTCGGTTAATATAAATAGCAATCTAAAATTTTCGAACACATTAGAAAGTGCAGTTGCCTTAAAGTAAAATGAACGTATTTTCCCAAATTTTTAGGTCATGTACAAAGTAACGACAAATTAAAAGATATCGATGTAATTAAATTAAACGAAAGGTTAATTAGAATTCAAGCTATAATAAACGATTTTGATAAAATTCATGACGCTATAGAGATTATAACAGAAAATGTGAAAATAATAATTATTAAGAAATAACAATTGCAAAGGAAATTATTAAAGATTTTGAGAAATGAACAGTAGATGAAACACGATTTTCCGCATCCTCTGGATTGACGACAATAATTTAAATCAAAATCATACGCAGAGTGAGCGCATAAAATTACCAAAATTTAGAGAATTGGTTAGAGTTTCTCTAGGAATGTGGTCGTATGACGAGCGAGTCGTAGAAGAATACATTTTGTTTATTAACTGTTACCATTATTTAAATATACGTTTAACCTTACATACATTTATATACTCTCTGCAACCTATCTGACAGTTTCGCAACACTATGAATGTTTAATTTTTAAATGAAAGCATCAATGAAATTAAAAGAACTTTACACGCGTCTTTGGAAGAGGAAGCGGAAGATTATAAAATCCCTTGAACTTAATGCTAGAAATTATTCAATCGCTGCATTGTTCGAACGTTTTAGCAATATTCTGTTGTTAGTGCATTAGGCGAATACTTGACTGGTTTTCGGAAATTGTGCACGCGTTGGAAAAATATACTTTTATTGTATATTTAATTTCATCATCGTTGAACCAGGCAACCTATAGACAACGGAAAAATTCGAAGGCTAGTAAGAACATTACATTCAACGATGCCGCCACAGTATAGCCTGAGAGTTGGTTTATGATGAACAAACTTACCCTTTACGTAGAAAAAACAACAAGGTTGTCCTTTACATCAGCCCGAATTAAGACACCGGAAAACGCGGGTATAACCTTTAACACACGGCTTACATGGTGGGCACATTTCGACGGGTTGGCAGGCGGGCTCTCTTCTGCAATATACGCTATACGACGAATGAGAAGTATAGCTAATAAGGAGGCTGCAGTCACCACATATTATGCCCTTTTCCATTCCCTTATGAGCTATGGTATAGAGCTGTGGGGTGAATCAGCGTATGTAGAAGACATATTTGTTCTACAAAAAAAGAATTGAGAGAAATTGCGCAAGTGAGCCAAACCACACATTGTAGACCGCTTTTCTTACAAAATAAGATAATGTCCTTAGCATCCACCTACATCCTCAAACAAGTAATGCGAGCGAAATCGGAACTTCCGACATTAATGAGGAAACGAGATCTAACCAAGCCAAAACTTAGATCCGGCAACCAAATTGGGATTCTGGCTCATAGACTCTCGACCACCATGGCTCAGCAGAGGTATCTGCAATTCTTTAATGCCCTTCCAGGTGCATAGATGGAGAAACCTTATCTGGAACTCAAGACGCTCCTAAAAACTCATCTGGTAGGCAATGGCTTCAACACAGTTGCTGAGTTTTTGGAGAATATTAAAAACGTTCAAACTAAGAGCGTAACCTGACATATTTTGTTGGCATACACACATACACACTTGCGCTCAAGTACACACGTAGGCAAAAACACGCACACACCAGTTCATACACTCACAACACATTACACAATAGTTTACTTATTGACCTTATTGCTGTATATTTTGTATATATGTTTTGTTGGTACAATAAAACTTTATTCTATCTATTCTATTCTATTCTACTCTATCCTATTCTATTCTATTTTATCCTATTCTATAAAAGCGAAAGCAGATTTGTCAGACATTATAATTAAATCGCGCTGAAAGGAAACATAATTGAAGCAGTATTGGGGTTTATTAAATACCAACGAATGCCAACAATTCACTGTCAAATCTAGAATATGCAGTAAACGGCATTATATACAAAATTGCGCAGATTTCCTTAAATGAAATAATCGAAAACGCATTAGACCAAAGGCTATGTTTAAATTGCTTACGTGGAGGACATAATACAAGCATCTGTCGAAAAGGCAATTGCAAAAATGTGACACGAAACATCACACATTATTTCTTAATAAAGTATGACACTTTCAAGCCGTAGTTTTTTTCTTTTAGCAACAGCGTATATATACAGGTTTTAGATACCTTCAAGAATACACATTCCATTCGTGCATTGCTTCATTCAGGCTCTCAGTCAAGCTTTCTGACAAAGGAATTATGCAATAACTTCAAGTGGAAGACTTTCACGACCAATATTACGGCAAGTGGATTGAATCAAATACTGTCAAATATCGATGCTCAATCTTACGTAACAATTCAGTCACTACACAGTCATTTCACAATCGATACGAAATGTCTGGAGATACCACAAATTACAGGAAATTTATCTAGCGTAACAGTACGTGTTTCCGGTCTCAATATTGGGAATAATAAAATTAGCTAACCCTTCATTTTTTAGACTGGGCAAGGTATATATGCTAGTTGTGGCGAATATTTTTTGGCAAATTTTGAGAAGAATTGGAAAAATACCGTTGGGACCTATATAATACGCCTATTCTTCAAGAAACGAGATTCGGTCGGATTGTTTCTGAAGCCATAAGTAAAACTTGCGAATCCACAATTGTATGCAATTTCAGTCGGAATCTTGATGTGCAGTACCAACTAGCGCGATTTTGGGAAATGGAAGAATATTCTGTATAAACGTGCAGAAGACGGTCTATTTATTGTTTCAATCCCTCTTAAAGATTTGATTTTTGCGAGTGGTTTTCGATGCTTCAGCTCCAAGAAGTAGTGGACTTTCTTTAAACAACATTCAAATGCAGGGCCCCACATTATAAAATAATTTTATTAAGATTTGACCAACATAAATATATGATAGCTGCAGATATATTCAAGATACCGCCAAATTTTCATAAAACTCTTTCGAAGTATTCGAGCTGAATATTGTAACATATGGAAAAACATCCGCCTCCTTTCTAGCGGTGCGGTGCTTGTTTGAATTTGCCGAAGAAAAGCCAGTGACGTACCCACAATGCACAGAAATAATCAAGAGCAATTCCTATGTAGATAATTTTTTAACAGGGCGCAGTCTATTGAGAAGGCTGCCGCGATCGCAAAAAACATAACGGATATTCTAAAGCAAAGTCAACTCGATTCTATTCGAACGAGCCTAAAGTTTTAAAATACACGATAGCGCACAATAGCCCAATGAAGGAAATAGAGTGCTGAAAATTAAAATGCCAAGACTTTAGAATTGACTGGAGTCCAACAACTGGCATGTTAATGTACAACATCGGATTCGAATATTTGATCCTCTTGACTTACTGAGCCTATGCGTACTTAATGCAAGATTATTTTTGCAGCAACTGTAGTTTGAAAGAGTTTTTTGGAATGAACGACTTCCAATGCAGATGTACTCGTTCTGGAATAAATTTCAAGGTAAACGTTTGAATGAGTTTAAAATCAATCGTTATGTATTGTGTTATAGTTATAGGCAATAAACCTTGCTGACTGGCGATCCATAGATTTTCGGATGCATCAGAAAAGGCTTACGAAAGATGGGTTAGTCCATTGAGAACGGAAACTTTACCTCGGTGAGAACTTTTAGGCGCATTTATTTTAGCTAGGCTTGCTAATAAAGTTTCAACATCGTTACGTTTAAGTTTTGACAGGCGCATATTTTGGTTTGACTCCATTATTTTGCGTGGATGGCTAAGCCTGACTCCAAACAAGCTTAAAACTCAGCTTGCATTAGTAGAGTAGAGTAGCAGAAATAAAGGAGCTAACTACCAGCAATACATGGCGATACGTGTGAGGAAAGGATATCCTATCTAGGTGCGTAATGTCTCATAATATTGAAAACTTACTCCTTACTGTTTAATGTTATGGGGATTGATTTTAATTTAAGATCGTAAGGGTCACGATGCTACATCGGACCTTTTATATGTTTTGCCACTGCATTTAGAACTCGGATTTAACAACTCGGATTAAGAACTCGGATTTAACAAAGGATGCTTGCAATTTGTGTCGCGACGCGGAAAACCATCTCAAATTTATTGCGATAATGGTTCGAATTTTGTTTCTGCCAATTATAAGTCGCTTTCTAATTAACTGAAAAAAATAAAAATTTCCGATTTGTAAATTTATTCTTCCTTATTCTCACCATTTTGGTGGATTATAGGAGGCAGGCTTCAAATCAGACAAACTTGAAACGGATCTTGAACAATGCTCATCTTACGTTCGAAGAATTAGATACTGTGTTGTTCCAGGTATAAATAGTACTAAACTCTCGACCTTAGTTTCTCCTGCCTTTCGACTCTAATAACCTGACTCTTCTTACTCCGACTCACTTTTTAATTGGACGAATGCTGACGTCCTTTTCCCAATATTGCATAAGAAATGTTCTACTGTATCGAATACCAAGATACCAACTTGTCCAGCAATGTCAACAACATTTTTGGGTCCGTTGACAGAAGGAATATGATACAAGACGAGCTCAAGATTAGTTCTATGACTCTACCTTACGATGTAATATTGGGAAGGTATTGCTGATACACCCTGGATATGATGGAGTAGGAAGTGTGTGTGTATGTGTTATGTGTGCGCGCGCGCCTGCGTATGTGTGTGAGTGTGTGTTATGTGTGCGTTCGTGACTATGTGTGTATCTTTCTTGTATATATTTATCCCTTTTTGTAAAATAAACTTAGGGGCGACAACGACACCTCGGTATTTGAAAGTATCAAATACCGGAACGATAAAGAACACAAACCAAAGCGTGTGACAGTTGTCGTTTCTTAAATGTTTAAATAACAAATTAGTGTTATTACTTTGAAGCCTATACAGAATAAAAGTAAAATTCTACTACACACAAATAATTATACACAATAAACTTTCCGAAAAAAAATTATTTGAATGAAGATAATAGAACAATAATAGAACGGTAGTTAATATATGTCAAATTAGTGCCATTGAACTTTATTATAAATAACGTTTAGAAGTCTGTTACAAATTTACTTATAAACAAAGCTCTAATGAACTATCAGGCGCATTTATAGTAAAAATATTAGAAGAGACAATTAAGTCAAATTCGTTGAATTAAATAAGGTTACTCATTTTTGAAACGGCAGATATGATTTTATAAAAATTATGACCGTGTTAGTCAGGACAATTTCGACAAGTAATTAGTGTGTTTCCTTTACCGTTTCAGAAATATATATGTATAAATTTAAACGTATTGCGAGAGCCGGAAGACAAATTTCGCATTGGTAATGTTTGGTGAATTATACATAATTAAGAATTCCATATCAATAACTGTTACTAAAACTATCAGCACGCCATTTACTAAAAATAGATGTATTAAATATTCATCGTACGTAAATTTTTATTTATAGACATGTCTAAAGCCTCTAATTACTATGGTGTAGAATTACATAAACAGATATACGTTAATTGGTTTATCTTAAAACATTACGAAATATATTTAGAGCTTTAAGAATTAGAGCCAAACATCTTCCTTCCAACTCAAATCACTTGCGATGGTCTTATGTTTAGTAGAGTACTAACAAGTATGTTTTGTACGTTTCCTATAAATGAGCGTGTTTTGCGAGAAATGTAAAAAGTTTGCGCAACGTTCCATAGTAAAAAGACCAATTCGACAAAATTGTTCTTTGTTTATTGGCTTGATAGAGGCGGTAGTTAATTTAATGGCTTCCTCTGCTTGTAATTGTTGTTTTTTTTTACCGAACATACAAAAGAGTAAGGTGTGTTATAAAGAAGTGACGGTCTACCGCTCAAGCGGATAATGATCAATTTATACGGAGTAGAAACATGCTATACGAAGGAAGGCGTCACATTATGCCAACAGATCAATTTATTAACTGTTTCCCTCTCCAATGCTTGTCTATGTTATAATTTAATGTTACGTTGGTAGTTATCTTGTTGGACTAGTCAGAGTGACACATATTAAGCGATCTTTAATATTGTTCGCGTTCTTGATGAACGGTTTTCGTGAGATTTAACCGTCATTGTTCTATATATATATATATATATATATATATATATATATATATATATATATATATATATATATATAGTAAACCTAATCAGTAGGCGATTAAAGGTCTGTATATTACTTCAAAATATATGTATTTAAAAAACTCTACATGTTTCGGCTGTATACGCCTTTTTCAAGAGAATACAAAATATGAATGACAGGATATAAATGTCAAGTAATTAAGTTGCTATGGTTTAAATTATTCAAAGATACATTCTAGTAATAATAATAAATCATGCCTTAGTATTCCAAAAAATAGATAACAAGGTGTGAAAATATGTGTTGTTCGCTGCTAGCAATTTGTGTCTCCTTCTGGGTATGAACTTGTGTGTTGGTTGCTGCTGGCAGCTTGCGTCTCTCTATGGGTGTGTGGTTTTGTGTGAGAGCGTAAGTGTAGGGTTTTGTATGTCGGTGCGTTCGTGCGTGTGTTTAGTGATCGGTCGCATGAATTTAGAGAGGTCGGATAACCAGCCGTTGCGTAGGGCCGCCAACCCTTTCCCGACAACTTCTTTACAATTCCGTGCAGTACTTCGACGGTCTGACCCCCGCCCCAAAAGGGTTGGCGGCCCTACGCAACGGCTGGTTATCCGACCTCTCTAAATTCATGCGACCGATCACTAAACACACGCACGAACGCACCGACATACAAAACCCTACACTTACGCTCTCACACAAAACCACACACCCATAGAGAGACGCAAGCTGCCAGCAGCAACCAACACACAAGTTCATACCCAGAAGGAGACACAAATTGCTAGCAGCGAACAACACATATTTTCACACCTTGTTATCTATTTTTTGGAATACTAAGGCATGATTTATTATTATTACTAGAATGTATCTTTGAATAATTTAAACCATAGCAACTTAATTACTTGACATTTATATCCTGTCATTCATATTTTGTATTCTCTTGAAAAAGGCGTATACAGCCGAAACATGTAGAGTTTTTTAAATACATATATTTTGAAGTAATATACAGACCTTTAATCGCCTACTGATTAGGTTTACCATATCATACCAAGGTCACGAAGTTATTATATATATATATATATATATATATATATATATATATATATATATAGATATTATATAAATTATATAAATATACCAAATTATGTTGTCGGGAAGTACTATATTACTCAATTTCTTAATTTTCACTTTAATTTATAGTTATTCAATGTTATTTGTTTGGTTTTAAAAAGAGAAAAAATTATTTCGAAATAGAACAAGAATTAGAAGGTATTAAACATAATATCGTTTGTCAATAAAATAGAATGGCTTATTTTAACCACAATCCCTTCCATAATTAATATTTAATTCGATATGAAATATTTATCTTTAGCAAATATCAGTAATGATATTTGCCATAAAGTTTTGAACTAATTGTCTGCCTCTTTTGATAAGGCAAGTAATATAAACCACATTCTGGTAGAAACCGACGATCTTAAAGAATAAATGCTTTTAAGGAATTTTCGTTGATTTCATTCACACACACACACACGCACACACACACACACACACACGGACAAACACACACACATACATAAATATATATATATATATATATATATATATATATATATATATATAACAATTGATAAATTATTGGAGTTTTTCGGCTTTTATATGAAATATTTACAAATATCAAGTTAGTATGTACATACATACATCCATATATATATATATATATATATATATATATATATATATATATATATATGAAAAATTTTGTGAAAAACTTATCTGCGCGGAATGTGCATATATCGATATTTCACTGTTTTTTACAGATCATCAGTGCACCTTACCGAAGACAGACATGATATTCACTTCTATACTACGTGTATATATACGAACTGTAATGAACTTCATGTGTATGAGAATTAATAATTATTAAATCTCATTTTACATGCGATTGTCGCTATAATTTGTTGCATTTAATTCTACAATTCGGCAAATCACTTTTGCCCTAGATTGTAGACGCAACAAGCCGCGACATCAACTGTACAAGTTGTCAGTACAAATGAAAAATTTTGTGAAAAACTTATCTGCGCGGAATGTGCATATATCGATATTTCACTGTTTTTTACAGATCATCAGTGCACCTTACCGAAGACAGACATGATATTCACTTCTATACTACGTGTATATATACGAACTGTAATGAACTTCATGTGTATGAGAATTAATAATTATTAAATCTCATTTTACATGCGATTGTCGCTATAATTTGTTGCATTTAATTCTACAATTCGGCAAATCACTTTTGCCCTAGATTGTAGACGCAACAAGCCGCGACATCAACTGTACAAGTTGTCAGTACAAATGAAAGATTTTGTGAAAAACTTATCTGCGTGGAATGTGCATATATCTATATTTCACTGTTTTTTACAGATCATCAGTGCACCTTACCGAAGACAGACATGATATTCACTTCTATACTACGTGTATATATACGAACTGTAATGAACTTCATGTGTATGAGAATTAATAATTATTAAATCTCATTTTACATGCGATTGTCGCTATAATTTGTTGCATTTAATTCTACAATTCGGCAAATCACTTTTGCCCTAGATTGTAGACGCAACAAGCCGCGACATCAACTGTACAAGTTGTCAGTACAAATGAAAAATTTTGTGAAAAACTTATCTGCGCGGAATGTGCATATATCGATATTTCACTGTTTTTTACAGATCATCAGTGCACCTTACCGAAGACAGACATGATATTCACTTCTATACTACGTGTATATATACGAACTGTAATGAACTTCATGTGTATGAGAATTAATAATTATTAAATCTCATTTTACATGCGATTGTCGCTATAATTTGTTGCATTTAATTCTACAATTCGGCAAATCACTTTTGCCCTAGATTGTAGACGCAACAAGCCGCGACATCAACTGTACAAGTTGTCAGTACAAATGAAAAATTTTGTGAAAAACTTATCTGCGCGGAATGTGCATATATCGATATTTCACTGTTTTTTTTGTTTTTAATTATAGAATTAAATGCAACAAATTATAGCGACAATCGCATGTAAAATGAGATTTAATAATTATTAATTCTCATACACATGAAGTTCATTACAGTTCGTATATATACACGTAGTATAGAAGTGAATATCATGTCTGTCTTCGGTAAGGTGCACTGATGATCTGTAAAAAACAGTGAAATATCGATATATGCACATTCCGCGCAGATAAGTTTTTCACAAAATTTTTCATTTGTACTGACAACTTGTACAGTTGATGTCGCGGCTTGTTGCGTCTACAATCTAGGGCAAAAGTGATTTGCCGAATTGTAGAATTAAATGCAACAAATTATAGCGACAATCGCATGTAAAATGAGATTTAATAATTATTAATTCTCATACACATGAAGTTAATATATATATATATATATATATATATATATATATATATACATAAGTTAAACTTAATAAGTCGGCGATTAAAGGTCTGGTTCATTACTTCAAAGTATATATATTTAAAACAACCCTACATGTTTCGGCAATGATGCCTTTGTCAAGGGAATAAAAAATATAAATGTCAAATAATTGAGTTGCTATGGTTTAAATTATTCAAAGATACATTCCAATAATAATGGAATGTATCTTTGAATAATTTAAATAATTTAACAACTATCCCTTCCGTAATTAACATTTAATTTGATATGAAGTATTTATCTTTGGCAAATATCAGTAATGATATTTGCCATAAAGTTTTGAACCTTTTTAGAAATGGTCCACATCAACAGAGACACAAATAACATAAATTATATATATATAACTGGCTATACATTCCTTACGGAATTGGAGCCGCTGCTTGATCTCTTCTGACTATCATTATGGGGCGGTTCGTCACTCCTCTCCATTTTCTTGTTTGTTTGTATTTACAGGTTGTCATGTTTCTTTGCTTAATCTGCTATTTGCCTCCATACCTTTCTATCCTTTATCTTCTCTCGCCAGTTAATGATTCCCATGGCCCTTATGTCATTAATCACTTGGTCCTCCCATCTTAACTTAGGTCTTCCTTTGGATCCACTTTCCTGCGGTTTCCATTTCATTATTTTCCTTGATATTGATTCTTCCTCCTTTCTCATTATGTGTCCATACCATCGTATTCTTTTCGATTTGATTTCCTTTACTATATCTTCTCCGTTTAGTATTTCTCTTATAGTTTGATTAGTTAATCGTCGATACTGCTCCTCGCTTATCCTCTCCGGTCCATAAATCCTTCTAATTATCTTCCTTTCGAAAATTTTTAAATTTTCTGCGTCCCTGCTTGTAATGCACATAGTTTCCGCCGCATATAAGACTGTCGGTCTTATCGCTGTTTTATACACTTTCAATTTTGTTTTCCTACATATCTTTTTACTTCTCATTATCTCCCTATACCTGTAGTATGCGTTGTGTCCCGATTTTATTCTTTGTGCTATTTCTATACTTCTATCGTTTTTATTACTTATAATCGTTCCGAGGTATTTGAAGGTTTGTACTTGTTCAAACCTGCGGTCTCCCATCCGTATTTCCTTCCCATGTTCTGCCTGTTTCCTACTCACTCTCATATATTTCGTTTTCTTTTGATTTATCTCTTGACCTCGTTTCCGTGCTTCTCCCTCTATCCTCTTTATTATTTTTTCTATACTTTTCTTGTCCCTTGCCATTACAGCAATATCATCGGCATATGCAATCACTTGTATTGATTTCTGTATTAAGGATCCGGTTATTTCACAACTTCGTATGGTTCCTTCCAAAGCTATGTTAAATAGTGCCGCCGAAAGTCCATCTCCCTGTCTTACTCCTTTTGGTTGTTTTATTGCATTTGTCATCCGTTCTTCTGTAATTACAGCTGCTTTTGATTCATCTAATGTCATTCTGATTAGCCTTTTTATCTTTTCTGGCATTCCCAATGTTGTTGCTTCCTTCATGATAGTTTTCCTTTCCAAACTGTCAAACGCCTGTTTAAAATCGATGTATATTAAATGTAGGTCTATATCTCTTTCATAGCATTTTTCTACAACTTGGCTTAATGAGTGAATTTTATCGATTGTTGACTTTCCCTGCATGAATCCGTTCTGGTACTCTCCTATCTCTCTTCTTAGGTATGTATTCAACCTTTTTAATACGATTGATGTTAATACTTTGTATACTATGTTTAGTAATGTTATTCTTCTATAATTATCACATTTTGTTAAATCACCATTTTTTGGTATTGGTATTATGATTCCTAGTCGCCATTCTTCGGGCATTGATTCCTTTTCCCATATTTTTAATAATAGGTCGTGTATTCTCTCTCTTAGTTTTTCTCCTCCATTTTTTAGCATTTCATTACTAATGTTATCTGATCCTGGGGCTTTTCTATCCTTTAAGTTATTGATAATATCATTCACTTCCTCTGCTGTTGGTTCTTTTATAATTTCTTCTTCTAGGTTATCTATTCTTTCATCTTCGCTGGTACTTTCCTCTATGCTTATCGTATTTTCCATATATTCCTGCCATTGATTTTTATTTATTCTGGTTATTACATTCTTCCTTTTTTGTTGCTTTATCTGTCTGTATAACTTCGTGTTATTCTTATTGTCCCTTTCTAATTCGTCCATCCTTGTCTCTAACCATTTTATTTTTTTTCTCTTATGAGTTTTGTTCCTTCCTTTCTTATTTGTTTGTATATTTCGTAATCTTCATCTTTACTTGTTCTTATCCACTCCAACCTTGCCCGTCTCTTCTCCCCTATCACGACTTCGCACTCATTATCAAACCATCCAGTTTTCCTCTTTATTTGTTTTCTCTTCAACACTTTATCTGACGCATCATTTATTACGTTTTTAATGTTATGCCACTCCTCTTCTATGTTCTCATTTTTTCCTCTTTTATCTAATTGTGCTTTGATCTCCTCTTGGTATTTTCTTTTACTTTCATCATTATTTAGGCTTTCTACATTCCATTTTTTAGGTATCCCTTTGGTTCTACAGTTTCTAATCATTCTTAGCTTTGTTTTTGCTATTACCAAGTGATGATCCGTATTCACACTTGTTCCTCTATAAGATCTAACGTCCTCTATTAAATTTTCTCTTTTCTTTTTGATTAGCATATGATCTATTTGGTTTCCTCTTTTTTGTCCTGGGAATGTCCATGTGATTTTATGTTCCTTTTTATGCTTGAATTTTGTGCTTACGATAAATAACTGCATTTCTTCTGCTAGGTTGCATAATCTTGTCCCATTGTCAGTGGTCGATTCATGAATTGTTTCCCTTCCAGCTACATTCCTTAGGTGTTCTTCCTTACTTATTTTTGCGTTGAAATCCCCTAGCACTATCAACGTATCATGTTTTGGTATCATTTCGCATGTTTCTTCAATTTTTTCGTAAAATGCGTCTTTTTCTTCTGGTAGTGATACTTCAGTTGGTGCGTATGCGTTTATTATTGATATATTCGCTATTTCGTTTTTTATTCTTATTTTATTTCTGAAGTTCTTGTCTAACATGAACGCCGTTCCATTCCTTCCTTGTTTTTCTTCTCCTGCATACAACACACAATACTCTCGCTTGTCTATTCGCCCCTCGTCTTTCCACCTCACCTCCTGTAATGCCAGAATTCCTATTTTGTATCTCTCCATTTCTCTGCTTATTTCTTCCATCTTTCCTATTTCCATCAATGTTTTACATAAATTATAGATCTGATACTTTATACTGATACTTTATTTTAATATACTGGGTTTGACTGTTAGTTAACGATCTTAAATCGTTTTGTTATTTGGTCCATATGTTGTTTTAATTTATATTGCATTATATTTTTTATTTTTCATGTTTTAACTTTTCATATACATGTTTTTTTAAAAGTTCTTAGGGCTTGTTTCTATAGTTACTTTATTTTTTATATCTAATCATTTTTATATTTTGTACGTCAATTTTATTATTTTTCAACTCTACATTTTGTAAGTATTTTTACTACTGTTTTATACTCTTATTTATTTTTTGTTATTTTTCTCATTAATCTTGTAGTTACCCCAAAAGAAGCGACAGTCTGTTGCGAAATAGAGGGTTATTTAATAAAAGAGTTTTTTTTTCTTAATTGACCGCTTACCCGAATTTAAATAAATTTATATATATATATATATATATATATATATATATATATATAATTAATTGAAAAGAAATTATCGACCGTGATATATTATCAAAAATTAATTAAAATTGCGGTAAGCGGTCAATTCAAAAACTCCTTTATTAAATTACCCTATATTTCGCGACAGACTTTGTCGCAAAAAAAGAAAAAGTTCTTAAGGCTTGTTTCTATAGTTACTTTATTTTTTATATCTAATCATTTTTATATTTTGTACGTCAATTTTATTATTTTTTAACTCTACATTTTTTACCCCAGAAGAAGAGACAAAGTCTGTCGCGAAATATGGGGTAATTTAATAAAGGAGTTTTTTAATTGACCGCTTACCCGAATTTTAATTAATTTTTGATATATATATATATATACAGGGAATCCAGAAACTCTCCTGACAAACGAAGACCGGAGTTTCCTCAGATAATTTTAAGACAATTAAACCCAAATTCACCTAGTCCGAAAATGCTTCCTAAGGGAGCTAGAGTTCTTTGAAGATGGCGCCTTGTATTAATTTTTTTTTAATTCCTCCAGAACGCTTCTATTTAGAAAAACAAAAACTGGTATGCTTATTTATCCTCCAGAGATGAATCGATTCCATCAATTGCGAATTTCTAGTACCGGCCATAGGCGTCCGTTTTGGGTAGGTCAACGGTTATTTTAAGGCATAACTTTTTTGTCTTTAACTTTTAAGCATTTCTAACACTAGATTATTAAATTTTCATGTATTCAAGTACTAAAATGTACTCTTACTTTAAGTCGGTAGGATACACCGTTTTCTAGAAAAATCGATTTGTAAATTTTTCGTTTTTTCTTCATTAAAGTTCAATTTTTTATTTTTTGCAATAGTTAGCGCTGAACTGCCAACAGAAGTAAAACCTACGTTTTTCATTGTCAAATTGTTGTCAGTTCGCGAAGTTTATCTTTTCATTTTTTACTTTGTGTTATTCAAACACAACGATTTCAATTAAAAAAAAAATGGTTTTTACTAATGAGGAATACGCCGATATGTATTTAGTTTATGGCGAAATGAGGTGTAACGCTCGAGCGGCGCAAAGTAGATACGCTGAAAAATTTCCCAATCGTCAGCATCCCACTTACTCAACATTTACAGCTCTTCATCAACGATTAAGAGAAACAGGTTCAGTGGTACCAAAAAATAATGCAACAGGGAGACATAATGATGTAACAGCAGAACATGAAGATGTTATTTTAATGGAAGTTGAGGAAAATCCAGAAATTAGCGTTCAAAGACTATCTGCCATGTACCCCACAATTTCAAAATCTTCCGTAGGAAATATCTTTCACAAAGAAAATTTATATCCTTTTCATTTTACAAATGTGCAAGCACTGTTAGAAGGAGATTTTCCTGCTCGCGTAGAATTCGCTAGATGGTTACAAAATCAGAAAAATCAAGACGAAGATTTCTTCAGGAACATTTTGTTTGGTGACGAAGCCACATTCTCAAAAAATGGAATTTTTAATGTACATAATGCACATTATTATTCGTACGTTGGTGACAATCCCCACGTTGTTCAAGAATTGAAGCATCAGCATAGGTTTAGCATAAACGTCTGGATAGGAGTAGTTGACGATTATCTACTTGGACCTGTGGAATTACCTGCTCGTTTAAATGGTGCTGATTACTTACATTTCCTGCAAAATATTTTACCTGATTTGTTAGTTGAGGTGCGTTTAAATATTCGGCAAAACTTATGGTTTCTACAGGACGGCTGTCCGGCCCACTTTAGCAGGAATATACGAGACTTTCTAGATAATAACTACGAAGACCATTGGATTGGAAGAGGCGGTCCAGTTGCTTGGCCAGCAAGGTCGCCGGATTTGAATCCTTGCGATTATTGTGTTTGGGGATACATAAAAGCATTTGTTTATTCCGTTCCGATACAAAATCGCTCACAACTTTGGCTAAGGATACAAGATGCTTGCAACGAATTTAGAAATAACTTTGGAATTTTTGCAAGAATTCGGCGTTCTCTAAGCAAAAGGGTAAACTTATGCATAGAGACTAATGGTCATCACATCGAGCAACTTTTGTAACAATCTACCTTTGATACTTGTTCCTTTTTTATTAGTTTCGTTCCATTGTAATAAATAATTTGTTTTTAATTTATTAAATTAATTTTTATCCATGCCTTGATAGTCCAAGCCAACTTCGTCGCTAAAAATAAGTAGGTACATAATAAATTGAACTTTAATGAAGAAAAAACGAAAAATTTACAAATCGATTTTTCTAGAAAACGGTGTATCCTACCGACTTAAAGTAAGAGTACATTTTAGTACTGGAATACCTGAGAATTCAATAATCTAGTGTCACAAATGCTTAAAAGTTAAAGACAAAAAAGTTATGCCTTAAAATAACCGTTGACCTACCCAAAACAGACGCCTATGACCGGTACTAGAAATTCGCAATTGATGGAATCGATTCATCTCTGGAGGATAAATAAGCATACCAGTTTTTGTATAATAGAAGCGTTCTGGTGGAATTTAAAAAAAAATAAATACAAGGCGCCATCTTCAAAGAACTCTAGCTCCCTTAGGAAGCATTTTCAGACTAGGTGAATTTGGGTTTAATTGTCTTAAAATTATCGGAGGAATCTCCGGTCTTCGTTCGTCAGGAGAGTTTCTGGACACCCTGTATATATAGGTTTTTAGATAATTTCTTAGCCGTTCATTAAATATAACATTTGATAAATTATTGCAGTTTTTCGGCTTTATTTATATGAAATATTTACAAATATTAAATTAGAATGTATGTAATTGCAGAGTAAGTGGGGATGTAAACATTGCTGTCTACAAATTACAAAGCTAATCATACGAAATTTTTTATTTGAAAAATATGGTCTACGTTGGGACTCGAACCCAAGTCTACAGCTATCCGGGCTGCCGCCTTAACCACTAGGCCACAATAGACCCAGTTTCAAGCCATATAGAAATGCATTATAAAGTAACAGTGTTAATGAATTAGATGTCAGTTATTGAATGAAGATGTCAAGCTGAAAGCAGAAGTCAGTTTTGATAGCAAATGTCAGTTAGTGAAAGCAAATGTCAGTTATTGAATAAAGCCGAAAACTCCAATAATTTATCAAATGTTATATTTAATGAACGGCTAAGAAATTATCTAAAAACTCATATAGCTATGGAGTAATAATTATCATTTTCAAACATTCAAATCTGACATCTGCTCTCAAAATACTGACATCTACTTTCAGTAACTCACATCTAATTTCAAAATAGGCGTCTGCTTTCTAATCTGACGTTTGCTTTCATAACTGACACCTGCTTTCAAAACAGACATCTGCTTTCAATAACTGACATTTGCTTTCACTAACTGACATTTGCTATCAAAACTGACATGAGCTTTCAAAACTGACTTCTGCTTTCAGCTTGACATCTACATTCAATAACTGACATCTGATTCATTAACACTGTTACTTTATAATGCATTTCTATATGGCTTGAACCTGGGTCTATTGTGGCCTAGTGGTTAAGGCGGCAGCTCGGATAGCTGTAGACTTGGGTTCGAGTCTCAACGTAGACCATATTTTTCAAATAAAAAATTTCGTATGATTTGCTTTGTAATTTGTAGCCAGCAATGTTTACATCCCCACTTACTCTGCAATTACATACATTCTAATTTAATATTTGTAAATATTTCATATAAATAAAGCCGAAAAACTCAAATAATTTATCAAATGTTATATATATATATATATAATATAAATATATATATATATATATATATATATATATATATATTGTAATAAATGTGAGCTCCAGAAAGATGAATATAATGAATAGTAGATACTCTGAAAGATATATGAACTGCCCAACTGTGTAAACTTTAAATAAATTAATTATCTTTAAGTAGAGTACTCTTTAACCCTGCAGAACTCGCGCCTATAAGCATTTCGCTCACGCTTAAGCCAGAATTGCTGTATTTTAAAAGAGGGTTGAGATATAGGAACGGGGCGCCCTCTAGCTGAGTTTACGTATCACTTCTGTTTATAAATGCAACCTAAACACCAATTAGTCGTCTGTAGCAATTTCTAGGAAGAACTCGTCAATCACTTGCAGACTACGTGAGCATTTCGCTCACGGCGCTAGTTCCGGCATTGGTGTTTTGTTTTGCCTATTGACGTTTCTCTCACTACGCGAGTTATAGCATTGACGTGTTTTTCTAACCTTATTTACGTAAGTATTTCATTTATTAGTATTTAGTCGTGTACTAAATGTTTTATATTAGTGAAAATGACATATTTATATGACGATGTTATTTTTTTAGTATAATAGCAATGAGTAGAACTCAGAAAATTGTCGAATTAGCAAGACAACAATTAGCAATCCACAACCAACATGGATGGCTACTCAACCAGCCCTTGACCAGCAATCAGAAAATTTATTTGATGACGGAGATCATTATGAAATGGGGAGTGACAATGTCAGTGAACACAGTGACCATAATACAGACACAGAAGAATTAGATCGTGATAACGAAAATGATGATATGATGGTTGATACAGAGCCTCAATTTGATTGAGAACATCATTATATTGGTAAAGATGGCACAACTCACTGGTTGGCCCACTCGCCTTATCCTAACACTCGCACTCCGAGACATAATATTGTTAGTCATTTACCCGGTGCCACTTCCATTGCAAAAAATGCAAAATCTGTAAGAGAATGCTGGGAGTTATTTTTTCCGGCTGATATGATTCGACATATTGCGAACTGTACAAATTATTTTTCTAGACAAGTTACGCCCATATTATAAGCGAGATAGGGATTGTCGTGCAACAAATGAGACAGAAATATATGCTCTCATTGGACTATTATATATGGCTGGGATAAAAAAAAGCTCAACATTTGAACACTCAGGAACTCTGGTCGGACGATGGCACGGCTCCAGAATGCTTCAAGCTTACAATGTCTAGAGAAAGATTTCACCTTTTATTACGCTCTCTTAGATTTGATAACGTAACTGACAGAGTGGAAAGAAAGAAATATGACAATTTAGCTCCAATTCGGAAAGTATTCGAGCAATTTGTAGAGAAATGCCTAAACCACTAACAAGTTGGTGAATACTGCACAGTCGATGAAATGCTGGAAAATTTTCGTGGCCGGTGCAAATTCAGGCAGTACATCGCGAATAAACCAGCAAAATATGGTTTGAAGATATGGGCCTTAGTAGATTCTAGAATGTTTTATACATGCAACATAGAAGTTTATGCAGGTAAAGAGCCTGAAGTAGTAGTAAAACGAATAACGCAACCAATTTTGAACACAGGCCGAAACGTTATGATGGATAACTATTTCACATCTATACCACTAGCCAAAGACATGATTCAAATGAAAACAACTATTGTCGGAACGTTAAGAAAAAATATAAAAGAGATACCGCCTTTGATGTTGAATACTAAAATTAGACCACTAAATAGCAGCATATTTGCATTTTGCAAACCTATGGTTTTAGTTTCACACAAACCGAAACCAAACAAAATTGTTTCTATGTTATCTACATTTCATAGTGATGATAGAATCGATGAAGAATCTGGAGATGCTTCAAAGCCGGAGATAATCACGTTTTATAATTTGACAAAAGGCGGAGTCGATGTTGTAGATGAGCTGAAGTAAACTTACTCTGTCTCTAGGTTCTGTTGTAGATGGCCTCTAAGATTATTTTTCTAAATTTTGGATATAGGCGGTATCAACTCTCAAATAATATATAAAAATAATATCGAAATTATTCAAGACGGCAGATTATATTTGAAAAGAGTTGACTCAAGAATTGATCAAACCACATTTGATAAATCGATCTTCAAAACAGAATTTGCCGGTGAGTTTACGTAGCCGAATTCGAAAAATTTGTAATATGAAGGAATCAACAGTTGTGCGAGAGGTTGCCTCAGGTTTTTGTGCGTTTTGTCCTAGGCGAAAAAATCGAAAAAGCAAGAAACATTGCGAGAGGTGCAATAAAGTGATTTGTACATAACACGCTAAATATGTCTGTCCCTCAAGTTCCAACGTCAATAGTTCCTCAGATCAGAGTGATTAGGATCTTAGAGAATATAGGATTTTTTGCAACTTATTTTCGATTACAATTTTATTATTTTTATTTTATTAGCAAATGTTAGAGATTTTAAACTTTTATAAGCAAATAACATGTTTAAAAAAACAATAAATATTGATTTTGGCTTAAAAAATACTAGTTTTATTTGCACCCTGACGTTATATAAAAAAAAATATGAAGCGTGAGAAAATGCTCACGCCTGAGGGCTCACGTTCCACAGAATGGCGCGAGTTCTGCAGGGTTAATCTCGGCTCTTAGGTAGGTTCACTGATAACAAAAAATTATAAATAAATAAATATATTTCCAAACAATTATTAATTTCACCAGATTACAAAGGTTTAATAAAAAAGCACCACAACCAACATGCTTAAATGGGGTATTGGGTTGCTATTTTATCCCTTATCTAATAATATTAATAGTTGCCTATATTATATTTCTTACAGTTATTGAAATAATTTTTAGTGTATTAATTTCCCTGTGGTAAAAATCTTCATATTCCAACGATCTTTGGTTTGTAGCATGATAATTCTGCTTACATCTCCCCTGATGAGTATTTATTTTCTCTTCTAGGCTAATTTCGTTTGTCTCTAATGTTGTTCTTATTTCTTCCTTCTGTTTGATTAATTTTTCCTCTACGTTCACTTGTACACGTTCTTCGGTGTCCTTTAACAATAGTCCCCATTGTCTGTTCTGCATTTTATTGTATCTTCTAACTTCATACAAAATTTTACTTCATTCTCTTTAATTTATTCTTTTATAGTTTTCTGTTGATCCGCTAGTTCCTTGATTTCTTGTTTTATATTTTGCTCCATATTTTTCATATCTTGCTTATTTTCTTCCATTTTTCCCATTATTGCTTCAAACATGACTCTAGTCTGCCTATCTACTGGCATCACTACTTGTGCAGCAAGAGTTACTGGTGTTACCGACCTCCCTCCTTCTCCGTTTTCCTGTCCATCTTCTCAGTTTTCCTTTCTTGAGCTAACGCGAGAACGAATTTCTATAGTTATAGATTGATTTAATGTAAACTATCTCCAGGTAAGTTTAGATCATTTATTATCGGTTTGAAATAACTTGTGTAATTTTAAAATGTTAGCATCGAAAAAACGCCGTTTTCAAGTCGTGCAAAAATATTCATATAATAAACTTTGGTTTTTTTGTCATAACGACCAAAAGAATCTAGTAATAATTATTTTTTAAATTAACAAATTTTAATATAAAATGAAATAATATAAATAAAATCATGTTTTCCAACTTGCTTTAATAATTTTGTAAATCTTACAATGTCCTTTTCGTTAATGTTGTAATTTCAGTTATTCTCATATACGCTGCTATTAATTTCTATGTATGGCTGTCACGTGATCTCAGTATTGCATTCTTTCACATGGGTTAATCAAAACTTAACTAACACTATTGTTCAAAATTATGTGTACATTAATATTTAATCATAACTAGCTATAAAATGCTTGATTTAAAGCGATATTAAGTTATAGTAAAATAAATAAGCAAACAAAAATATTCAATTAAGTTTTGTATCATATTAAAAACTAATTTAGATCTTACATTATGTTTACATAGTTTTTACAAAATTATTGAGCTTTTAATTAGAATTTTTTGATCGATATTACTTTCTTTTACATAAAAATTAATTAATTTCTTAATGTTAATATATGCTTAATGCTTTTATATGAAATGTTTATAAATATTATCAAATTATTATGTAATTGTGAAGTAAATGGGAATGTAAACATTGCTGTCTATAAATTGCAACGCAAGTCATACGAAATTTAATTGAAAAATTTTGTATACGCTGGGACTTGAACTCAATTCTACGGTTTGCCGGACCGTCGCTTTAACAAATTAAGCCACGATAGACCTTGGTTCAAGCTAATTAGAAACGCATTATAGTATGCGTGTTAATGATTCAGATGTCAGTTATTGAAAATAGATATCAGTTTTGAACGCAGAAGTCAGTTTTGAAAGCAGATGTCAGTTTTGAAAGCAGATGTCAGTTATTGAAAGCAAATGTCAGTAATTGAAAGCAGATGTCAGTATTGAAAGCAGATATCAGTTATTGAAAGCAAATGTTAGTTGTTGAAAGCAGATGTCAGTTTTGAAAGCAGATGTCAGTTTTGAAGGAATGAAAATGCTAATTCTTACTCCATACCAATATCATATTTAGATAATTCCTTAGCCGTTCATTTAATATATCGATTGATAAATTTTTGGAGTTTGTCGGATTTTATATGAATTATCAAATTAGTATGTAATTGTGAAGTAAATGTGCACGTAAACATTGCTGTGTACAAATTACAATGCAAGTCATACGAAATTTAATTGAAAAATTTTGTCTTCGTCGGGACTTGAACCCAAGTCTACGATTTGTCAGATAATCGCTTTCACCTATGAAGTCACGGTAGACCTTGGTTCAGGCTAATTAGAAAAGCATTATAATGTGACAATGTTAATGATTCAGATGTCAGTTATTGAAAGTAGATGTCAGTTTTGAGAGCAGAAATCAGCTTTGAAAGTAGATGTCAGTTTTGAAAGCAGATGCCAGTTATTGAAAGAAAATGTCAGTTATTGAAAGCAGATGTCATTTTTGGAAGCAGATGTCAGTTTTGAAAGCAGATGTCAGTTTTATGAAAGCAGATGTCAGTATTGAAAGCAGATATAGTACAGTAGTTCCATAAGCTCTACGGATTCCGTTCTCGAGCTTATGTATGCAAGGGGAAATGTGGTGGTTCCCAAGGTCAGGAACTGGAAGAAATAAAAATAAATTACTTAGAGATAAGCTTTTAAGCAAGTAAAAGGAACCGGACCATGCACCTGCAATGTAAATTATTAGATAAGTTAGTACCGCTTTTTCTATTAGAAAATTTCTTTGTAATAATTTTTATTATATTTATGTAGGTCATTTCATTTTCAAAATTCATTAATTTATTTGTAAAACTACATATGGAAACCTATTTTACCGACCCGAATTTAGTTCGAATTTGAATTAGTTTTATCGCGAAAGTCACTCATTATGTACTAAAACGATATGACATTAATAACCATATAAAAATATATTTTAAGATATTCATAATTAATAATGTAATTTTTCCTACTCTATAACGTAATTTCGGATATAGAAACAACCTGTTAATATAAATAATCCGTACAGAAGACGAGATTAATAAAAACATCCGAACAGAGAAAAGAGAATCCCGGGAAAAATAATTAACGACGGTATAGAAAATAAGCTCGAAAATTCTCCGAAAACTAATATTAAAATTTAAATGGTATATTCAATATTAACTCACCTGAAAACACTGTAGTTATTTGTAGAAAGTATTTTTTTTAACGATCATCATATAAAAACCAGCAACATCGAAGATTTATCAGAAGAAAAATCAAAAGATTCCTGATCTATCCCTACCAGATACGAATTCCAGAGTACCGTTGAGCATCACGTACTATACCACAGGAAGACAAGTAATTACCTATTGAAAATTTATATTTTATATCCAAAAATACGAAAATAACTTTACAATTTATACAATTTGATTTATATTTAGCTTCGAAATATCAATTATATAACCTTACCTTGTTACTGAATGGTCGTTCCTATAATTTAGTACTTCAGCCTAGCATATATTTATCAGTATTCACTTAATTTAATGAAAAACGCATTTATACTTTGATTTTGCGTATGTTTAGTACTACATTTGGCTTTAATATAACGTTTATGTATGTGTTCTGCACACAGCAAGAACAGCTGTTTTGGTTTGCTATAAAATAATGATGAATACTGTTTATGTTAACTTTTAAGCCCGTTAGACATTCCTTTCGAATACAAACTTTTATTTATGCATTACCTCATTTTAATATCTTGTTTGTTATTGCTAATTTTGAATCCTTTAATTAAATATTCATACTTTTGATTCAACATCGTTTCTGTTATAAAATAAGCCTTGATATATGCATTTAAAACACATTATTATACAGAAGGACCGGCTCACTGAAGTAAGGTCTCTAGCTTCCGCACTTAGCCGCATGTAATTAACTAAATTGATTATAGCACCTTCGGTCTATAATCTGGCGCCTAATTAACAACGATAAATTAAAATAAATTTATTGTAATTCGGTTCCCTCAAGTACAAATTTGTCTGACATCTGACTTTTATAGAAATAAATAAGAATAACCGAAGGTAGGTAGAATTCTATCAAATATAATTTATCTTCGTATAGTTAATAGTATATAGTTAACACCATTAAAAACCATTAAATTCTAATCTTTGAATATATTTCTATTTATCAATTGATCACTTATTTATCACAACAACCCTCATATATATATATATATATATATATATATATATATATATATATATATATATATAGTGTCAAGTATATTATTAAATTTTAAAGGTATATGACTTTGCTATTTATTTTCCAAAACAATTGGACAATGTAAATTTAGTTAATTTTAGATACATTTATTAATATTTGCTAATGTTAAAGGTTAGATGAGAAGGGAAAATTATTTGTAAATCAATAAGTTATAATATTAATTAAAGATCAAAATTATATTTGAAATGTCAAATATTTTGGAAATTTTGTATAACTAAAGCTACCAATGATCTTCAAAAGAGGAAAAGCTATTGGGTCGCTATGGTTTCTTATTTATAAAATTGGGAGGATAATTTTTGCACTTAAAAAGTTTAGTATGTTTTCAATGATAATTTTTTTTGAAAACGTTTAAAATCTGAAAAATTTAAGTTACAAATAGTATAATCTACTTACTTTCATATAAAATCATATAATTAACTGAAAAAATAGTAATACAACAAATATTTGGGTTATTGAAGAACATATCATCGCTTGAACGGGGAGAATCTCAGAAGATAACTGTTAAAGAAGGTCGTTATAATCCTTTTTGCCATATGTGTTCACATATTCTGTGGTGACCAAATTATAATTTCACATTTTTATTTTGAGCGAAAACATTTACCCGTTCCTAATATAATGGTATCGGATCACCCTGGATCAACATAGGTTTAAATGGGACAATCTATAGAAGCCATATTATCTAAAATGAAAATTATCCATTATTACAAAGAAGATAGTTTACCTTGCTTTTCTGGAGAACTCGACGCCTGAAGGATTTGTTAGGTTCGTGAGCAGTTTTTCCTGTTTCGGTCAATATTCAAGCTGTAGGTCAGGTGGATCAAGATTGATCGCAGCGATTAGGTGTCTTTAGACGAAAATCATGGAGTTAGAAAGAAAATGTTAAGCTAAGTTGGCATTATATAATTCACTTCCAAAATTTAACTTATTAAATAAACAGATTTATTGAAACTTACCGAAAGTAGATTAAAATCCCAATAGTAATCATTTTAAAATATGTAAATAGGGAAGTTATGTACCAATTTTAAGCGTAATTTGATTTACCAGAGCCTATTTACTTTAAATATCCAAATATTTGTTACATATCAGCTGAGTCATTTAATTTCCCACCTATAAAAATAAATATACATAAAACCTATAAAAATTATAAATGATGTTGCAATAGGAATAGATAATACATTGACTGTACTTAATAATTTATTATCAAGCTAAATATTCAAATCAAATAGATAAGATTTACTTAATAAACAAAGTTTAAGATACTAAAACAAGTTATTTGTGTGTACGATAAGTTAATAAAATATAATCATACTAACCTACATTTACCGAGATATATACAATTAACTTAACTTTCTTGCCAAATAAGAATTTTCACGAACCTTAGCTCATGTTCATTATTTCTATTAAATTCATTAATCACCAGCTATTATTTAAAACAAGATAGTATTTTGGCTCTACAAGTTTTATAATCGTTAACTTCGAATGTTTTCCATCTATTATTGATTCTGCTCAGAAATATATGTATTAATGTGTGCATAAATTCGAATTTAAATTCATTTTATATCGTCAAGTTAAACGTTTTACCTTTAAGACTCTCTTTAATAGACATTAAAGAGATATATAGATCGAATTTAACGATTATATAAATGGAGAACATTAATATATACTATATAAGTTCTAGGTAGTGAGTCAAATAACAATTACATTTACAAATTATATATTTAATTAGTCTCCAACGTGGGAGACAAATATAATATTATATTTTGGTACTCCAACGTTTGGCTCAAATAATATTTTAGTTTTCAACGTGGAGAATTTTATATTATATTTTGGCTCAAATAAAACAATATTTTGACGGGCCAACGTGGAGCATTTATTTATCAAATATTTATGCTCTCTCACATCGAATAATACAATAATATATAAGTCGGCGACTAAAGATCTGGTTTTTCTGGTCTGGTATTTAAAACAACCCTACATGTTTCGGCAATGATGCCTTTGTCAAGGATATAAAAAATATAAATGACAGAATATAAATGTCAAATAATTGAGTTGCTATGGTTTAAATTATTCAAAGATACATTCCAATAATTATTATTCCAATATTTTCGATATATGAATTACCACTCAAATGCTCCTACAGTATTCAATAAAATGATTATAAATAATCTGACCGATGGGGCAGTAAAACTATCACATACTCAATACAGAAAAGATAACATCAAAAAAATTAAAACAATCTTAACTGATAATAATTATTCACCACAACTTATAGACCAAACTATTAAAAAAAGAGTACACCAAATATACAACACTGCAGACACCTATAAAAACTTGAACAATGACACAACATATATCACGATTCCATATGTTCCACAACTATAGGAAAAAATTAAATACACTTTAAAAAAATATGATATAGCTACAACATATAAACTTAGTAATACTAATAAACATTTATTTTCAAAACTTAAACCTAAAATAGAAAAAAATCGAGAAACACATGTCATATATAAAATACCATGTCGCGATTGCGATAGTTACTACATAGGCCAAACGAAACAATATTTATACAAAAGAATACAAGCCCACAAATACTCTAAAACAGACAAAACTGCGTTATCTACACACAAACTACAACGCGATCACCATTTCGATTTTGAAAACACACAGATAATTGATAAAGAACAACACACAATGAAAAGACAAATTAAAGAAATGATTAGTATTAAACAGGAAAAAAATTCAATTAACCCTTAACAGTGCTGGTGAAATAAGCTAACACTTATCTGCTGGTGGGATCCGTCCGAACCCCAATTTCCAGTTGATAAAAACAAAAAATGTTTACATTGCTTATTTATTTTTTTTAAAAGAAATACAACAAACAGTAATATTTATAAGCGATTAAACATTATTAAAACATATATTGCAAACTAAACTGGTGTGATCTGGGCAAATGTGTTTGCCGCATTTTTTGCATACACTCTTAACCTATCGGTCTTTGTCCCTGGAGCAGAGATCGCATCGCTTTTTTCGTGTTGGCACATTGTTCGTAAAGGTTGTAGGTAGTTCTTTACCCAACTGCTTGCAAATTATTGTTTGCAGTTCACGCGGTAATCGGCTGAGATTTCTTCGTGCATATGCGCAGTAATGAGGCTTTTTCCGAGGCTTACCAGCAAATGTCGCCTTTTAAATGTTTCTTGCCAGTATAAACAAATGCATTACACAGGTAGAAAGTACGTGCATCGCAGAAGCACATAATTTTTAGACCATACTTCGCCGGTTTCTTGGGCATGTACATTTTAAATGAACATCTGCCTCGAAATGGTATCAACATCTCATCGATGGTGAGATATTCTCCTGGAGTTTATAAAGATTCACAATTCGCAATAAAAATATCCCAACATTCCTGTATTGCAGCCAATTTATTATGCTCTTTTCTTTGATCTCTTGTAAGTGCATCATCAAATCGCAAACATGACAAAATAAACAGAAAACGAGTTACACTCATTGTAGCCCGAAAAACATCCCGACCAGTTCCATCATTGGCAAATAAAGCAGATATATCCTCGTGATTAGATTTCATAACACCTGATAGATATAAAAGACCAAGGAAAGCGTTTAGTTCAATCATATCCAGTTCAGCTGTGTACGATGGCCGAGGTACTTGAAATTGTTCATGTCTGTTCCTTATTTTCACATTTGTATGCAACAAGATGGTCTCTAGCATATTATCAGTAAAAAATAACTTCCAGACTGCTGTAATGTCATTTTTATCGATATTTTTGGCTCTCCCTTTGGGGCCTGGTAGATGTATAATCAGATTGTGAGTGCGAGTACGTGAACGACTTTTACATGCCTTCTGCCATTTAAAATTTTTATCCTTGCCATAAAATACATTACTACCATCGGAATCGTTATCAAAATGGCTTTCATCGCCATCTGAAGAAGCTTCTGAATTTGTTTCATGATCGCTAGCTTGAAATTCGTTTTCTTCAGTTGCGCTTTCTTCATCGGAATAAAAATTTGGATCATTCGCTATTTCATTTAATTCTGATTCAGTCAAAGGTCTACTCCACTCATTCATTGACATGGTAAAATTGACAAAAATACTCTAAAAATAATGCATTATATAGTTAGGTTTTTGAAGAGCTAATAATAATTTCACTGTACACTTACGTGTTGGTGGGGTCTTTAAAGATTCGAGGTCTTATAATTTTCAAAATAATTTAGCTGTTGACTTTACAGCTACACACGTCTCTTATAACTAACCTAATTTAAGATTACATTGACCCACAGCGCCATCTGTTTAATACTCTAAAGAATGCTAACAGAAAACTATACCGCCAGGTACGCGCGGACCCCACTAGCACAGTTAAGGGTTAACAACAGAAATGATATAAAAAATTTAAGCAGTAGATAATATAACTTAATTTTGTAACGATCTACAATTTACCATCTTAATATATTTTTTTGTTATATACCTTATGTTATTTAAATATCAATTACATTTAAATATCATATACTTTTGCTTATCATGCTGACTGTTCCGTATTTTGATTCCTGTCTAGTTGTCAGAGCAGGTTTTCGTGGTTTTCCTTCTCGTTTTGGGCCAATGCCGACAACTTTGTATCTTAAGACGCTCCACGGGCGCATACGTAATAATAACTCACGTCTTGCTTTTCCCTGCTTTTCCCTGTTTTCTGTTTTGTGCTGATGTGGTCCTCTACTGGGTTGTAGCCTAGCATATCCGCTACCAAACTCTAGGGGGGTCTGCCCGATGGGCAGTGAGGTGCCATTCCGCCTTTCCAGCAGGAGTGAGGAACCAAGCTACGCGGCGCAAATCACGGCACCGCGCAATGCACACACCACTAGGACCGGTCCTGGGCGGCAACCTGGCTAAGCTGCCGTTAACAGAACACACACGTTCGACGTGTATGCATTGCCCCCGCTTTTGCGGAAATCGTTAAGATGGCACAAAGTGTGACCGTCGTCGACTGAGGTAGCCACTAAGGGTGTTCCCTCGGTTGGCGATGAGCAACCCCGTGCAGGGTGCGCTTCGCTGGTCTGCGCCTTGCCTCGTTGGGGCGGGGGTCGGGCCGTCGAAGCACTGCACGGTAAAGTAAAGAAGTTGCCGGGAAAGGGTTGGCGGCCCTACGCAACGGCTGTTATCCGATCTCTCTAAATTTACGCGACCGGTCACTAAACACACGCACGAGCGCACTAACATACAAAACCCTACACTTAAGCGCTCACGCAAATACAAAACCACACACCCAGAGAGAGACGCAAGCTGCCAGCAGCAACCAACACACAAATTCATACCCAGAAAGAGACACAAGCTGCTAGCAGCGAACAACACATTTGTTCACACCTTGCTATCTAGTTTTTAGAATTCTAAGGCATGATTTTTTATTATTATGGGAATGTATCTTTGAATAACTTAAACCATAGCAACTCAATTATTTGAAATATATCCTTGACAAAGGCATCATTGCCGAAACATGTAGGGTTGTTTTAAATATATATATACTTTGAAATAATAAACCAGACCTTTAATCGCCGACTTATTAAGTTTACCTTATCATACCAAGGTCACGAAAATATTATATATATATATATATATATGCTGTTATCGCTCTAATTACCTGCATACAGATGTTACCTAAGAATGAGAAAGGTGGAAATCAGTAAACTTAAAGACAAATAAACAATACAACTGTATATGGACGTAAACATGTGAAAATTAATGTCTAGCTATTAATAAATTAATATCCCGACATTTTCTAGTACTTTACATATAATTATATTTAATGTAAAATTTAATTTTCATTTTTACATCATTTATAAAATTCATTTAATTCATAACGCGAAAAAAAAGATATTTAATTTATTAATATTCAAAATTGGATAGACATTACTTTAGACACGCCCGTCGTTTAAAAAGAAAAAACGAGCGAATCTGTCTATATGTAATACGCGCAGCATATATAACTAAAATGAATTTTTAAATGATTTTTATATTCAAAATTCAATTTAAATAATAATTTATTTCAAGGTAAAAATCAAGATAATTTGCTTAAAATGAGGTTTTGAAATAAACAAAGGACAACTGGCGTCTATTTTCGATTTTTGATACCGTCCTCATCGACACTTTATGTGCTCGTTTTAATTTCATCAAAATTCAGTTAAAAACAATATTACCGATATAATTGTCATTCATAAAAGTGCCTAATCATTATAATTAGCTTTTACATATATATTAAACTATCAAAAAGTATTTTTCTACGAGATATCCAGAAAAGCATAATTAGGGGACGCTCACCATAGAGACAGAATATTTACGAAGAAGTAAATCTAAAATGTACCTGGAAACTTGTTCAAAGTGCCATAAATAATAAATACAGTTCTAAACCTGGAAGAACCTTATGCCATTTCGCCAAGATGGAAATATCCTAACCTTTATCATACCTGTCTGCATATCGAGTCTAAGGCTGACACCACCACCATCCTGTCCCGAAGTAACACCTAAAACCACACGTTTCCTTTGTAGTATAAACATCAATTATCCTTATTCTAAATAATTAACGTTTACAAATTACTCAAAATCTTGATTTTAACTAAGATATATAAATCAATTTAAAGATAGATTAGATAAAAGTAGAGTATTTCAGACGATTCTAACACATCCTCATTGACCTTGATCATATATTTATTGGCGATCAAGGTAAATGAGGAGGTGTTAGAAGCGGCTGAGGATAATCGACCTTCTTGAACAGGGTGAGGGAGAATATGTGATGAATATGAGGTGAAGGTTAAATAGTAGGTTCCAGAATCATATTGGCGATCAAGGTCAATAGGGAAATTTTAGAATTGGTTGGGGGTGATCAAGGTCATTTAAATATTAAGAAATAAAGAAGATGTTCGGGTGGGGACAATGTTAAGGTATATAAAGTTTGTTTGTGTTAAGTAGATGCTAGTATTAGAAAATATGTTGAAGCGGAAGTTTAGTGAACTACCACAGAGTTCTTTATGTTCTTTAATATTGGAAGAAAGTGAATTGAAAAAAGATAATAGTGGTCCCTCAGTAGTGGAAGAACGTGAATTGGTAAAACATAATAGTATTGATAGAGATTTAAAAGTGTTTGCAGATATTGAGGTAGATTTGGGTATTGAAGAATTTTTTACTAAAATGTCGGAATCAAATAAATTTTGGGAACATGTAGATGCAGCTGCAGAGAATTTTGCATCAAGTGGTGAAGGATTTGTAGAAAAATATGTTAGAGAACCAATTTGGGAGTTACCATTAGTAGGAGAAATTTTTTTTTTCTGAATAAAAGTCATTCGAAATGGATATGTATTGGTTTATTACCACATCATGATTTTGAACCAAGGTTAAAAATGGTTTAAATGTAAGCGAATGCATAATGGTGTAATATCCGAATGTGTTTGTATAATGAAGGAGTTAATACTGTATTGGCCTCAGAAAATTAAAAATTATGTAAATTATTTGTGAAAAAATTATATATGATTATGAAATATAATACTAAAATATATTTGAGATAAATTTAAGGGTTTTTAGGGTGAAATCGACTAATAAGTATTTGTCTATATGGTAATTGCAGATGCGGTTTTTGTCAATTAGATTGTTGATGTCGACTGAAATAGTTTAATATATAAGACTGTGATGGTATTTAGAAGTGCTAGTTTGAATAAGGCAAGTAGAAGGAAAGGTGGTGGATTGTTGAATACTGTGATAAATAATCTCCCAGTGGAATTACATACCGGGTTACAGCTTTTGTGGTCCAGGAACGAGGTAAGAAAAACGATTGAAAAGAGGTGATAAGGGGGTGAATATTTTGGATGAGGCCTGTAAAGATCATGACATATCATATGCACAATCAAGTGAATTGTTAAAAAGGCACGAAGCGGATGAGAAATTGTATCAAAAGGCTATGGGACGAGCGAATAGTACAGACGCAGGTATAGGAGAAAGGTTAGCTGCAACTATGATTTCAGCTGCTATGAAAGCTAAGACAAAATTAGGTATGGGTTGGAGTAGACAACGGAAAAAAAATGAGTAAAAGTGGAAGGAAGGGTAGTAGAAGAAGATATAGGAGGAGCAGGCAGAGGTATCGATTAGGTGGTGCTATTTCATTTTTGCAAGCAATGAAGAAAGCCCGGAATGCAATAAGATTTATTGCTTAGAAGAAGAGTGTTTTAGTGAATACTAGAGTGCATATCAAAGTTTAATAAAATCTGGAAGGAGAACAAAATATCCGTGATCCAGGGTAATTGCCATACCAAAAATAGTTGGATTTTTACCGTTAATCCCATTGTTTGCAGCGTTAGGTGCTTTAGGATCATTAGGTGGTGGTGCAGCAGCAATTGCAAAAGCAGTAACTTCTGCAAAAGCTGAAAGGGATCAATTAGAGGAAGCGAAGCGACATAATATTGATATGGAATCAAAATCTGGGAGTGGTTTATATGTAAAACCATATAAGTCTGGGTGTGGCGTATCTGTTGGAAGTGGATTATATGTAAAACCATATAAATCTGGTTGTGGTATTTATTTACCAAATGGTGCTAGTTTAAAAAACTGATAAGCAGCTTACCTCGTAGACCTTTAACAGAAAATTATTTTTGGGTGTATGTTTAAAGGTGGAGAATTGGTAAGTTTCGGGGCATTTTTAGTAAGGATGTGAATAAGTTGTGGAAGATTGTTGGTGGGGTGAGGGCACGAAATCGTTTAACAAATGAGAATAGGAGGTTTCTGAAAGGTAGGGATATAAAGTTTTGGTGTATATATATTTAAGTGAGATGGAGTTTTGGTATGCTGATTTTAGGATATTATGAAATAAAGAGAGGATTATGCTTTAATATAGTAGGAGATTTATTTGGATGAAGTTTGTTGTGAAAGTGTGTTAGTAACAATTTTAAAAATGGAAGTTTTAGATGTTTTAAGAAAGGCTCAGAATTATTAATTGAGGGGACTGTATAGCGATGAAAGTAAGGCTAGTGTTACGGCGTTTTTAAATTAATAATGCGGCAGCCTTTATGTTCCGCAATATCAGATATGTGATTAGTGGAGAGGAGGTGGATGAAGTAAGGAATGTAGGTATTACATCGACTATGAAAGGATATTTTTCTCATAGTCCAAGTTATATAAATAAATTGGAAAATTGTTGTTGGAAATTTTCTACAGGAGAGGCTCCGATTTTAGATAATAAAGGTAATTTTAGTATATGTATACCATTGAAGATGTTAATGGATTTTGCAGAAGACTTTAAGTCTGTTATTTTAAATATGTCTCAGGAGCTTGTGTTGAAGAGATGCGCTGATGATAATGATGTAATATATAGAGAACGGATGCAATTTCCATAAAACGCAATCGGCAATTGGAATTGTGTATAACGTCGCTCAGTACATCCCGGCGTAATTCAATGAAGTATTTGTTTGACTTACTCGGCCACCTGGTCTCGAAGAGATAACAATGGACAACCCAGCTCTTGTATTCAGAGAATATAGTGCTCATAATATAGTTTTCAGTGGTGTCGTGTACGTAGATAAAATAAATAAGTTTATGGTATTTCGTAACAGAAATAGTTATTGAAAAATTGCAATAAATCAACCGTAAAACGTCACGTAGGATCGTTAAAGCACGAAAAAAAATTGAACCACTTGTAATCGGACAATTTTAACGAAGAACTCTGTGAAACTTTTATGGCAGCTAATATTCCATTATTTAAATTGAACAATCCAATTTTGACATTTCTGAAACAATATACTGGTCGAAATGTTCCTGATGAATCAACTTTACGCAAATATTATGTTTCTAGGTGCTATACGAGAACAGTAGAACGCATTAGAAGCCATCTTTTAAATCAATACATATGGATAATCGCCGACGAAACGGTGGATATGTTAGGACGCTGTGTGGTAAATGTTGTAGCTGGTGTACTACATCCAACTATTCCCTATAACTCATATGTAATAGCAACAAGTGTTATAAATAGAGTTGATGCGGAAACAGTTGCTGAAACCATTAAGGAGAATATGCAAAAAATGCTTCATTCGGACGCCACGTGCAAAGAAAAAATACTTTTATTTGTCAGTGATAGTGCTGCGTATATGTTAAAAACAGGCAGACTATTGAAGAAAACATATCCTAATATGCTGCATATTACTTGTGTAGCACATGCTCTCCACAGAATCTGTAAATATATCAGAGACACTTTTCCGGAAGTTGATAGACTTGTATCAGCTTTTAAAAAAGTTTTCAGAAAAGCGCCATTGAGAGTAGCTCTTTTCAGGGAAAAATTTCCATCTCTGTCACTGTCTCCCACTCCAGTAATAACTAGATGGGGAACATGGCTGGAAGCTACTAGTTATTATGCTGAGAATTTCGATAGTCTAAAACATTTCGTAACACTGCTAAAGGAGGATGCTAGAAGTATTGGTGAGTGCAAGGAGCTCACACAAATCCTAAATTTAAAAAATCAGTTGTACTTTCTTCACGAACACTTTGGAATATTGCCAAAACTAATCACTTATTTTTAAAATCGAAATCTCAAATTAAATGACGGATTAACCACATTAGATGTGGCTGTTGATAATTTGAAAAGTATTCCAAGTGACTTCGGATGTGGCTTTCGGCAAAAGTTTGAAGCAATTCTTAATAGAAATCCAGATTTAATTACATTGCAGCAATTATGTATGGAGACAATTCCACAAAATCTAACTGCTAAATATGAAGAAATAAAAGAATATTTCCAGTATGCACCTATAACCAGTTGCGATGTAGAAAGGACGTTTTCTATTTATAAGGAGTACTTAATTCAAAGAGAACAAAATTGACAGAAGAAAACCTTGAGAAACTATTGCTAGTCAATATTAATACTCCTTTACTCAACTTGAACGACAAAATGAACAAATAAAAATGTTCCAATTATAGAAATAAAATTAAAAACTTTAAAAATACAACTTTTCAACAAATACATATGTATTTCGTAATTTTATAGATCACCACCCGTATGTTTTCCAATTACATAAATAAAATTAAAAACTTTATAAATACAACTTTTCAACAAATAAATATGTATTTCGTAATTTTATAGATCACCACCCGTTCGTTTTCCAATTACATAAATAAAATTTAATATTTTAGAAATACAGCCTTTCGCCAGTACTGCACTGGGCTTTGCGTCATGTGGTAAGCGTGTCCGTTCTCTAGTAATATATGATTCAAATGCTGCTGTTAATGAGGATTATAAATTAATTGTATGGCAGGTACCACATGTTAAAGTTGGTTTAAGTCAGGATTTAGCGTTAACTAAATTAACAACGAAAAATACTATAATGGAAATGTATTTTAGAGGATGAGAAATTCATGAAAATCCGGGAATTCCAGACAATAAAATATAGTTGGGCTATTAAAACAGCTCCACATTTAGAGACACCTAGATATATTCTTTTGAATTTTCAGACTGGAAAGAAAGGGAAAGTGAATCAAAATATGAGTAAATTTGATGCAATTAATTTAACTAATGTGACAGCTTATTTAAATGGTAAAAAATATCCGTATGAAAATGTTCGAGTGAATTTTGATGAAAACCGTGTGTCTTTTTTATATAATATGTATGCTAGATTTGAACAAGTTTATTACGGTCATGAGTATACCGAGCCGGTGTTAAAGTTAAGTGAATTTAAATTGGGTCCATTAATTGGCATTGATTGTTCACATCAGGAAGGTGCTATATATACAAGTGGTGTGGAGATTAGAATTGAATTTACGACGAAAGATAATATACCAAAAGATACGGTTATGTATTGTTTGATATTACATAATAAATTGTATCAGTATTCACTATTTAACAAAGTCGTACAGCGATACTATTAGTATTTTTAATTTGTTTGAGGAGTAAGATGGGTGGTGGCAGTTATGGTTAATATATTTTATGAAATATTTTTATGCAGTGTATGGTTACTGATTGGGTGAGAAGGTTGTTTGGTTGAAGATGTTGGATTTAAGTGGAAAGAAATATATAATTATGGATTTTCAATGGTATCGATTTAATAATTATAGTTTGACGCCTAAGGAGTAGGCTACTTGTGATAGTGAATTTAGGAGGAGCCATTTTATATTTAAGCCAGTTTTGAGTTTTGGTGTATTGGCAGAAGAAGATCGGCAAGTTGCAAGATATGCTTTTAGGTGTCATCATGGTTTGAAGTGGGATGATGGCTATTTAGCTGCAAGGTGTTGATTTAGTGTTTGTTAAGGGTAGAGAAGAATTGGATTTTTTGAAACGTATTATAGATCGACGAATAATAGATTTAGTATATGCGTAAAAAATTAGAAGAGGAGAGCCAAGTTGTAGTTTTCATGTTAGTAATTATGTTGTTTGTGCTTTGTCTAATGTGGAACGATTGTATAAGTTTCTGTTAAAAAGAAAGTTGAAGGATAACGAAGTTGGTTATATTTAATTATTTTTGTAATGGATTATGCGTGGAGTGCTATGAGAAGTTATGTTGTGGAGGGGGTTGGTAAAGTGTTGCGACGATTTGAAATTGATGGAAATTTTTCTGCAGTGGATTTATTTATTTATTTAAACTATACATCCTTATACCGTTAGGTGTCGGATTCTATTACTACATTTCAAGTAACTATTGCATTTATTTTTTCCTTCCACAAGTTTCTGTTCTGTGCCAAGTTCCTTGTTTCACACCATTGTATACCACGTTCTGCGGCTGCCTGTCGTACTTGTTCTTCCCATTGTATTCTAGGTCTTCCTATTCTGTTCTTTCCCTGTACTCTGGCTTCATACACCTGTTTTGATGGTCTATTTTCGTGCATCCGGTGCAAGTGTCCTAACCAACCCAGCTGTCTTTCTTCAATAATTCTCTTAACCGGTTTCAGGTTCCTTCTTTGTAGTATTACCTCATTTCTAATTCTGTCCTTCCTTGTAATTCCTTCAATTTTTCTCAGGAATCTCATTTCTGCTGCTGTTATTCTGCTTTTGTTTCTATCTGAAATCGTCCAAGACTCACAACTGTATACTAGTGAAGGTCTTACGACTTTTTTATATATCTCTGTTTTTATTTCCTTTGATACTTCCCTTTTTCCAAAAAATGTATCTTTAAGCATGTTAAAAATTATCCCTATCTTTCCTATTCTCTCTGCTATTGCTTTATCTATCCTTCCATTTTCTTCTATTACTGTGCCTAAATAGTTGAAACTTTTAACTTGTTCTAGTTGTCTTCCCCCTAAGCATATTTTGTGTATCTTTTCCTTTCCTGCCATTATCATCGTTTTTGATTTGCTTATGTTAATTTTCATGTTTATTTTTCTGAATTCTGATTGGTATATATTTAGATTCTGTTGTTAAAAAGAAAGTTGAAGGATAACGAAGTTGGTTATATTTAATTATTTTTGTAATGGATTATGCGTGGAGTGCTATGAGAAGTCATGTTGTGGAGGGGGTTGGTAAAGTGTTGCGACGATTTGAAATTGATGAAAATTTTTCTGGAGTGAATGATGATTTATTTTATGTGCCTAAGACATATTTAATGTGTAATATAGGATGTTTAAGTATAGTATTTGTTTGGCCTCGATTACCTAGAAGTTATCAAGAAGATATTTATTAATTAATGATTTAAATTTTATTTATTTTATTTATATTTTTTATATTAGCTGCTATATATATATATATATATATATATATATATATATATATATATAAGGTAAACTTAAGAAGTCGGCGATTAAAGGTCTGGTTCATTACTTCAAAGTATATATATTTAAAACAACCCTACATGTTTCGGCACTGATGCCTTTGTCAAGGGAATACAAAATATAAATGAAAGAATATAAATGTCATTTATATTCTGTCATTTATATTTTGTATTCCCTTGACAAAGGGAATACAAAAAAGGGACACAAAGGGAATAAAAAAAGGGGATATATATATATATATATATATGAAAAACGCGACGTAAATTAGAATTAATAACTATTAAATTGCCACATTACATGCAATTGCCGCTGTAATTTGTTATATTAATTTCAACAAATGACAAAATCACATTTTCCTAGGAATGCAGACACAACACGTCGCGGTGCCACCGTCCAGGTTGTCCGGGCAGATGAAAAATGTGTGAAAGTCATATCCATCCGGAATATGCAGATACTGATATTTCATAGTTTTACTAATATTCAGTACACATTATCCGGGAATAGATACGACTTTCATTTCTATACTGCGTGTATATATACAAATTATGAAAAACGCGATGTAAATGAGAATTAATAACTGTTCGTACTGTTCTTGTTGGAATTGTCTTGCATACTGTTCTCGTTGGAATTGTCTTGCTCTATTCATTTCACTCATTTCAGCAGTGCTCAGCGGTGCAATAGTAGCAACTTGAGACAACACCTTCGGAAATACTGTCTCGGTCATAGTAGGAACAAATACGCTAGCAGTTCTCGTTACAGCTGCCCTCGCAATTGTAAGTAATAAACCAGACCTTTAATCGCCGACTGATTGAGTTTACTATATATATATATATATATATATATATATATATATATATATATGTATAAATATAATAACTTCGTGACCTTGGTATGATATGGTAAACCTAATCAGTAGGCGATTAAAGGTCTGTATATTACTTCAAAATATATGTATTTAAAAAAACTCTACATGTTTCGGCTGTATACGCCTTTTTCAAGAGAATACAAAATATGAATGACAGGATATAAATGTCAAGTAATTAAGTTGCTATGGTTTAAATTATTCAAAGATACATTCTAGTAATAATAATAAATCATGCCTTAGTATTCCAAAAAATAGATAACAAGGTGTGAAAATATGTGTTGTTCGCTGCTAGCAATTTGTGTCTCCTTCTGGGTATGAACTTGTGTGTTGGTTGCTGCTGGCAGCTTGCGTCTCTCTATGGGTGTGTGGTTTTGTGTGAGAGCGTAAGTGTAGGGGTTTGTATGTCGGTGCGTTCGTGCGTGTGTTTAGTGATCGGTCGAATGAATTTATGAATTTGGTTATCCGACCTCTCTAAATTCATGCGACCGATCACTAAACACACGCACGAACGCACCGACATACAAACCCCTACACTTACGCTCTCACACAAAACCACACACCCATAGAGAGACGCAAGCTGCCAGCAGCAACCAACACACAAGTTCATACCCAGAAGGAGACACAAATTGCTAGCAGCGAACAACACATATTTTCACACCTTGTTATCTATTTTTTGGAATACTAAGGCATGATTTATTATTATTACTAGAATGTATCTTTGAATAATTTAAACCATAGCAACTTAATTACTTGACATTTATATCCTGTCATTCATATTTTGTATTCTCTTGAAAAAGGCGTATACAGCCGAAACATGTAGAGTTTTTTTAAATACATATATTTTGAAGTAATATACAGACCTTTAATCGCCTACTGATTAGGTTTACCATATATATGTATATATATATATATGCAAACCGTCAAACTCGACTCCAAGTACGAAAACCCGGAGTCCACTTGGAATCGCTGTGTATTAGTAACTTATTCGACTAGTTACCAAAAGATGACGTGTTTACCAAATTTTATGGTGGAGGTCATTTTAGCATGTGCACAAACATAGTTATACATTTGACTTGGAGGAGGCATTACTAGAGGACACTACCTACTAATACATATATATACGCAGCGAAATATTACAGTAGCACATGGCTCCACCTGACTAGCTGATCTATAGGCCTCCTACACTTGGCAAACCCGCACCGAGGCTCATTAGTACGATGTGTATCCAAGAGATATATTACTTTTATACCGTATATCCTCCTGGTGCGTATCGCTATGTCATGTCATCGCTATTTATTTGAAGTAAGTCTATACAATTCTATTGCTTACATTGTAAAATTATTAATAAATAATGCTGAAACTTAAATAAATAGTTGTTAGAAAGACAATTCTAAATAAATAGTTTGCAAATGATAAATAAAATGAGACTTACACAAATTAAAACATCATGGAAATAATGCGTTATCTAGTTTAGATTTTCTCATCTTGGAAATTTTATATTTAGAAAGAAGGTTTACACAAATTTACTTGTCCTGTTTGGCTTAAATTTGTATCAAAATCAAAAATCAAAATATATGGTAAAAGTGAAATTTATTGTTGTTCTTAGAAGAACCTTGTTGTACGTAATAATTATTTTAAGATAAAGTTATGTTTTTTTATATTTTTCAGTATATTTGTGTTGCTTAGAAAGAGTATTATTTAGTATATCTGTTTGAGTAAAAATTTATAAAGTATACATTTGAGACAAATATATGTATAACTTATTACTTTGCTTTAGCTAGAATACATTTTTCCTTAAGAATTTATTTGTTGGGAATTAACGTTTCTACGACATTCGGACATGTCCTCATTTTAACGTTTAAAAATTTTTTGAGTTGGCGTTTTGTAATTATTTATTATAAAATTTTGAAAGACCTATGTATATAAAATTACATCTTCACAGTTATAAAAATAGTTTCGCATTTTTTATATCAGTTGAAGCATAAGTATAGTTCCAACGTATGTTTGCTTAATTCTTTCGATTTTACGTGACTATATACGTGTCTTATTAAATCTATGTCTAAAGAACATAGTGAGATAATAATAAATTTTATAATAATAATGATACTACATATATAACTAGATATATGCGTATAAATAATAAATGAATATCAAGTTTATGTGGAAGTATAAAGAGAAACAAATTAGTAACTAATGATTGTAGAGAACGGATGCAATTTCCATAAAACGCAATCGGCAATTGGAATTGTGTATAACGTCGCTCAGTACATCCCGGCGTAATTTAATGAAGTATTTGTTTGACTTACTCGGCCACCTGGCCTCGCAGCGATAACAATGGACAACCCAGCTATTGTATTCGGAGAATATAGTGTTTTCAGTGGTGTCGTGTACGTAGATAAAATAAATAAGTTTATCGTATTTCGTAAGAGAAATAGCACGTACATTCCTTTTCTTTTCAATAAAATAATATTTCCAGTATGCACCTATAACCAGTTGCGATGTAGAAAGGACGTTTTTTATTTATAAGGATGTACTTAATTCAAAGAGAACAAAATTGACAGAAGAAAACCTTGAGAAACTATTGCTAGTCAATATTAATACTCCTTTATTCAACTTGAACGACAAAATGAACAAATAAAAATGTTCCAATTATAGAAATAAAATTAAAAACTTTAAAAATACAACTTTTCAACAAATACATATGTATTTCGTAATTTTATATATTACCACCCGTTTGTTTTCCAATTATATAAATAAAATTAATTAATAAATATGTATTTCGTAATTTTAGATAGATAGGTCACCACCCGTATGTTTTCCAATTATATAAATAAAATTAAAAACTTTATAAATACAACTTTTCAACCAATAAATATGTATTTCGTAATTTTATAGATCGTTTTCCAATTATATAAATAAAATTAAATATTTTAGAAATACAGCCTTTCGCCAGTACTGCACTGGGCTTTGCGTCATGTGGTAAGCGTGTCCGTTCTCTAATGAAATAATTACTCATTAGAAACTTTAACTTTCTGCCTAATAGTGATAAAATACTATATTACTTATTGGTGCGATATAAATTGTATACATATATTTTAACGCGAACTCAATCCTTATTGCTCAATAGTTCAGGATATTTTATTGAGAGTTCTTCACATTCATGTTTTTTCGGAGGCCGTTTGAGTCTGATGTGATTTTTGAAGTGATCCTTAACGACTTTTGCTTGTTCAGTGTTCCATGCAGTTCTACCTGTTTGTCTAGGAGCTAAAAGAAAAAGAAAATTATAACGAAATATGAATACTAATTTAGATTATTGTAAAATACCTTTAATACTATTGGCTTTGGCTTCTGGAAAGTTATTATTGATTGATATGCCAGAATTCTCTTCCAAAGTGTCATCATTCTCAGAATTGTCAGATTCAGCAACTTCTATTTCTGGGTTTATATCGATTTCATTCAACGATTTTCCTTTGTATCTATCACCAGATCCCTTGTCCATTAGTATCAATAATTTCGATATCTTCGCAGTTTGATAAACATCTTGCGGTAATCTTAATAACATTATGTTAGAGAAACTATAATATATATATTTACAAATAATAATTTATTTCTATAGATTATCAAATAATCAAGATTTTCAAAATCTAAGCTTTATATGAGACAGCAAATTAATAATTTATAAATTGAAATTAAGATAGACAACGAAAAATTAATATATGTTCAATTTGAAGGTAACATAATATATGCAGTTGTTCATACAGATTAAGCTAGGTAAATGTTAACCACGCTTATTTAATTTACGTAATTAAAATTGATTGTGTAATTCAGTCAAGTTATGTATTTACATCAATAATAACATTTTCCTTCCTTTCCCAAATTTATAGAATTAGATATTAGTTTATTATTCTATTATTACTTTCTTAACATAATTAGGAAATATATGGAATTATGTGTTATTACTATTAATAAGACAATTATAAGGTTAATGAATATCTAACCAAATAAATGCAAGAGAATACTTACATAATGCTGTGGACTTTTCCCTATAAATATTTTTGAAATTTATTATTTTTGTAAAAAAAACTGGTTTTATGTTCTAAGCCTGCGCGCTTGATTTGACCTTTACACAGACACAAGTGTACTCGGAGTTAAGAAAGATGTGTTTATAAAAAGATAAATCTTTATCTTTTTAAAAGTAACTTCGGGTTTATTTTTGATTTAATTGTGGTTGGTGCTGTGTTAATTCATTACCGATATTTTATACGAGTTTGTTGATCTCGTAATTGTTATATTTTACACTTTCTTAATCACGTGTCTTGAATATATTTTTTACAAGAGACCACCACTTTTCCGGTTGGAACCCTGAGAGGAAAGCAGTCCCATTTTTTGGAATTAAACCGACTGTATATCCTAGCTGGATAGATTTGTCGTGAATGGTGGTATATTATAATATCAAAACCACAGTTCATAGCATATTTTTGGCTAAACCAAGCGTGGGGCGAACAGAAAAAGCAGATATAATTTTGGCAAGGCTAACGTTGAAGTTAAAGCAGTATTAGAAAGTTAAAAACAGAGCACATAAAAGATGGAAGGTATCTCCGGAGTACAGCAAAGAATTGAGCAACTGGTGGAGGCAGCGAAGAAAAGAATAGGTCCAATAAGTATCGTACATGAAGAGGGGCACGAAGGAGTAAACAGGGATAAGATTATGCTGGATATGTTAATGAAAATGCAGGCTATAATGGAAACAATGATGGGAAAAGAGAAAGAAATGCAGGAAACTATGGAGTTAATGATGGTAAGAGAAAGGAAAATGGATATAATGATGGATAAAATTATGGCATTAAGTAATACTAATCAAGAAGATATAATAAGGGGCATGGACTCGTTACAATTATCAAACGAACAAAATTTTGAAGAAAATATTATGGTATTACCTAAATAGTAAACTGTCCGAAGAAGTTGAAAAAAGAGAGGTTGCAGAATTACAGATGAAATATATGGAGAAACAGTTAAGAAGGGAAATAGAGCAAGTGAGAAAAGAGAAAAATTAAGTAAATATACCCGCATATATTCCTGTTCCTGTACAAAGTGAAGTGCTACCTAAATTTTATGGGATGTCAAACACAAATCCCGTCTGTTTCCTAAAGAAAATCAAAGCCAGTTTGGAGGATGTGCCAGGGGATGTTAAAAGTTGCAAAAGATCGGAAACTGTCTGAAGGATGACGCTATGGTATGGTGGGAGATGGTGTCAGACGAGGTAACCACGATGGAAGAATTTGAAGCCAGGTTCACGAATCAATTCTGGGGAAGAAATCAGCAGACTAGGGTAAGACAAGAATTATTATTTGGTAGATATAATGTCGGAACTAATGAATCGAGAGAAACTTATGTTATGAAAAGGTACTCGGTTTTAAAATATTTAACCCTTAGAATAAGTGAAGTAGATATGGTTTCACAGTTAAGTAGACACTTTGATTCTCAAGTCAGTCAGGCAGTAGCCATACACGATATCAATGATATGCAACAATTTATCGAATTATTAAAGAGGTTAGATGATGTGGAGCGGGCTAAAAGATATAATAATAATTATTTAGATAGAAATATTAATAGAAATGAATATTCTAGGGTTAATTTAAATAATACCCCTCCGAGTTCTCAAAGACCTATTAATAATAATAATAATAATACTCAAAGAAATAGTAATAGAATGACTTCCCCTAACAGTATAAGATATAATTCAAATAAAGATGATATAAAAGAAAATAGTATAGATCCTAAGAAATATACAGGTACTAGGTATAAAGATACAAGGCCTAATTTTAATTTAGAAGTTAAAGTAGATGATAAAAAGAAATCAGAACTTGCTTGTAGTAAGGATTTTTAATAGGGCCAACCAAAAAGAGTGAAAGTTTTGCATTGTTGAATGATAGGTCGGATTGCGCGATTAATACGGTTTTACGGCATATTAACATAAATATAGGACAAAGGGAATGTTTTTGTTTAATTGATTCTGGTAGTGAAACGTGGTTTTTGGATGAAAAGGTTGTTGAATGGTTAGTTAAGAATAAAGAAGGGAAATATGTACCCACAAGTAAAATTGCTATAGTATCAGCTACGAAAAAGATTATATCTGCAGTTTATAAGATTTATGTCGTCGAATTTAATATAGAGAATAATAAATTTATCGGAGAATTTATAGTAGTAAAAGTAAAAAAAATTGTTAGATAAAATTAATACTATAATTGATATTAATAAGAAGAAAATAATAATTAATAATAATAATGTGCAATGTATCCAGGAGGCTGGAGATGAAGAGAAGATTGTAAATAATATGCAGAAAATAAACTGTATAAATGAATTAAATAACATGGAAGAGGATGAAGAAGTTGGTGTATTAGAAGAAAAGGAATTAATGGTGTTGGAAGAAATGGACAAAGAAAAGGAGGGAGAAGTGGAATTTCCCGAAGATATTGATTTATTGAAAATAGATTGTAATGAAGAATATGAAAAGAAGTTAAAACAATAATAAAGAATAATATAGAATTAGAAGACAAATTTCCCAGTATTTCCAGAAATTATCGACATTCGTTAGAGGTAGATGAGACAAAACCTTCTAAAATTAAAAACTATCCAATTCCCAAGAATATTCAACAGGTAGAAGAGGAAGTAAAGAAGATGTTAAATGATGGAATAATTGAACGTGATAAAACAAGGTATGAAAATCCATTAGTTGTGGTTAAAAAGAAGTCAGGAGACATTAGATTATGTCTGGATGCGCGCAGACTTAATGAGCGGACAAAAGCTCAATTTGAAACTCCGATAACAATAGAAGCATTATTGGCGAAATGTGGCAATGCAAAAGTATATAGTAAGTTGGATTTGAGAAGTTCTTTTTGGTTGGTGCCATTGGAAAAAGAATCCAGGAAATATTGTGGCTTTATGGTGAACGGTAGAGTATACCAATTTAGGACTGTACCATATGGTTTAAGCAGTTCTGCAGCGGCGTTAATAAGGGCCATGCAACAAATATTAGAACCTTACGAAGAATATGTGGTACCTTATATAGATGATATATTGACTTATAGCAGGAATTATCAGGAACACCTGGAACATGTTAGAAAAATAATGGAAGTGTTGGTAAGTGAAGCATTGAAACTAAATATAGAGACGTGTGAATTTTTTAAAAATGAGATAAAGTTTCTAGGGTATAATATAAGTCCTAGATATGTCAGTGTGGATCAAAGTAGGTTGGACCTTATTAAACAGTATCCTTTACCTAAAAATGTAAGAATGTTAAGAGGGTTCTTAGGCATAATTAATTATTATAAACGTTTTGTACCATACCTGGCACGAACAAGTGCACCGTTGTATGAAATGCTTAAAAAGAATGAGAAATTTAAATGGAATGATGTAAGAATGAAAGCTTTTGAGGATTTAAAGAAAGATTTTTATAACCAGTTAGTTTTAATTTTACCTGATTTTAATAAACAGTTTATATTAAGAGTAGATACAAGTGATGTCGCTATTAGTGGAGTTTTAATCCAGATTAATAATGAAGGTATAGAACAGCCGATATGTTTCATATCTCGAATCTTAAAAAGCTATGAAATTAAATATACTATTAGTGAAAAAGAAATGTTAGCTATAGTACATGCGGTTCAAAAGCTTAGATTTTATTTATTGGGCAAAAACTTCATAGTAGAAACCAACCATGCTGCGTTGACATCACTTTTGAGTACAAGGTTTAAGAATAATAGAGTATATCGCTGGTCTTTGTTATTGTCAGTGTATAATTTTGAAATTAGGCATATAAAGGGAGTACTAAATGTTACTGCCGATGCGTTATCTCGTATGTATAACAGTAAAAGTAATTTTCATTATATTGAATTAAATGAATATAATAGAGAATATGCTGAAGGGGCTCTTGAGTATGAGGTGATCCTTCAGGTCCCACAGGATGAAAGTTTATTATAATTTATAAGAAGTTTTATGAAAATTAAGATAATTAAATAAAAGTTTATTGTGCAAGAAGAATTAAGTAATGGGAAAATATTAGCAATAAAAGTTATATGATATTGTTATTGGTATTGATGATTGACAAGCATTATTACAAATTCATTTTTTTCTCTTTTATACGAAATCCATGGGAGTGACAAATGTCCAGAAGGTTGAGGAAGATATCAACTATTCGCCAACTACTGTTTACTCTGGAGTGTTCTTCGTCTGCGATGTATGGGACGAGGCCTATTATTATGTCAACAGTCAAAATGACATAAAATTTGTTAATATGTCAAAACACAATATGCCATACAAGTTGAAATAAATTTGAAATTGGAAATTCCGTTTTGTTAAAAGAAGATATAAATTACATGGGTGCTCTGCAGCTGTTCGCTTCACAGGTGCACATCGAGGAGGATGATCCAGCATGAAATTGTGCATCGACTGAGTGCGGGGATCGGTTATGACAGGGTGCGAAACTGTCTATGGTTCATCGAGTGCGGAAGACTATATGATGAAAAATATTTTGACATGTCCAGGCTTTTCCATCATATACTCTTGGACGCTGTGGACTTTTCCCCATAAATATTTTTGAAATTTTTTATTTTCGTGAAAAAAACTGGTCACGTGTCTTGAATATATTTTTTACAAGAGACCACCACTTTTCCGATTGGAACCCTGAGAGGAAAGCAGTCCCATTTTTAGGAATTAAACCGACTGAATATCCTAGCTGGGTAGATTTGTCGTGAACGGTGGTATATTATAATATCAAAACCACAGTTCATAGCAATATGTATCTTTAGGTGAAATATACAGACAGGCAATTAAAGGAATATTTTATTCTATTCAATGCATACTTTGTACGTAAGTGTTTGAGTCACGATAGTATATTTGAATCCTACAATTTAATTAGTATAACTTTACTATAATTTTTTTAGTTACTCGTTTAGATTTAAAAACTGCAACAATGGCGGTTAACATCTATGTCTCCTATTCTGTATATAATTATTGTAGACTAAATAATCGCATACTTGTAGAACTCATTATGTGTTTTTTCGGTTTTTTAAAGCCAAACTGCTTATTTCCGTTGTCCATTGAGAAGAAACCAAATCTTTAAAACGCTTTACTTCCTTCAGCCTTTTTTCTATGTCATTACATTTTACTGATGGGTCTTGCTTTAATATTAAATTGATTAGTGGATTTGTTTTAATGTCGTCCCAATATGAGCAGATAAACTCTATATGTTTTGGCATCTTGATCGTAACCACCAATTTTTTTTGCGCATTCTGTTACTGTATCAAACAAAACCGGGTCTGTGGCATTTGCCAAGGAGTATGTTTCAATCTTTTGAATCTGCCTCAATTCTATAAGAAGTCTTGCCAGTTCTCGCATTATGTTAGAGCATGCAATTGTCATTTGCATTCTAGAATGTTTTTTTTAAATATTGTGCACCAAAGTGGCATATTAAAGCGTTTGTCTTTGCTACTAGAGATATATCATCTGGTTTCATTATATTAAATACTTCCTCCTTGACAAGTAACATATGTGATATATTATTACTTTGAATGGCAGAAGCTACTAGAGTTTGGGATACTGACAAATGTTTGAACCTTTTTGTTTTTTTACCAACAGCAGCAGCAGCACAATTCTTTTGATGACGGAATAAATAGTTTTTAGAATATAAGCCATTGCAATATACACATGGATAATATGATCCACATTGCTCATTCTTTGTTTTATAAACAGGTCTTATATTGTCTTTTAAAAATTCATCGAAATGTCCTGCATTACTTAGTAACGCTATTATTTACTTCCTTTCTTTGCTTCTTTTTGGATAAGATAACATGTCTGCAACCTCCTTATACTCTTGATTATTTCGTTCTAAGTGACGATCAAAATTTGTTACTTCCAGTGCATAAAACTTGCAAAATGTTTTTTTCTGTTTTCACGTCTTCTTAATTACTACTGAAACCTTAAATTTGTTACGTTATTTTTAAACCATTACATTTATGAAGTACATGTTACAAAGTGCTATACTTAAGAGTGGGAGGTAAATAACCCTTTTCATGAAATAAAAGCACAATGAAACCCCCTGCTTAAGGAACTGTATTGCAAGTATACAAATATTGCTAAGCTTTTACTGCTAATAACAGGCAAAAACATAAGAATATATTTCTTTTTTGCAGACAATATTTTTCTGAATTTCTACAGAAACGACTTATAATAAATCAATTCAAAATTCCCTTCGAAGTCAGATTCCACTAACTTCAGAATTTTCTCTACAAATTACATATACATAAATTTTACAAATTGTTTTTTTATAATAATAATAAAAGTTTTAATATTTGTTTATAGTGGTTTATAGTAGTAAATTAGTGTGGTCGCCAGACTATATTGCTTTCAACCCAAATATTGAAAAATTTTTCAATCAAAGGTTATTCTAAATAAACTAATGAATACTTTTGTATTCTTCATATATATATATATATATATATATATATATATATATATATACAGTAAAACCTCTAATTATGGACACCTCCGACAATCGGACATCTCTAAAAAATGGACATTTTTTGTGGTACGAAATTTTATAATGGGTTTTCTTAACAATAGTCACTCCTAATATTGGACCCTCCATAAATCGGACGCGGGCACCCTTTATTTCACCGAAGCAATAAAACATCTGTAAATATATCTCTTAATTAAGGACAGACAAGATGGGCGGCGCCGAATAAAATTTTGCAATTATATATGTATGTATGTACTTTTATTGCTTCACACGTGGAAGTATATCTACTCGGGTTTTTCCCATAATACATATGTATGTACAAAGTACACACGTGGAAGTATATCTACTCGGGTTTTTCCCATAATACAAAGGAACGACGGTTTGCCACTGGCCTACTCGTCAGGTGATAAGTGGAGTGATATGTATTTTGAATCAGTTTGAACTAGCCTTTGATAGTGTCAACATGGATTCTAGTAAAAGAAAGCGGTTAACAATCCAAGATAAAATTGATATTATTGCGGTTAGTGAACAGCAAAGCTTAAGTGTCCGAAAGCTCGCGGAAAAGTTTGGTGTCGGAAAGTCGCAAATTAGTGATATAGTGAAAAACAAAAGTGAAATAAAAGAACTTTTCGAGAAAAATGTAAACCTAGCTCAAAAAAGGAAGTTTCCAAAAACTAGTGGTTTAGCAATCGACGGAGCAGTGTTCAACTGGTTCTGTAATGTGCGAAACAAAAATATTCCCATGTCAGGACCCCTACTCAAAGAAAAGTCGCTGGAAGTAGCACTAAGTTTACAACTCACCGAATTCAAAGCGTCTAATGGTTGGTTGGAGAAATTTTGTCAAAGACATAAAATATCATTTAAAAGTGTGTGTGGTGAATCTGCCTATGTAAACATGCAAAATGTAGACGATTGGAAAGTCAAGTTGCAATCAATATGCAAAGATTACTCTCCGAAAGATATTTTTAATGTTGATGAAACCGATTTATTTTTCCGCGCCCTTCCGACAAAAACATTTGCGTTAAGAAGTGATAAATGTGCCGGAGGAAAATCTGCAAAAGAACGACACTAACTATATTGTTGTGTTCAAATATGGAGGGTGATAAGGAAAGGCCGTTAGTCATCGGTAAAAATAAGAAACCTAGATGTTTTAAAGGAGCTCATGTGGATAAGTTGCCATAGGATGGATATCTAACAAAAAAGCGTGGATGACTTTGGATATTATGTCAGCTTGGTTAAAGAACTTTGATAACAAGATGAAGAAAGAAAAAAGCATGTAATTTTGTTTCTTGATAATGCCACTTCTCATCCGAAGATTTCATTGGAAAACGTAAAATTGGTTTTTCTGCCTCCAAATACTACCTCGCATTGTCAACCTATGGACCAGGGTGTGATTCAAAACTTTAAGGTAATTTACCGGAGCATGCTTGTAAAAAGGCTTTTGGCGTTAATGGATACTGAAAATTCACTAGAAATGGTAGAAAAAAACATTACGGTAGTCACTGCATTAATATGGATATCAGCTGCTTGAAAAAAACTCTCGCCTGTGACCGTAAGAAACTGTTTTCAAAAATGCGGATTCAATCAAAGTGACAGTGATCTAAGTGCAGAGTGCGATATAGAAGATAATATACCATTAGCATTTTTATTTCCCAATTTTAACATCACTAATTTAGATTTAAGCACATACGCATTAATTGATAATGAGTTATTTACTGAAAATCCTAATGTTTCCATTGTAGATTGTATCGATGAAATTACTGATATCAGTGATGAAATGGAAAATGAGATTGAAGAGGAACTTGTAACTAGTATATCAAATATTTCAGAAGCCCATCAAAAATTAAAAGATCTTGAGAACTATTTCTTAAGCACTAACAGTTTTAACATTGCTAACAATATTTCTCAAGCTCTTCTTTAATAATTATTTCAAGTAAAATCTAGCATAAAATATGTATGTATGTATGTGTATTAAGTATTGTAATTTTTTTTCGACTTTCGTCTTATTATGTGTGATTAAATTGATATGAGAATGAATATTTTTTTTCGTTTTTTTTTCACCTCCACATTTTGGACACCTCCATATATTGGACATTTTAGGATTCCCCGTCAGTGTCCATTATAAGGAGGTTATACTGTATATATATATATATATATATATATATATATATATGGAAGGGATAGTCGTTTTTTTTGGGGAATCCAGCAAAATTAAACTCTATTAATTAAGTCAGTTCTTTATTTTTTAGCCCAATATTTCGCATCGAATTCGAATGTTTCCTCAGGGGATCACTTTAAGAGTAGATGGACATAAATTTATACTTATTAACAAAAGAAATCAATACTTACAAATGTGAACTTGTTTTTTCTGGAGAAATTACTCATATGTTTGTAATATTGTAAATTAATAAAACTAATGTCAACGGACGTACACTTAGTTGTTTCGAAATTACATTTTAAAAAACACAGGACCACCACGTCTAAAAAGAAAGCCACATGTGCAATATTGACGAACAGAAGAATTAATCGTACACACACATGTTCTTGTCACAAAGTTAATACTTAAAATGTTAGAGGATGATAGTGTGAAAGATCCGGTAAAGTTTTTTTTTGGATTCCAGGTGTGTAACATCGAATTTGAAAAAGTTACTATTTATAATCAAGTTCACAAATTTTATACACTGGTGTGCGAAAGTCAATGTGGCTATTCTTCAGAATGTGTCGTCTCACAGAATTTTACATTAGAAAAGAAAAAAACAAAAAACATAAACGTGTTATATAATTAATAAATGAGCAAGAACTGAGGAGGACCAATGTGTTAAACGATAACAGATAAGTTTTTTTTGTGTTGTTTGTTGTTTAGAGTTTATGTTTATTGTTAGCAAGTAAGCATAATTTGCACATAGGTTGTTCGTATCAGATCTGAAATTCATCGAATTAGCGTTGTTATTGATCTCTTCCATTTCCAAAAACTCTCTACACTTTAAGTTGTTTACAGTCTGAAGGACTTTAACATTATTAAAATTAGGTGTGTGATCATTGTTAATCATATGTGAACCTAATTTTAATAATGTTAAAGTCCTTCAGACTGTAAACAACTTAAAATCTACAAAGTTTTTGGAAATGGTAGAGATCAATAACAACGCTAATTCGATGAATTTCAGATCTGATACGAACAACCTAAGTGCAAATTATGCTTACTTAGTTAAACATAAACTCTAAACAACAAACCACACAAAAAAATAACTTATCTGTTACCGTTTAACACATTGGTCCTCCTCAGTTCTTACTCATTTATTAATTATATAACACGTTTTTGTTTTTTGTTTTTTTCTTTTCAAATGTAAAATTCTGTGAGACGACACATTCTGAAGAATAGCCACATTGACTTTCGCACACCAGTGTATAAAATTTGTGAACTTGATTATGAATAGTAACTTTTTCAAATTCGATGTTACACACCTGAAATCCAAAAAAAACTTTACCGAATCTTTTACACTATCATCCTCTAACATTTTAAGTATTAACTTTGTGACAAGAACATGTGTGTGTACGATTAATTCTTTTGTTCGTCAATATTGCACATGTGGCTTTCTTTTTAGATGTGGTTGTCCTGTGTTTTTTAAAATGTAATTTCGAAACAACTAAGTGTACGTCCGTTGACATTAGTTTTATTAATTTACAATATTACAAACATATGAGTAATTTCCCCAGAAAAGGTTCACATTTGTAAGTATTAATTTCTTTTGTTAATAAGTAATAAATTTATGTCCATCTACTCTTAAAGTGATCCCCTGAGGAAGCATTCGAATTCGATGCGACATATTGGGCTAAAAAATAAAGAACTTACTTAATTAATAGAGTTTAATTTTGCTGGATTCCCCCCAAAAAAACGACTATCCCTTCCATACATGTTCTAACGGCAAAGACTCCTGGTCTAATTATATATATATATATATATATATATATATATATATATATAATGCATAACTTGAGGGATATTTCTTTCTTATCATTTCAAGTAAGAAAATAAAAACCAAAAAATTAGAATAAAATTTTCCTAGATAGTTCACACATCAATCGCAATATTTTGACAGTGTATATATATATATATATATATATATAGGTATATTTAAACTGGAAAGTTTTGTGTCTTTATTAATGACTTTATTAATTAATTGATGTTTGACAAAAATTTAGAAAAAGTCTGAGTACATATTCACTCTTCTTTAGGACAAATCATTAAAATTGTCTAAACATAATGAAATCGAGGGAAAATGAAAAAATATATCATTAAATTAATGCAGTATTTTGCCTGTTATACAACAAAAAATGTAATCCATATTTGAGAAAGTAATAAATAAATTGAATGTAAAAATCACATTTAAATTAAAAAAAAGGTCACTACACGACTTAATAACGGGTGTTCAGAAACATTCGAAGTCAAGTGGGCTCAGAACAAAAAATCGTATATCTTTACTTAAGTATTAATATACTAATTTGATAACCTATAAAATTGTATTAAGTAAACGTATCAATCTATCTCAGACATGACTTCATATTTTCAAGGCCTACTTTGACTTCGAATGTTTCTGAACACCCGTTATATATAATACGTGGTTCTACCGGTTCGAATATTGAATATTATTTTTTTACGAAACTTGTAAGTTTTTTCCGATAGAAATTTTTTAATAATACAAAGGTATTTTTAATAATATAAAATATTATTAAAAATCTGGTGTGAAGAACACAAATACAGGTTCACTATTAATATTTTCTGTGAACGTGTCCGAATATATCCTATCCCCAGAGACGTAGATACGTATTTCGCTTTTCTACAAGCTCATCGGTACGCCCCTGCTGGAGAAAGGATATTTTCAGACACATTCACAGAAAAGAACCACCTCGCCCTATCACCGTAATTATCCAGACCGAGCGCAGAAGTAAATTCGGCGCTACCTGTTGTCAGACAGCCGAAGTACCTCGCATACCGTCCACATAATTAATGTGAAGTAACGACGCCCTTCCAAAGGTTAGCACAGCCAACTCTCTAGAAAACTGAATTTTGTTTGTGCCTTCACTCATTTATTTTATATTATTTTATATTATTTAATAAAATTTTATATTATTAAAAATACCTTTGTATTATACAAAACTGGTGGGGTTTACCTACTCATGTATGTTTCAATTATTCTGAGAAATTTTTTATGTAAAAGTTATTCCAAAGTAACCTCTTAACACTTTTATATACTTAACAAATGCATGAAAAGCTCATTATTTCCATGACACATATTCTATTTCAGTAATAATTATTTATTTCCTTAACAAGTTAGTTAAAATTATATACATTAACAGAAAAATTCAGTAGCATTCCATATTATATTCTGATATTAAAAAGCTCCGTATCAATATTCCTTTCTTCATACGTAGGTACTGTTTGCCCTCAAAATAGATTACAGATGCACTCATACCACAATTGCCGTTACTGTTACTAAAATGTATATACTTAATGTAATAAAATAAAAAATAATTTCGCCAATAAAGGTTAAAACAATCTATATTTCTATAACGGAGCGCTTGAAAAAAATATTTCTGATATTAAAATTGTAATTTATGTATATGTAATTTAATCGCTAAAATAAACTAGTACAATTATTATAGATGTATCCCTATTATTAAAGCAAATTTGCTTTTTAAAAACAGTACGTATTTCATAACAAAAGTTATAGAACTTTTTTAACACTTATTTAGTTCTATAATACGCAAAATAATGATAAAGTACCACCTCTACCTGATCCAATGCAGGCTGTTCATATATTAGGCCTCCGTTTTATCATCAAATTCGTATAATAAAGACGTGATGGGAGATATACCAGTTTCCAGAAAAGTATAAAAAAACATACAAGTCCTAGTTTCTGCCATTTTTTTTCTTTTATCTTTATTTCACTCTCACGAGTTGCTTGTTTATAAATATTTTAAAAATAACAGATTTGAGTGAAAAATATTATGAAAAAAATAACTAACAGTCTTCTTTAAAGAAAAGTTCTTTACATTTCTTATACTTCACACCTAACTTAAGTATGTCCTCCGTTTTATGTAAGAATGGTGGACGTGCTTGACCTTTGTATTCACTGTATAGCAATATTGAATAAACAATTAAATACCTGTTCCAAAGCTTGTTTAAAACCAAAAAAAACTAGGAAAGTTTTTTGAAAATTTTACCCGTTTAAGAAATATCTAGTTATTCCCGCAGATTTGGCCAACCCTGCATAAAGCTGCCTAGATGGCTGATGTCCATGTTTAAACATTATAAATTTACATATGTCGATGAAAACGCATAAAACCACATATTTAAAGTCAAATATGGAGTTCACTGGACTTTTTCCTATACTTTTCATCGTATCTTGTACATACTCGTATTTGATATATTTATATGGAAAATAACGATATACTCGTACTTACCATATGTTAACACGAACGTAGTAAAATTTGTACGCCAACGTATGTCGAGATATTACTACATCTGCGTCAACATACAGTATATAGGTACAGGGGATGTACATAGGTACAGAACAATAATATCGACAACGTGAAATTACAGAAACTGCAAATACTGAATATTCATGCAAAGAAAAAGTTGGAAATTAGTTTCCCATTTTTCAGAATAAATAATTTGAGGTGATATTTCTTTATTGGCTAAAATTTGTCAATTCGAGAGGAATTACTTAAAAATACACTTTTTATAATGAAGGATTTTGCCAGTCTGAAAAACATAGTATACATAAAACATTTCTTGATGCTAGAAATGCCTTTGAAATTTAGATAATATTATTTAAAACGCCCTACTTTAAAACGGAAAATGGCCTTTTTATATAAACGCAGACTTTTATGTCAAAATCAAGCCTCTTTAATCATTAAATATATTTATTAATGTTATAATAGGCATAACTTTTTTGTCTTTAACTTTTAAGCATTTGTGACACTAGATTATTAAATTTTCAGGTATTCCAGTACTAAAATGTACTCTTACTTTAAGTCGGTAGGATACACCGTTTTCTAGAAAAATCGATTTGTAAATTTTTCGTTTTTTCTTCATTAAAGTTCAATTTATTATGTACCTACTTATTTTTAGCGACGAAGTTGGCTTGGACTATCAAGGCATGGATGAAAATTAATTTAATAAATTAAAAACAAATTATTTATTACAATGGAACGAAACTAACAAAAAAAGAACAAGTATCAAAGGTAGATTGTTACAAAAGTTGCTCGATGTGATGACCATTAGTCTCTATGCATAAGTTTACCCTTTTGCTTAGAGAACGCCGAATTCTTGCAAAAATTCCAAAGTTATTTCTATATTCGTTGCAAGCATCTTGTATCCTTAGCCAGAGTTGTGCGCGATTTTGTATCGGAACGGAATAAACAAATGCTTTTATGTATCCCCAAACACAATAATCGCAAGGATTCAAATCCAGCGACCTTGCTGGCCAAGCAACTGGACCGCCTCTTCCAATCCAATGGTCTTCGTAGTTATTATCTAGAAAGTCTCGTTCATTCCTGCTAAAGTGGGCTGGACAGCCGTCCTGTAGAAACCATAAGTTTTGCCGAATATTTAAACGCACTTCATCTAACAAATCAGGTAAAATATTTTGCAGGAAATGTAAGTAATCAGCACCATTTAAACGAGCAGGTAATTCCACAGGTCCAAGTAGATAATCGTCAACTACTCCTATCCATACGTTTATGCTAAACCTATGCTGATGCTTAAATTCTTGAACAACGTGGGGATTGTCACCAACGTACGAATAATAGTGTGCATTATGTACATTAAAAATTCCATTTTTTGAGAATGTAGCTTCGTAATGTGAAATATGCGCAGCCTATGTAATCAGCTGTTAGAATTATGTTCATAAATATTTGTAAATTTTCAAAATAATTTTATAAATCACTTTGAATGATCTTTATATTCAAAATTCTATTTTAAAATAATTTATTTTAAGACCAAAATCAAGGTAATTTGCACATTAAAAGGCTTTGAAATAAGACAAAGGACAAATAGCGTCTTCTTCCAAATTTTGATACCCCATCCATCTAAATTTAACCTGCTCGTAATATTTTCAATAAAATCGAGTAAAAAATAGTAATATCGTGAAAATTGTTATTAATAAAAGTGCCTAATAGATATTTTATTCATTTAAACATGTAAAACATCAACAAGAAGTATAATTTGACGATTTAACTAACTTAGCATCATTGTGGAACACTTTCGCGAATTACCGAAATTTTATAAAGAACAGATCGAAACTTACCTGGAAAACTCATCGAAAGTGCTATAAATATTAAATATAATCTGAAATATTGGATTTTCTTATCCTACATAACCAAGTTGGAAAATAACCTGTATCCTATCTTTTTCCTGGCAGTACACCGCTTCTGAGAGTGACGTTACCCTTCTCCCGCCTAGAAAACACCTGTAATCATAGGTCTTTTGTAATTCAAACATTATTTTTACCTTATCTTAAATAATTAAAGGTCACATATTAATTAAAGCATTAAGTCAAATAGATATATAAAAATCAATTAAACACTGCTTTGGTCTATAGAATATTTACTTAAAACACTTAAAATAAACTCACCTGAATTGTTTATCCATTTTAAGTTGATAAATGTTAGATTAATTATTTTATTAATATTCATAACCTCTTATGATATATCGAAGTAATTATTGATTCAGAATAGTTTTAAAACTCACTAAGAAGCAGCTGTAACCGAATAGTTACCTATAATTATATATGTTTCTATATTTGTACAAAAAAGGTTTAAGTATATCAATACGTTAAGCACGTATTACGCATTTGTTACAAATGAAACAGACATGCAATATACACATCTGTAACTGTACACATGGACAATACACCTCAAAATTTGTACACCAACGTATGCCGAGATATTACTACATCTGCGTCAACATACAGTATATAGGTACAGGGGATGTACATAGGTACAGAACAATAATATCGACAACGTGAAATTACAGAAACTGCAAATACTGAATATTCATGCAAAGAAAAAGTTGGAAATTAGTTTCCCATTTTTCAGAATAAATAATTTGAGGTGATATTTCTTTATTGGCTAAAATTTGTCAATTCGAGAGGAATTACTTAAAAATACACTTTTTATAATGAAGGATTTTGCCAGTCTGAAAAACATAGTATACATAAAACATTTCTTGATGCTAGAAATGCCTTTGAAATTTAGATAATATTATTTAAAACGCCCTACTTTAAAACGGAAAATGGCCTTTTTATATAAACGCAGACTTTTATGTCAAAATCAAGCCTCTTTAATCATTAAATATATTTATTAATGTTATAATAGGGTATTGAATTTGATTCGTTTCGAAAGCACAATATCCGTGGCAAAATTAGAACAGAAATTTCAAACTAAAAGAAGAGAGAAAGTTAATTTTTTGTTAGAAAAAAGTATGACTAAACATCTTTTTTTCCATAAATCATCAACATATGTTCGTCAGAATCTTTAGTCAGCCGCACTTTCAAATACGTTGCATATATTCACAGTTACACTATTTAAGCATTAAAACATACCTTCGTCAGTTCGTGTTTCTTTGTAATGTTGTTTACCTAATAGGACCAATCTTTCGCTTCTCCTAAAATAATGATGATTTTATATATTCCTTTTTAAATAGCAAAAGCATTTTGCTTAGCATTTTTTCTTTCTTTCTTTTATGTTACTAAAAACCACTAGAAACTGCAAGTCTGAAATATAACTCCTAAAGTCCGTCCGTATATATCCATGTACAAATTTATATAGAAACCATCATAAAAATAATATTAATGGTAATATACAATATATTGAAACTGTATGCAACGCTATAAATTTATTTTGTATAAAATTTTCTATATAAAGTTCTATATCGCTTACATGACTTATTCTCTTGGCTCCAAAAAATATAATGAAAAATTTGAACTCTTTATTCATATTGTAAAGTTTGTCTTTTCGGGTCCTTAAATAAAACTAACAATAACTTTAGACACACACACTATATTAATATTAAAATGTATAACAATATAAAACTAACTATTAACAACAATAAGTACATTTATGTATTCTATATTTATGTAACTATATTTATGTTTACTTCGCGAGACTGTAGGATTCAATGTATGTCCATCCCTTCTTCGACGCGGCTTTTATATCGGTGAATACTTTTCTAGAGCCTTCACGTAGGCCTCGCGAAAACATCCAGAGGGATGACGCACCTCGCGTCATCGGATGAGTCATTACATTGCCCCCTTCTTAAAAATGAAGTTTCGTCCCGAAACATATCATGCTTTGGTCTCCTCAAACGATGACGAAATCGACAGGTTTGTTACATTGCGACGTCATATCGAAATAACAGTCCACGGTCTTATCTTGCCTGGATGGACAGGAATATTCAAGCTGGTAACTGCATACCAGAATTTCCATACCAGTATGTCGGAAGATTACTTCCAACATGCTCCTTACAATTCTCCAGTCCAGGCGGTCCAATCCACAACCCAATTTTGGAACTGCTAATTTCAGAATGTCTTGCTGTAACATTTGTTCGCGTAAGTGGGTCAGGGCCTCCCATAAGGCTCGATAGGTTGGTTTTAGGCTCGACAGTTCTTTCGTGACCAAATAAAATATGGGCTGTCCTTCATTTATTATTTGGAGACTCTTCCCAATTGCTTGTCCCTGCTGCCTTAACTTTTCGATTCTGCCAAATCTCTCTTTAAATTCCCAGGCAATCCCTTTGGCCATTCGCAGATCTCGGGCTACGCAATGAGCAAGCGCGTAGTCTGGCGGCACCGTGAACAAATCCTGCTGTTTCTCGATGGTTACCCCAAATCGAGCTTTTCTCGAACCAGAATACTCTTGCATAAAGTCTTCGAAGGTTAGTTCATGGTATTGGCTATCCAATCGGCGCAAGTCAACGGTTTCGTCATTGTCTCCAGAGTATGGGGCTAATCGATTAAAATGTACGACTCTTGGCTTAGTGTGAGGTGTTCGCCTGATGCGGTATATTACATCGTTGATCCGCTTCAACACCTCGTATGGCCCCTCCCAATTCTTTTGAAGTTTTGGGGATAGGCCCCGTCGGCGTTGTGGATTATATAGCCAAACCCGATCGCCTTCATGGTAACCACTCTTCTCGGCGTTGATGTCATAGCTCTCCTTCATTCTGTCACTAGCATCTTGGATATTGTGTCTGACTTGTTCATGTATATTATCTAGTCGTCGTCTGAGCGTGCTGACATAATCTTCTCCGGCAAGATCTTCACCAGACTTGCTCCCAAACTTTAAATCACAGGGCAATCGGAGTTCCCTCCCGAATAGCACGTTTGCTGGTGATTGGCCAGTTGTCTCTTGAACGGCGGCCCGATACGCCATTAGATATAATGGTAAATGTTCGTACCAATCTCTCTGGTGTTCGGAGACCACTTTGGATAAGTGTCTGATCATGGTCTTGTTCATTCGCTCTACCATTCCATCTGATTGTGGATACAAGGGAGTTGTTCTCGTCTTCCGTATGCCCAAAAGTCCATACATCCTTTCGAATAGACTGGACTCAAAATTCCGCCCTTGATCGGAATGAAGTTCCAAGGGTACACCAAAACGGCTGACTGACTCCTTCACAATCACGTCTGCTACAGTTCCAGCTTCTTGATTTGGTAGAGCATATGCTTCAACCCATTTGGTAAAGTAATCCATGACCACTATTATGTATTTATTTCCTTTGCTGCTTTCTGGAAAAGGCTTCCTATATTGTATTGCCGCATGGGTGCACGTCGACGCCTCTGGGGACCATTGCTTCCGGCGCAATTTGCACACTTTCGTCACCATTCTTTCACATCTCGTGAACAATTCACCCAGTAAAATCTCTGGCGCACCTTCTCCAGTGTTTTATGGACTCCAAAATGTCCCCCAGAAGCACCATTATGGAGTTCTCGCAATACCTCTGGTATTCTTTTCTTGGGAACCACCATTTGCATATTGCGCTCACTTCCATCGTGATTTTCGACCTCACGTCCCAGGAGATCGTCATCCATGGTTAAGGAATCCCATTGTGCCCAGTATGACTTCAATTCTCGTGAATGGGGAGCAATTTCTTGCCAGGTCGGTCTTTGCCCATTTCTTTTCCAAGCCCTGAGGACTGCAAGATCCGGATCAGCTTCTTGATCTGCGCGCAAATTGTCAGGTTGCCATTGGTCATCAACAACGGTGGTTCGAAGAGCGTTGACCGATTTGTCTTCGATTCTGTTGCAATATCGACAGTCTTCTGGACAGGGCCTTCTGGAAAGGGCATCTGCATTTTGATGTTTGAGGCCTGCTCTGTGTTCAATAACAAAGTCATACTCCTGTAGCCTCTCAATCCATCTAGCTACTTGACCCTCTGGATTCTTAAATTGCAAGAGCCACTTTAAGGCGGCATGATCAGTGCGGATCAGGAACTTCTGCCCATACAGGTACTTGTAAAAGTGCTCAATGGTCTTAACTACTGCCAATAGTTCTCTCCTGGTTACGCAGTAGTTCCTCTCCGGTTTGGACAGGGTCTTGCTGAAGTATCCAATGACCCTTTCTTGTCCATCTTGGATTTGAGAGAGCACGCCACCAATCCCGACGTTACTGGCATCCGTATCCAAAACAAACCTCCCAGATGGCAGTGGATAGTTTAAAACAGGTGCACTTATCAACGTACCCTTTAACAACTCAAAGGCCGCTTGGCATTCGTTGTTCCAAATGAATGCTCGATTTTCTGTTAGGCGAGTAAGTGGTTTTGCAATGTTGGAGAATCCAGGAACATAGCGTCGATAATATGTGCATAATCCCAAAAAGCTTCTTAGCTGATGTTTGTCTTTGGGTACCGGCCATTTTTCCACTGCTTTTACTTTTTCGGCATCCACAGCAACTCCTTTTCTGGAAACCATATGTCCAAGGTAATTTACCTCCTTGCGGAAAAGGTGACACTTCTTTGGACTTAATCTCAGGTTGGCATCTCTCAACCTCTGGAATACTACTTCCAAATTTTTCATGTGATCTTCAAAGGTCTTCCCTACCACAATCACATCATCGAGATATACCAGGCAGGTGTTCCAAGACAGTCCCCTCAGTACAGTGTCCATGAGTCGCTCAAAAGTAGCTGGGGCGTTACACAGTCCAAATGGCATGACTGTAAATTGCCAGAGTCCTATACCTAAACTGAAGGCAGTCTTCTCTTTGTCATTGGGATCCATTCCCACTTGCCAATAACCGCTCTTTAAGTCGAGAGTGGAGAACCATTTTGCTCCTGCCAAGGTGTCTAGCGTATCGTCTATTCTTGGGAGAGGATAGCTGTCCTTTTTGGTCACACTATTCAAACGACGATAGTCCACACAGAATCTGGTAGATCCATCCTTCTTCCTGACAAGGACTACTGGTGAAGCCCATGGACTATTCGATGGTTCAATTACTCCTTGGCCTTCCATATCTTGTATAATTTGCTTGGCTTCCTCACGTTTTGCCAGAGGTAACCTCCTTGGTCCTTGTCGAATTGGACTTGCATCGCTGGTATTTATTTTGTGCATTACAATATTGGTTCTTCCTTTCGTACCAGTTTCAGTTTCAAAGACGTCTTCATAATGTTTGATTAAGTCCTTAACTTGACTTTGTTCCTTCTTGCTCAATCCTTGACAGGCGGAGTCGATTATCTTGGACAATTTCTCAGGAACCTGCACGAATCCATTCTTCTTCGCCTCTATGCGATGAACGACGGCCGACACTGGCGAACACCACCCCAGAATAGTACCCTTCTTCAATGAAACAGGGTAATGGTTCACATTCATTACCCTTATCGGTACAGTCTTCTGAGTCTTAACCAGCATTTTGGCAACTACTATTCCTCGGCCCACCTCATCATCATCTGCCTTTGGTTCCAACATTGTAACATTTTCGTCCAAATAATCACCTTCCATACACGCCGTCAAAAATGTCTCACTTATTGCATCCAGAACAACATTCTCTGCAGTGATTACTTGTACATTCCCACAATCTTTCCCATGAAGAAACAATTCCTCATTATTTATTTTTAAAGTGCCTTCTTTCATGTTTAACTGGAAGCCGTAGGTGTTCATGATGTCTAATCCCAACATTATTTGTTCTTCTATGTCGGCTACGAGAACACGATGTCGGATTGATGTTGGTCCTACGATAAAGTTGACATCTACTTCACCTGCCACAGAAGCTGCTTCTCCTGTTGCTGGTCTAAGTCTCCATTTGCTAGAAATTAACTTTTTATTTCTGGGAATTAAATCGGGTCGCACGATGGTTTTCGTCGATCCAGTATCTAGCAAGCAAGCATAGGTCTTTCTTTCCATAACAGCGTCCACATACAGGCCGTTGGTTTGATGTTGCAGAGATGCGACTTGGCCAGGCGTCTTTGGGGCTTTCTGATGCTGGATCGATGATTGCCCTCGCTCATCGACCCGCTTTAGTTTTCCTGCTGCTCAGACGATGCTTTCTTGGCCACCTTACCACATTTACTCCGAACGTGACCAATCTCTCCACAATTCCAGCATCGCAGTACTCTTTTATTTGATTTGATCTGGTTTAGAACTCTACTAACCACCTGCTCCATGAACTCCTCATTTTCCTGCTTGTCAACAGTGCAGACACGAGCATGGTTCCGAGAAGCTTGCTTTGCAGTCTCAAACTCCAGCGCGTGCGCCAAAGCATCGATCAAGGTTTTCGGTCTTGCCAACCTTAATGCTTGCTGCGTATCAATATCCCGGAGACCATCTATGAACGTCTGGACCGCTAGGTGTTCCATGAAATTATCTGGCGCCATCGGATATGGAAGTCGAACTAGACGAGCAATATCTGCCTCAAATTCCTGAAGATTCTCGCCTTTCTTCTGTGATCGATTCTTCAGTTGGGTATGGTATACTTGCTCCAAATGCGCGTGGCCATATCTCATCTCCAAGCGTTTAATGAGTTGAGAATAGTCTTTATGTTCCTCAGGAGGCAATGTCTGCAAAATATCACTAGCATCACCCCTCAATGCTATGGACTAAAGCAGTCGCCTTCTCGGCAGAAGACCATGCGTTTGCTTCTGCGGCCGCTTCGAATTGCGTCAGGTAAGTTGCCCATGACGTCTTTCCATCAAAGGTTGGTGGCTTGATTCTGGTCTTTGAAATAGCCACAAGTTCTTCTTTTATTTCGATGGGCCGCGGTGTGACTTCTTTGTTGACCTGCCTGGGATCAGAATGACTCGTGGTAGCGGGTAATTTCATTTCAATCATTATTGCCTCTAAAAGCCTAGAATGTTCTCCAATTTTCTCTTCTACAGCTATGAAAACCTCTTCTTTTAACGCTTCTGATTTTTCCGCTAATCGCTGTTCTAGAACTTTCTCCACTTGTTCCAGACTTTTTTCAAAGTTTCTAGAATTTTCTAGTAATTTCTTTTCCAGATTTTTCTCGAGAATTCTAGCGGTTTCTAGGTTTCTTTCTTCCATCTGTGCTTATGAATCTATTAGACGCTGTTCCAAAGTTTGCGAATTGTCTATCAATCGTTGTTCCAAACTTTTCGCACTGTCCAGATTCTTCTGTTCCATTTGTTGCATTTGAGTTTGTGAATCTATTAGACGCTGTTCCAAAGTTTGCGAATTATCTATTAGTCTTTGTTCTAGAGTTTTCGCTAAGTTTCCAGAAGTTTCCAGGTTCTTCTGCTCCATTTGTTGCATTTGAATTTGCGCATTCCCTATTAATCGTTGTTCCATATTTTTCGCACTATCCAGATTATTCTGTTCCATTTGCTTCATTTGAATTAACAGCAAATTCACGTCAGCATCTCCGCCTGGAACTTGAAAGACATAATTCTCTGGATCCTCGCCTTCTTGGATCAACACATTGCGAAGCCGTTGCTGGAGGATCGACTTTTTGCCAGTTGTATCCTCATCCCTCTCTTCTAATTCTCGTTTTAACTCGGACACTTTCAATTCCGTGAGTTTCATTCTATTAGCCATCACGATATTTAAAATAACGTCTTTCCGCACCCACACCTGACACCACTGTAAAGTTTGTCTTTTCGGGTCCTTAAATAAAACTAACAATAACTTTAGACACACACACTATATTAATATTAAAATGTATAACAATATAAAACTAACTATTAACAACAATAAGTACATTTATGTATTCTATATTTATGTAACTATATTTATGTTTACTTCGCGAGACTGTAGGATTCAATGTATGTCCATCCCTTCTTCGACGCGGCTTTTATATCGGTGAATACTTTTCTAGAGCCTTCACGTAGGCCTCGCGAAAACATCCAGAGGGATGACGCACCTCGCGTCATCGGATGAGTCATTACAATATATTAAAAATGTAGACAAAGCAATTCAGTATAATGTACAAATATGTAAACACTAAAACCGTTGGGTAACTTAATATTAGAATACGCATAGCCGAAAGATGAGGAGAATGCAAGTGAAAATATATACTATAATATAATAATATTAATAATATACTTAAAGCACAACTAACGGGTAAGCTAAAGTGCCAAAGCTAAGCGAATAGGTCTCTTTTGTAAATATTTTTATTCCGAGTAATTTATGTACAGCTACTGTTACCCATATTTCTCTACACCTTTGAAATTTTACTAGCCAACGGTTAACAACGCCAACAATCAGGCAAAATAAATTTTATAATAAAATGCATATTTCTTTTATACATCAATTAGCGTAATATTATTTCACGTTGATATTGATATACTGTTTGTCTAATCACTGTTTACACTGCTATTATATGTAACTATTATTCAACGGTTGTTCCGCACATTTCACATAAATTCCATGTAAGAGAAAAAGCATATTATCCAAACTAAAACATTTGTCAATATAGATTATGAACTAAGTATGTAACCATCAGTTACAAGCAGATAGAAAATATTTAAGGCAGTCATAACTTATTTTATGTTTCTTATCCCGCGAAATCGTGGAATTACTTAAAATTTTTCAAGATTATTATGTGATCTGAATGTAAATAAAAGTGATTGTAGGTGGTCTATAATATTTTTCTTAATTAAAAGGGATGTGCGCCACATATTATTGTTTCTAAAAATGCTAATAATGATTATTTCATAAATTTATATAATTTGAAAAGTATTCCTATTAAATTAGAAGATCGAAATCCCTTTGGCTTTTATACAGTGAAATTTTGAAAATGTAATATATAAGCTGTCAAAATTATTTGCGACATTCCAACGCATATATGATGAAACAGATATGATTAGTATATTAATTCAGTAGTTCCTTATTTTTATTTTATGTCATGCCATGTTTTTAAATTGCATAAATTTGTTTTTTAAAAGAAATAAGTGAATTCGTACTCCAACTCTATGTATCTACATATATAGAAAACATTTTATTGAAAATATTATTATATATTATATTTTTGTGTTGATTCCTTAGTTTAATTTGTAAAATGTGTAAAAATATGGATGATAGCGACTGTATCTTAGATAATGAACTCCTGAAAATTACAATAATTATACCAACTTATTGTAAAAGTTTGCTTTATATAACAATATAAATGATAAGTTCGAGCATTAGTGATTGTTATCATTGATAAGAAGAATATTTGACTACAAGACTTCAATGTAACAGTAATTATAAATTACATTACTGAAGAACAAGAAATAATACACTAGTGTATAAAATTTCATAATTTTGCTACAGCTAACGAATATTAAACATACAAAAAAGGTTTAAGTATATCAATAAGTTAAGCACGTATTACGCATTTGTTACAAATGAAACAGACATGCAATATTCACATCTGTAACTGTACACATGGACAATACACCTCGTATTTTCCAGCATATACTTCTGCTTAAGACACGTGTCTCTGCCATTTAATATTAGGCGTCATCAGTTAAGCTAGTGAAGTAATTAAAACTTAAATCGCCTATAAGGTATAGCAAATTTTGTCCTATCAGGTAGCACCATATAATATAGTATCATCTGACGGACGAAAGAGACTATGCCGAAAATGGCAACCCTTCCCTTGACCGCGGTCAAGGGAAGGGTTGCCATATATATATATATATAAATATAATATTTTCGTGAGCTTGGTATGATATGGTAAACTTAATAAGTCGGCGATTAAAGGTCTGGTTTATTACTTCAAAGTATATATATTTAAAACAACCCTACATGTTCCGGCAATGATGCCTTTGTCAAGGAAAAAAATATATAAATGACATAATATAAATGTCAAATAATTGAGTTGCTATGGTTTAAATTATTCAAAGATACATTCCAATAATAATAATAAATCATGCCTTAGTATTCCAAAAAATAGATAGCAAGTTGTGAACATATGTGTTGTTTGCTGCTAGCAGCTTGTGTCTCTTTCTGGGTATGAATTTGTGTGTTGGTTGCTGCTGGCAGCTTGCGTCTCTCCCTGGGTGTGTGGTTTTCTATTTGTGTGAACACGTAAGTGTAGGGTTTTGTATGTTGGTGCGTTCGTGCGTATGTTTAGTGACCGGTCGTGTAAATATAGAGAGATCGGATAACCAGCCGTTGCGTAGGGCCGCCAATCCTTTCCCGGCAACTTCTTTACTTCTCCGTGTAGTACTACGACGGCCCGACCCCCGCCCCAACGAGGCAAGGCGCAGACCAGCGAAGCGCACCCTGCACGGGGTTGCTCATCGCCAACCGAGGGAACACTCTTAGTGGCTACCTCAGTCGACGACGGCGCCGCGCAATGCACACCACTAGGGCCGGTCCTGGGCGGCAACCTGGCTAGGCTGCTGTTAACAGCACACACACGTTCGACGTGTGTGCATTGCCCCCGCTTTTGCGGAAATCGTTAAGATGGCACAAAGTGTGACCGTCGTCGACTGAGGTAGCCACTAAGAGTGTTCCCTCGGTTGGCGATGAGCAACCCCGTGCAGGGTGCGCTTCGCTGGTCTGCGCCTTGCCTCGTTGGGGCGGGGGTCGGGCCGTCGAAGTACTGCACGGAAAAGTAAAGAAGTTGCCGGGAAAGGGTTGGCGGCCCTACGCAACGGCTGGTTATCCGATCTCTCTAAATTTACGCGACCGGTCACTAAACACACGCACGAACGCACCAACATACAAAACCCTACACTTACGCGCTCACACAAATACAAAACAATACACCCAGAGAGAGACGCAAGCTGCCAGCAGCAACCAACACACAAATTCATACCCAGAAAGAGACACAAGCTGCTAGCAGCAAACAACACATATGTTCACACCATGCTATCTATTTTTTGGAATACTAAGGCATGATTTATTATTATTATTGGAATGTATCTTTGAATAATTTAAACGATATTTTATGTCATGCCATGTTTTTAAATTGCATAAATTTGTTTTTTAAAAGAAATAAGTGAATTCGTACTCCAACTCTATGTATCTACATATAAAGAAAACATTTTATTGAAAATATTATTATATATTATATTTTTGTGTTGATTCCTTAGTTTAAATTGTAAAATGTGTAAAAATATGGATGATAGCGACTGTATCTTAGATAATGAACTCCTGAAAATTAAAATAATTATACCAACTTATTGTAAAATCAATTATTTGACATTTATATTGTCATTTATTTCTTTTTTTCCTTGACAAAGGCATCATTGCCGAAACATGTAGGGTTGTTTTAAATATATATACTTTGAAGTAATAAACCAGACCTTTAATCGCCGACTTATTAAGTTTACTATATATATATATATATATATATATATATATATATATATAATTGGGCTACTACGCTCGATATAGGTGCTCCCATTGCTAGTCCTTCTATTTGTTTAAAATATTTATTATCGAATTGAAAATATGTGAAAGTTTAAGGTCATTAAAGGTTCATTAAAGGTCGCTAAACCAAGAAAAAGTCTATTATTTTAATATATATATATTAAAATAATAGACTTTTTCTTGGTTTAGCGACCTTTAATGAACCTTTAATGACCTTAAACTTTCACATATTTTCAATTCGACAATAAATATTTTAAACAAATAGAAGGACTAGCAATGGGAGCACCTATATCGAGCGTAGTAGCCCAATTAGTATTAGAACACATCGAAGAAAATGTTACCATAATGATGTTACCAGAAAAGGAAATAAGCAATGTACAAAATAGTTTCAACAATTTCCATCCAAATTTAAAATTTACCATTGAAATAGAAAAAAAAACTCCATAAACTACTTAGACTTAACACTAATAAAAGCAAACAACAACATACAAACAAAATGGTACACTAAACCTATCACATCCGGCAGATACGTAAATTTTTATTCAAACCAACCCCTATCCCACAAAAAAAAATGTTGTAACAGCGTTAATGGACAGGGCTTTAAATCTCACCAATCCAGCTTTCAGACCAATAGTGCTTAATAAAGTAAAAACAATTTTATCAGAAAACAATTATCCACCACAATTTATACAAAACATTATAAAACACAGACTTAATAAAATATATAACAAAACTAAGTGCCAAAATAAAAATAAAACAACCAATGAACTAACATATATCCCTACACCCTATATAACTGGATTATCCGAAAAACTAAACAATATATTTAAACCATTTAATTTTAAAATAGCACATCAAAGCGGAAAAAACCTAAAATTCCTACACACAAAACTAAAAGACTCAACACCAACACTTAAACAACACACATACAATATATAATATACCCTGCAAATACTGTGACAAAGTATACATAGGCCAAACAAAACAGTTACTACAGGAAAGATTAAAAGGACCCAAATACGCAAAAAATCAGACAGCTTTAAAAAAACACCAGATAACATTAAAACATAATTTTGATTTTGAAAACACAAAAATAAAAACTAAGCAAAAAAATACAAAGGCCAGGGAGATCTTAGAAATGATTCATATATTCAAAAACAACAAAACAATCAACGATCGTAACGAGATTGATAGACTTTCTAAACTTTATTATCAGCTCATTAAACAATAGAAGACAACCCCAACCACACAAACATTTTTTTTTCCCATTGTAAATATACTGTATTTTTCCCAAACACATGTTCTGACAAAACTATTTTTAAAAACGAAACAAACAATTTCATTTCTGCACAAAAACATTTAGTTACACTAAATATTCCAAGAAAGGCAGTCGACCTTATAAAAAGTTTCGACATGTCTGGCCATACATGTTACGCAAAATATGTGTTTTGACACGAAATAAATTGGTGAGTTTTGTATCCTTTAATTTCATTATTTTGTTTAATTTTAATTCATTCATATAAATGTAAATATATTTCTTACCTTTCTTTGTATAAATTTTTCGGTTCTAATTACTTGAACAAGACTTAATAAAAAAGTCGAAACGTCGTATTATAAAATTTGAATTCATTAAAGGTCGCTAAACCAAGAAAAGTCTATTATTCTAATTTAATTTATTAATTAATTTAATTAATTTTAATTTTAATTATTTTAAAGTCTATTATTTTAATAGTAATAATAATAATAATATATATATATATATATATATATATATATATATATATATATATGTATAGATATATATATATATATATATATATATATATATATATACATATAATGATCTGTAAAAACAGTGAAATGTCGATATTTGCACATTCCGCGCAGATAAGTTTTTCACAAATTTTTCATTTGTACTGACAACTTGTACAGTTGACGTCGCGGCTTTTTGCGTCTACAATCTAGGGCAAAAGTGATTTGCCGAATTGTAGAATTTAATGCAACAAATTATAGCGACAATCGCATGTAAAATGAGATTTGATAATTATTAATTCTCATACACAAGAAGTTCATTATATATATATATATATATATATATATATATATATATATATATGTATAAATCATAACTGAAAGTAAAAATAAGAAATATTAAATTTTAGTACATTTCCCTGTACGATTGTGTTTTTATGATGGTGATTTATGCGACCCATATGGATATGAATGGAGCGACAGGTTTTTGATTTATATATAGGTTAAGTCATATATAATGTGATCCCGCTCTTCTGGGTGTTCTAAAAAGAATGTATTTTCCATGTATAGCACCTATAGTATTGGGAATATTCTAAGAATTATATAATTCTGTGTCAATTTCAGAGCTTGCTGGAACCTAACCTTGATTTTCGGAAATATATGTTTTGCAATATACTCTTTTCTCACCTTTGAATAAGTCTCTTTTAATTGTGTGTAATAATTGTGGTACAAATGTTGATATAGTGCGAGCCGCTATTCGGGTACTGCATGACAAACTCTTAAAAGATTCTCCAATCGATTAATATCTTAGTGTAACCATCAAACGATGTCTTGATTTGATGCACTGGTATAATTGTATATTTTCTTTCTTTATTCGTCCTTCAATTAATTCGTGCAATTTTTCAAAAGTTTTATTGTCCATTCGCAACCAATTTCTGTAAGACATTTTACCTTCTTATAAAAGTTCATTATAAATAAATGAACATGCTACCAAATTTGGGTCTTAATAATCAACTTCAGCTCCTTCCAGGTTCTTATAATATATATATATATATATATATATATATATATATATATATATATATATAAATTAAGCTGGTTCTTCTGTTATAATTTATGCGAACAAACAAGTCTTTAATAATTATAGTTTAAATTATTCAAATATTAAAGCTAATAAAACTATGTCTTATCGCGACATCTAGATTACAATAACAACAGTAGGGTTATCTTTCATGTAGTAATCTACTATATCAAATGTCTATTTTTCTTTTAACTTATTGTCTATTATTATTATTGGATATTTAAATACCTTCTGTTAATTAAACACTCTTAAAATTAGAAATTCATTCATATTTCAAATTGACCACGCCTTTTGTGTTTCGGCGGTATATTTTTTCCAAGATAGATATCGTTGACATTATTAGAACGTGGTATCGCAGGTAACGAAAAAAAAAAAGAAAAATAAAAAAAAAAAACGTTTTGTTGAAGCGTGGCTTCGGCATATAATTAGGCGTCTTCAAGTTTTAAAAGCGATTTTCTAAGTTTTAAATTCCATATAGAAGCTGAAATATCAAGAATATTATCATTTCCAATTTAATACTACGTTGGAATTACAAATTTACCTTGATTACGAAGTGTATTTTGAATACATATCAGACGAGTATCGAGAGAGTAACCTGAGACTATTATCCTTCTAATTCTTGTTTTAATTTAATTGTATGAAAGCTATCCTGTTAAACGTGCTGTATATCCTAATACCGGTCAGAATTCCGAAAGTCCTACACCTGTAAGCAGCTCCGAGATCCTTACCGATGGTCCATGTCCAAGCCAGGCTACTATTTGTTATGAGCTTTACAGTGCCCTTAAGTTAAGGTAGAATTTACCCTACAAATATATAAAGTATTGTATTGTTTTAATTGATCGTAGATAGTACAGCTTCACTGTATTAAATACCTCTTATACGATTATTAATATGTAAATTACTGAGCTAGCATTTGTATAGATATATTGGTTGTTAATTAAGTCACGACTTACCGTTAATAAGCCCTGAGATAAGATCTTGTTAACATAGTGAACATTTTCAAGATTGAGGTTAAATCACATCGATTGCTCTGATTTGTATTTTTTAAATTCTTTCAATCCTCCTAAAGGAAATTATTTAACTGATAAATTGTTTGGAAACTTATTTATATATTATATCAACCTACCTCTGATCATATATAAATCGTAATACTCACAGAATTAGCTTATTTAAACCACCATTCACACCGTTGTTTTTCTATATTTTGTACACATGTACTAAGAACGATATAGGGGGGGGTAAATTCTTTAGAGGTGTAATGTATTATTATTAATGTTTATTAAATTGTATTTTATCTGTTCTCTAAAGTGTTTTCTTTTTCATTACATCTCTTATTCTTCTCTCATTCACATATCATAAAATTTATTTATTAATTTCACTATATTACCTCATTCCATCACACGTTTGTTTCACTATATTATTTGGCACCGAACTTGGAGCAATTTCTCCACGGCATTCCAGCATCAATATAATATATATATAAGGTAAACTTAATAAGTCGGCGATTAAAGGTCTGGTTCATTACTTCAAAGTATATATATTTAATACAACCCTACATGTTTCGGCAATGATGCCTTTGTCAAGGGAATAAAAAATATAAATGACAGAATATAAGAATTTTTATATTCTGGGTTGTTTTAAATATATATACTTTGAAGTAATGAACCAGACCTTTAATCGCCGACTTATTAAGTTTACCTTATAATACCAAGGTCACCAAAATATTATATTTATATATATATATATATATATATATATATATATATATATATATATATATATATATATAAAGATCATTATTTCGTGACCTTAGTATGTTATGGTAAATTCAAATTGTAGGCGATTTAAGGTCTGGTTTTACTTCAAAAGCTATATATTTAAAACAATCCTACATGTACATGTTTCGGGTGTGATGCCTTTCTCAAGGAATACAAAATATGAATGACAGTATATTAATGTCATACATTTGTAGTTGCTATTTATAAAATAATTCAAAGATACATTCCAATTTAATAATAATAATATAATAAATCATGCCTTGGTATTTGAAAATGGATAAACAACAAAAACAGGGATACACAAGACATGAGTTATTATTACGTATGCGCCCGTGGAGCGACTTAAGATGCAAAGCTGTCGGCATTCGCCTTAAACGAGAAGGAAAACCACGAAAACCTACTCGGACAACCAGACAGGAATCAAAACACGGAACAGTCAGCAAATGTATAGATTTTGAAATAACATGAGATATATAATTATATAACAGCAACATATATTATGATAATTAAGAAATACTGAAAAAACAAGTCAATCAACGGGAGGAAACGTACAGACGGCGTTTCGTTCTGGTTGGAACTTTTCAATGCACGGTATTCCTCGAAGACGGACATTGCTTTTTCATTTCTATACTTTCTGTATATATAGTTAACATTTGGAACTTACTGCAAGTGAGAATTAATGAATATTAAATCACATTCTTACATGTAAATGTCGACTTATATGATGCGTTCGTAACTACAATCCGACAAACTAAGTTTGTACCAGTATGCAGAACACACCCTTTCGCGACAACGAACTTCCTGGTAATTAGGTTAATTAAGAATCAAGAAATACTGAAAAAACAAGTCAATCAACGGGAGGAAACGTACAGACGGCGTTTCGTTCTGGTTGGAACTTTTCAATGCACGGTATTTCTCGAAGACGGACATTGCTTTTTCATTTCTATACTTTCTGTATATATAGTTAACATTTGTAACTTACTGCAAGTGAGAATGAATGAATATTAAATCACATTCTTACATGTAAATGTCGACTTATATGATGCGTTCGTAACTACAATCCGACAAACTAAGTTTGTACCAGTATGCAGAACACACCCTTTCGCGACAACGAACTTCCTGGTAATTAGGTTAATTAAGAATTAAGAAATACTGAAAAAACAAGTCAATCAACGGGAGGAAACGTACAGACGGCATTTCGTTCTGGTTGGAACTTTTCCATGCACGGTATTCCTCGAAGACGGACATTGCTTTTTCATTTCTATACTTTCTGTATATATAGTTAACATTTGGAACTTACTGCAAGTGAGAATTAATGAATATTAAATCACCTTCTTACATGTAAATGTCGACTTATATGATGCGTTCGTAACTACAATCCGACAAACTAAGTTTGTACCAGTATGCAGAACACACCCTTTCGCGACAACGAACTTCCTGGTAATTAGGTTAATTAAGAATTAAGAAATACTGAAAAAACAAGTCAATCAACGGGAGGAAACGTACAGACGGCGTTTCGTTCTGGTTGGAACTTTTCAATGCACGGTATTCCTCGAAGACGGACATTGCTTTTTCATTTCTATACTTTCTGTATATATAGTTAACATTTGGAACTTGGATTTAATATTCATTAATTCTCACTTGCAGTAAGTTCCTATATATACAGAAAGTATAGAAATGAAAAAGCAATGTCCGTCTTCGAGGAATACCGTGCATTGAAAAGTTCCAACCAGAACGAAACGCCGTCTGTACGTTTCCTCCCGTTGATTGACTTGTTTTTTCAGTATTTCTTAATTCTTAATTAACCTAATTACCAGGAAGTTCGTTGTCGCGAAAGGGTGTGTTCTGTATACTGGTACAAACTTAGTTTGTCGGATTGTAGTTACGAACGCATCATATAAGTCGACATTTACATGTAAGAATGTGATTTAATATTCATTAATTCTCACTTGCAGTAAGTTCCAAATGTTAACTATATATACAGAAAGTATAGAAATGAAAAAGCAATGTCCGTCTTCGAGGAATACCGTGCATTGAAAAGTTCCAACCAGAACGAAACGCCGTCTGTACGTTTCCTCCCGTTGATTGACTTGTTTTTTCAGTATTTCTTAATTCTTAATTAACCTAATTACCAGGAAGTTCGTTGTCGCGAAAGGGTGTGTTCTGTATACTGGTACAAACTTAGTTTGTCGGATTGTAGTTACGAACGCATCATATAAGTCGACATTTACATGTAAGAATGTGATTTAATATTCATTAATTCTCACTTGCAGTAAGTTCCAAATGTTAACTATATATACAGAAAGTATAGAAATGAAAAAGCAATGTCCGTCTTCGAGGAATACCGTGCATTGAAAAGTTCCAACCAGAACGAAACGCCGTCTGTACGTTTCCTCCCGTTGATTGACTTGTTTTTTCAGTATTTCTTAATTCTTAATTAACCTAATTACCAGGAAGTTCGCTGTCGCGAAAGGGTGTATTCTGCATACTGGTACAAACTTAGTTTGTCGGATTGTAGTTACGAACGCATCATATAAGTCGACATTTACATGTAAGAATGTGATTTAATATTCATTAATTCTCACTTGCAGTAAGTTCCACATATATTATGATGGTAAATTGCAGATCGTTACATAATTAAGTTAGAGAATATACTGCTTAATATCACTTCTGTTGTTAATTGAGTTTTTTTCCTGTTTAATACTAATCATTTCTTAGTTTCCCTTTTCATTGTGTGTCGTTCTTTATCAATTATCTGTATGTTTTCAAAATCGAAATGGTGATCGCATTGTAGTTGGTGTGTAGATAAGCAGTTTTGTCTGTTTTAGAGTATTTGTGGGCTTGTATTCTTTTGTATAAATATTGTTTAGTTTGACCTATGTAGTAACTATCGCTATCGCGACATGGTATTTTATAGATGACATATGTTTCTCGATTTTTTTCTATTTTAGGTTTAAGTTTTATAAATAGATGTTTATTAGTATTACTAAGTTTATATGTAGTAGCTATATCATACTTTTTAAAATGTATTTAATTTTTTCTGATAGTTGTGGAACATATGGAATCGTGATATATGTTGTGTCATTGTTTAAATTGTTATTGGTGTCTGCAGTGTTGTATATTTGGTGGATTCTTTTTTTAATTGTTTGGTCTATAAGTTGTGGTGGATAATTATTATCTGTTAAGATTGTTTTAATTTTCTTGATGTTATCTTTTCTGTATTGAGTATGTGATAGTTTTGCTGCTCTATCAGTCAGATTTGAGTATTTGAGTGGTAATTCATATATTTAAAAGAAGCTGTGGGTTTATTGTACCAATATTGTACCAAAGAAATATCAAGAAAATTAATACTGTTATTAACTTCTTCTTCAATAGTGTATTTTAATTTGCTGTGAAAATTGTTGAACTTATTTAAAAGATAGTTTATTTTATTAGTCGGAATACTTGATATTATGTCATCTACATATCTTTTGAAGAAAAGAGGTTGAAAATCTAATGAATTGATAACGTTTTGTTCCAAATGTTCCATTAAATAATACAAAGGCCAAACTAAACAATATTTATACAAAAGAATACAAGCCCACAAATACTATAAATCAGACAGAACTGCTTTATCTACACACAAACTACAACGCGATCACCATTTTGATTTTGAAAACACAGAGATAATTGATAAAGAACAAGACACAATGAAAAGGGAAATTAAAGAAATGACTAGTATTAAACAGGAAAAAAACTCAATTAACAACAGAAGTGATATAAAAGATTTAAGCAGTATATACTCTAACTTAATTATGTAACGATCTGCAATTTACCATCATAATATATGTTGCTGTTATATAATTATATATCTCATGTTATTTAAAAATCTAAACATTTGCTTATCATGCTGACTGTTCCGTGTTTTGATTCCTTCTGGTTGTCCGAGTAGGTTTTCGTGGTTTTCCTTCTCGTTTAAGGCGAATGCCGACACCTTTGCATCTTAAGTCGCTCCACGGGCGCATACATAATAATAACTCATGTCTTGTGTATCCCTGTTTTTGTTGTTTATCCATTTTCAAATATCAAGGCGTGATTTATTATTATTAAATTGGAATGTACCTTTGAATTATTTTATAAATAGCAACTACAAATATATGACATTAATATACTGTCATTTATATTTTGTATTCCTTGAGAAAGGCATCACAGGCATCACAATCACAGGCGAAATATGTACATGTAGGATTGTTTTAAATATATAGTTTTTGAAGTAAAACCAGACATTAAATTGCCTACAATTTGAATTTACCATATATATATATATATATATATATATATATATATTGTAGTAGGGCAAGCTTACGCATAAGAATGCCCTAGTTTTGTGAAATACAGATCATCTTAGTTATTATGTAAATATTAGAAATTAAGATATTTTGGAACTGAATTCTTCATCTGTCATATCAATAAAGTTAATTTCGCGTTTTTAATTGTTCAAAATCAATTCTCATATTTATTTATTTATATCTTTTCATTTGCTTTAGTCATTTTATTTCAATATTATGTACAACCGAAAACATTTTAACTTAATTGATCAGTAATAAATGACACATAATCGTTTGAGAAAACTGTACTAATTCAAACTAAAAACCGCGGGAAATATCCCAATCAAAAATTAGCATAATATAAAATTACTAACATTCACATGACAATTATTTATTTACTATAATAAAATATATCATTTTTGTAAGATATCTATATGGTTGGAGTAATTAAATTATCATTTTCACTAAAATTATTAGCGAGATTATATTAAAACATACAAATTAGACGAATAAGAAGCTAGTATTCTAAACAAACGATGTTGTAAAGATTCCCAAAAAGACGCCGACGTATTATTAAGTGCCGCTCTGGAAATAAGAAGAAAAATCATTAAATAAATTAGAAAAACTATACTACAAACGTATAAAAATATCACCTGTTTATCCAGCACCTTTTTGACGTAGTTTGCGTATCCATACATTATCCAGTTCCTTATTAACCGAAACTTGCATTTCACCGGGGACAACATCCAGCCAAACCGAAGCTAAGCGGTGACGCCATTAGATTACCCGCTACAAAAACCTGTATCTTGAACGTTGGAATTACAAGAATACTCCTGACTGCCCGAATCCCGTCTATTTCCAATTTAAGTATGATTTATATCTCCTAAAAATTTTGAAATGTTAAATAAGTTAAATTCATAAAGAAAAACTACTATTATAGATATTAAGAAAGATATGCCTTATAGGTACATTTAAAATAAGAATTCGTTTATAAAAAGTCGAAGAATACAGTTCCTCTGTTTATAATTCTTTTTAAAAAATAATAGTTTAAGTAGATAAATACAATTTAATTCATTATCTTTATTAATAACGGCTTCATCAGGTGGATGAATACTGAATATGTACAATGCAAGTTAGAATATTTATGTGAAAATTATAGGGGAATGGTCGTGGAAAAATTTTTACAATCTTAAATTTAGTAGAGGGGAGTTGTTTAAATCTAGTTGGTCTAGTTGGTATTAATTTCTAAGTTTTCTAACAGGTTAAGTTTTTTACTTTTTCCTTGAACGTGTAAAATTTTGAACTCTATATTAAATCTATGATTAATTTCTAAACAATATATTTGCGAAAGTTGAATCTGTTTTATTTTCCTTATGGCTTCTCTCGTGTTCTTTCATCCTAATTTTGAATGTCCTCCCCGTTTGTCCTATGTATACCTTATTGCAATCTTCGCATGTTAACTTATACACACCAGAGTTTGATTCTTTGTCTATTTTATCTTTGTTATTTTTAATAAAGTTCTGTATAGTATTGTCTGTTTTAAATGATATATGTTCGTTATTAACTTTTTTAATGAAAGTACCAATTTTTTCTGAAATTTTTCCTAAGTAAGTGATTGAATTGTAGGAATTAATTATCTTGTGTTTTATTTTTGGGTAAACTAAGGGTTTTAGATTTTTGTTGGCTATTCAAGATGTTATTGATAATATTTATAGAGTAACCATTGTTTAAAGCTATTGTATATATTCTATTTAGTTCAAGGTCGAAATTACTATTACTCATAGGTACATGAATTAATCTATATACCATTGATTGGTATGCTGACAATTTGTGTGTTATAGGATGAAAAGAATTAGCATGTATTGTGGCATCTGTATGTGTTGGTTTATGGTATATAGCGAACTCGCGTTTATTAGTTTTGTGTGATATGGTTAAGTCTAGAAAATTAATGCTTTTGTTTATTTCTGTTTCTATAGTAAAATTTATTTTGGGGTGAAAAGTTTAATTACTTATTTCTTAGCGTTATAATGAAGTTTCAACAAGTATCTCCTTCGTCAATTAACTATCTTTATTAATCGTAACTTAACCTAAGAATTTATGGTATTCATATTATCACATGACTTGTTTCAAATAAATATTAATCCTATTTTTATGTTAATCACTTACCTGCTTATCAATACATCAATAAAACCATTTACTTTATTCTTTGACTCTCTCGTTTCATTTTGTAGATATTGCATTTAAAATATACCATCATTTATTATCTTGTTCACCATTATTTAACACGTATTTTTGTTGAGCGCCGAACCTACATCGTAAGTGTATTTATAAAGCACAAAACTAAGAGTCTCATTGTTCTATAGGTGGGACATTTAACATAAATTATAGCCCACAAGAAATTAAGCAATAAAAAGGTATACAAAATAAAAAGCTGTAGAGGTTAAGTATATTTCGTTTTATGTACGATTATTTATTATTTGAATTATACGCATGTAACAGATACAATATTTTAAACAGCTCCATCTGTATGCAATATTTGTAATTATATTTGAATAGATATTTTATATTTATTTTAAAATATTACCTCACCAGTTTCATTTTATTTAATCATTTAATTTTGTATTTATTATATGACCAATTAGCCTTTTAACAATTTGTCAGCCCAACTTAGGGGCAATTATAAGTACAATTATTAGGCACAATTCACTATATTTTATTATTTGATTTTGTATTTATTATTAGGCCCTATAGGCTTTTAACGATATATATATATATATATATATATATATATATACATATATATAAAAATATAGTATGTTCGTGACCTTGGTATGATAAGGTAAACTTAATTAGTCGGCGATTAAAGGTCTGGTTATTACTTCAAAATGTATATATTTAAAATAATCCTACATGTTTCGGCAATGATGCCTTTGTCAAGGATATAAAAAATATTAGATAAAAATATTAAAATAAAGATATTTTTTTGTATCCTTGACAAAGGCATCATTGCCGAAACATGTAGGATTATTTTAAATATATACACTTTGAAGTAATAACCAGACCTTTAATCGCCGACTAATTAAGTTTACCTTATATATATATATATATATATATATATATATATATATATATACAAATCATAACTGAAAGTAAATGTTAGAAATATTAAATTTTAGTACATTTCTCTGTAGGAGTGTTTTTTATGATGGTGATTTATGCGACGCATATGGATATGAATGGAGCGACAGGTTTTTGATTTATGTATAGGTTAAATCATAATTTCAAAGGAAAACTTGTATTTTAAATTCGACGTAGGTATAGCAAAAAGCCCTACCGGCTTTATTGAAACAAAGATTTCTGACACGAAATACACTGTGCGAGAAAGAAGTGATTTCTGGGACGTATAAATCTAATACAAGGAGAATGTGTCAACAAACTCAATACCGAAAGTCTTTGCGTTGATACGAAGTGAAAATGTTTGCTGGAAGGTCCTGAATCATATTTTGACTGACGTATATTACTTCTGACTGTTTAGACGCATTTTGAATTTAACTAAAACTAGACATGCATTTAGGTATAGGTATATCTCTGCATTTAAGATACTAAATACTTTACATATAAGAATAATTTATAATTCAGCGTATTTGAAATTCGTCTCCTAGTTCACAAGTATTTAAAATTAGAAACCAAGATTTCTTACTTTCTTTGTTTTAAGCGTGAGTTACTAGAAACTTGAACAAGTTCTTATACAGATTTTATACAAGTTTTAATTTATGCTATGTGGAATAGATGGCACCAAATTTTGAGTGCGTTATAAACATCAAATAAAAATTTTTGTTTGTTTATTATTATATATTTGGCGTTTAGACCGCTTATTAGCTTTTGTAGATACAAAAATATTTAAAAAATTAATTCGAAAACCAGACAATACAAACTAAAACCTTTATTGAAAATATTACGACTACATGATTTCTGTAGTTATAAGAACCTCCATAATATGGAGCTGAAATTGATTATTAAGACGAGACACAAATTTAGGGGCATGTTCGTTTGTTTACAATGAACTTTTACAAGAAGGTAAAATGTCTTACAGAAATTGGTTGCGAATGGACAATAAAACTTTTGAAAAATTGCACGGATTAGTTCAAGGATGACTAAAGAAAGAAAATACACAATTACCCCAGTGCATCCAATCAAGACATCGTTTGATGGTTACACTAAGATATTAATCGATCGGAGAATCTTTTAAGAGTTTGTCATACAGTACCCGAATAGCGGCTTACACTATATCAACATTTGTACCACAAGTAATACAAGCGATCTATGAAGAATTAAAAGAAAGAGTATGTTGCAAAACATATTTTTCTAAAATCAAGGTTAGGTTCCAGCAAGCTCTGAAATTTACACAGAATTATATAATTCTTAGAATATTCCCAATACTATAGGTGCTATGGATGAAAAACATATTCTTTTTAGAACACCCAGAAGTGCAGGATCACATTACTATAATTACAAACGCTCACATTGCATTATATTGTTAGCCGTATCAGACGCAAACTACAAATTCATTTATATAGATATAAGTAGTAAGAGAAGTGATTGAGGTAAAAGCTTTTTCATATGTAGTTAAATCAGTACAAGAATAATTTAGAGTTTATTGTGAAATGTGAAAATGTGAAACTTACCAAATGATAAAAGACTTCCTGGAATGTCTGAATCCATCCCATATGTTTTATTAGCTGATGCAGCTTTTCCATTGGAGAGTCACATGAATATGAAACATAATGAAACCATATCCTTTTAAGAACATGTCAACGGAGGAAAGAATATTTAACTACACATTAAGTTGTGGAAGACGTGTTGTTGAAAATGTATTTGACATTATGTCTAATACGTTTCATGTACCTTTAGCACGTATCAACCTGTCTCGAGATACGGTATATTATTAGCAACACAGGCATGTTGCGTTCTACATAATTTCATCCTAATGAGGAGTCCAAATATTGTTGAAAATGAAGCGGATTAAAGGCTTGATAATGGAACTGTACAGAAGGGTTTGTGCCGAAATACTGATAGGACCCTCAGAAGTATTCACATAAATCGAAGACGGCCAAGCAATGTAACATTGAGAATATGTGAAGAATTTAAAAGATACTTCAACAGCATAGGTATAGTAAATATTCTTTCTACACTTTACGACGCTATTTTATTCGAATTTTTCATAGAAAAAATTTTTAGAGAATTATAAAATAGATAGTAATGTGGTCATAGAAATATTGATATTTTCAGTTTTTAATAAATGTAAATGTGTTAAGTAAAATAAGAAAACATATTTTAATAAAATGTACTACATTTGGTTCTCCCTAATAATTTAAAAACTGAACTCAAATATTAAACTTAAATTCTTACTTTCTCTATACAATTTTTGCGATAAGTAGAGGCGACTTGAAGGTTTACATTGTCCTTGATTAGATTGTATATATTTAAGGCAGAATATATGTATGTATCAAACAAATCTGCTAAATATTCGATTGAGAGGTTTATTAAACTCTCTTCATTATGGCTAGTAAAAAAAAAATATAGGACAAAAAAAACTAGAAATTTGGATTCCTATCAAACTTTTGTACAATTTATATTAATTTTAAGACTTGAATTTTCTGAAATGGATCAGATGAATTGCTGATTTACGTAAAATTTAAAGGCTAGAAATTTAAATAATCAAAAGTGTCGTTTTTAAAAATTATCTTAGAATTTAAACTATGCTTATGAATAATTTTGAATTAGATTTGAAATAAAAATGTGCACCACAGTATAGAATAACGGTTATTCTATGCAATTAGTTAATAATCTCCTTTATAAAAATAAAAATCACTTTTAGGATGACTGCTATAGTTTTCTAACACTCAAAAAAAGGTCGCATCAATAATACATACATCTTCCTTAAAAATCCCAACATTTTTTGTTAAAAGCTGTTAATACTTGTGTTGCATTTAAAAAGGACAATGAAATTCACAAACATATTAAAAATAACAAAGATAGAACAGATAAGACTACAGTTAGCAATGTACAGGTTAAATATGAATGTGGTAAATCCTGCATCGACTAAATAAAACAACTTAGAGACGAATTAAGAATCATCAAAAGAGTTATAAACTAGAAAACAATATTCCATTAACAACTGTCTGAAACACAGACATAAATTTAACAGAAATTTCTACATACTATATATACACGATAGGAGTAACAACTTAGTTTAATAGTTTAAAATATTCCAATTTTTCTTACTTATTAATATATAAATTTATATTTCCAAATCCCCTCCCACATCGTTCAGGAATATAAATTATATATTTACTGAAATACTTTTGGAATATAATTTTTCTTCGCCAGATGAAACTCTTGTAAAATGAAACAATTGTAGTCATATTACAATAAATCTTTTGAATACTAAGTGACATGTCTTCTATTATTATGAAGTTTCAATATATATCTCTTTCGTGAATTAATTATTATTTGTTAAATATAATTTCCACGAAGTTCTGTAACAAAGCATCAATCAAAGTTTGAAAAAGTATTAGATAATTGAATTGATTCAGTTTCTACTTGATGAAGATCCATAATTTAAAATTGAAATAAAATTAATAGTTAAAATCTTCACTTTATTAATATTAGTTCGTGAAACGACGATTATTTCGGCAGCAGAGTTTTTAACGTGCTCTAGTAAGTACCTGATGAAGCGAAAGTACTGGCGAAACAATTGTCGTTTCACGATATAATACTAATAAAGTGAAGATTTTAATTATTAGTTTTATTTTTATTTTAAAAGTATTAGGATTTTCAAAAGTACGAGAGCATTTCCAAAAGTTCGAGAGTATTTTCGAAATGGATATTTTTGTACTACGCATTTTTGAACGTATAATCTATATCAAAAATGAAGCCGAAATTCAAACAAAATGGAAGGACGAGGAGCGTCACCTGTGGTTCGTTTTTTTTTTTTGTAGAATGCGACAAGCTTCACGAGACTGGTGTTTGCTGTTTTATTTTTATTTACTGCAATGCCAAAAGACTCTAATTGCGGTTTTACTGTTACGCCTATTTAAGAACCCTTGATTGTGTTTTTAAATTGTATTTTATGCTAATCGATTTTAAAAGAGAGCATGTGCTACACAAGTTATATGTGGCTTATTAGGATATGTTTCCTCAGAGACACCATTCCGGAACTTGATAGACTAATAACCGCTTTTAAAAAAGTTTTAAGGAAAGCACATGAAAGCACAGCAGCTCTTTACAGGGAAAAACTTCCATTGTTGTGACTGCCTCCCTCTGCAATAATAATTAGATGGGGAACATGGTTGGAAGCTACTAGTTTCTATGCAAGAGATTTCGATAGTTTACAAAATTTTATTTGTTCAAATGACGCAGCTTGAAGTATGTCTGAGTGCTAGAAACTAATACAAATTCCCAATTTAGAAAATCAGTTGTACTTTCTTCAGGAACACTTTGGAAATTTACCAAAACTAATCACTTATTTTGAAAATCAAAATCTCAAATTAAATAATGGATTAACCAGATTAGAAGTGGATATTAATAATTTAATGTTCCTAGTGACTTCGGATGTGGTCTTCGGCAAAAGTTAGACGCAGCTTTTAATAGAACTCTAGATCTAATAACGTTGCGGCAATTGTGTATGAGGACAATGCCTCAAAATCTAATTGCCAAATACGCTGAAATAAAAGATTACTTCCAGTATGCACCTATAACCAGTTGCGATGTAGAAAGTATGTTTTCTATCTACAAGGATGTATTTCATTCAAAGAGAACAAATTTTACAGAAAAGAACCTTGAGAAAGTATTACTAGTTAATATTAATAATGTGTTTGTTGCTTTGTCAAATGAAATCTCTTATGAGGTCGTTGACAATATTTGCTTTTCCTCTATTGTTCCTTTGATTGATGTAGTTATTTGTAATTGTAAACTCGGCTTAACTGCGTTTTATGTTGGCTGTTTATATTCCTCCGAATATTCTCTTCACGACTTCGATCTTTTTTGTGAAGCCCTTGAGACCATTTTGATTGATCAACCTGTTCTCTTACTTGGTGATTTTAACTTGCCACAATTTATAAATGATCCATTATCCTGTGCAAAATGTTGTGCTTTTAATTGTTTGTGCACTTCTTTAAATCTTAAACAATTTAATACCTTAACTAATTGTAACAATCGTCTTCTTGATCTTATTACTGCTAATTTTAAATCTGATATAACTATAACACACATCGATTTGTATCATCCGCCACTATCTATCTCTTTATCTTTTTCTACTTCGTGTAACACATATAACGCATTTCCTTCAAATAATAACTTACGATACAATTTTCGTAGAGCGAATTATTTTCAATTGTATGATGATCTTCTTCATGCGAATTGGTCATTTTTGGAGGATTTTACTAATGTTGACTATGCACTTAAAAGTTTTACAATGTTCTATATAACATATTGGATAAGTCTGTTCCCAAATATTCTGCTAAAGCAAATAAATCGAAATATCTTTTATGGTTCTCAAGTAATATTATCTCTAACTTGAAATTAAAAGAATATTATCGACGCAAATGGAAGTCTTCCCGTAACCACTTCTTTTATAATACAAAGGTATTTTTAATAATATAAAATATTATTAAAAATCTGGTGTGAAGAACACAAATACAGGTTCACTATTAATATTATTGTGAACGTGTCCGAACATGTCCCTCCCCAGAGGCGTAGATACGTACTTCGCCTTTCTACAGGCTCATCGGTACGCCCCTGCTGGAGAAAGAATATATTCAGACACATTCACAAAAAAGAAACACATAGCCACATCACAGAAATTATCACAAAAATATTAATAGTGAACCTGTATTTGTGTTCTTCACACCAGATTTTTAATAATATTTTATATTATTAAAAATACCTTTGTATTATACAAAACTGGTGGGGTTTACCTACTCATGTATGTTTCAATTATTCTGATACACTTCTTTTATGACCAATTTCAACGACTCCGGACCACTTGTAGGAGTAATATAGCTACCGCTTATGCCACCTATCTCAGAGAAGTTGAACAATCTCTCCAGGTAGATTCGAAAAATGTGTTTAAATACATTCATTCTAAGCAGGGCACAACACGTATACCTAAAACTCTGTTTCATAATAATACCCTCCTAGATTCTCCTCAAGGTATCGTTGATGCATTTGCCAACAAATTTTCTTCTGTTGACTCTATGAGTAGCGATTTCACTTACATTCAAGAGAACACTAATTATACTCCTTTTGCATTAGCATCTGTAACTGAAGACGAGGTACTTAGTATTATGGCAAAATTCAGGCAAAAAAATATTGCGGGTAATGATTCAATTCCCAGTTTTATCTTGCATGATGCACGATTTATTATTAACATGACACTTCGAAGTTCTACTTTCCCGACTGTCTGGAAGCGAGCGAGAATAAGTCCAGTATTCAAAAAGGGCGACAATGCGCATGTTGACAACTATAGACCTATATCAATATTGTCGAATTTTTCTAAGGTATTTGAAAGTGTAATTTGTTCCTGTCTGCACCACAATACCAAATCCTACATTTCTCCATTTCCAGACGGCTTCATGCGGGGTAGATCGACAGTGACGAATCTTGTGACTATTTGTCAGTTTATTAGTGAGCATCTCGATACTCGTGGTCAAGTTGATGTCATATATACGGACTTTAGTAGTGCCTTTGATGTGATTGATCATGGAATTTTACTTACGAAATTGTCTGCATTTGGGTTAAATCCTTCCCTACTTCTTCTTCTACAGTTTTACTTAAGAAGTAGACTTCATTATGTCTTCTACAACGGTTATAAATCCTTTGAATTCCCTCCTCTAATAGGAGTCCCACAGGGTTCACATTTCGGTCCTCTCCTATTTATCTTGTTTTTAAATGATTTATTACCGTCTCTGTCTTGTCCACTACTTGCCTATGCAGATGATCTGAAAACATATTCCACCATTAAAACATGGGACGACGTGTTGCATTTGCAGAAGAATTTGAACACTCTCTCCCAATGGTGTTCCGACTGTAAATTGAGATTGAACATCAAGAAGTGCTGCTACCTCTCTTATACAAAAAAAGTTAATTTTATTGACTCCAGTTATTTTATAAATGCTTCAATACTTAATAAGGTTGATAACATAAAGGACCTTGGTGTTTTGTTCTACTTTGGCTTAACTTTTGTGCTACATATCAATAACATGTGTGTTGCTGCTTCGAAGACATTAGGTTTTGTTCTGCGTACCTGCAAACTCTTCTCTTCTATGTCTTTATTCAGAACTATGTACTATAGTTTTGTCCTCAGTAAGTTAGAGTATGCTTCTCCTGTTATCTTCAGTTATCTATTGACACAAAAGATACAACGTCGTTTTTTAAAGTATTTATCATTTAAAATTGATTGCATCTATCCCGAGCGAAATACGGACTACAATTTGCTACTTGGAAGACATGGTTTACAATCGTTAACCCATCGACGAGATACTCTGGGAGCGAGATTTGTGTGTAAGATTGTACGTGGTACCATTGATTGTCCTTATTTACTTTCTTCTATCAACTTTCACGTTCCTGGTATATCCTCTCGTTCCTCTCCTACCTTTGCTTTACCTTTCTCTAGGACCAACTTGTTGCAGAGCTCTCCGTTAGTGACCATGTGCCGAATTGCTGAGGTGTTTTATGAAGACATTTTTTTCAATTCCATAGCATAGAGAACAAAAAGACTAAGATTAAATCATTTTTTATCCATGGGAACCCCCCGGTTTGGTAAACAATATTTTAGACCTTTGTCTAATAGTTTTAAATCTTCACTATTAAAATTCTCAGACGACTGATTGATGACTAGTGTCTCTTTCATGGATTGAGGTTGACAACTTTATGCATGTCTCAGATTTGCTTTCAAATTGAAGGAAACTTCTATGAACAGCGGCATGGCACAGCAATGGGCAACTGCTTGTCTCCATTTATGGCGAACCTGTTCATGAGTCATTTTGAGATAGACTTTAAGAGATCATCTAAATATTTCCCTAAAGTATGGATTAGGTATGTCGATGATATTTTCGCGGTTTTGAATACCAAATTGTGTAATTTGGACGATTTTCTATTAGAATTAAATTCGAAATTCCCTACAATTAAATTCACTATAGAAAAAGAAAACAATGAACAAATGCCATTTTTAGATGTTTTAGTAATTAAGAATAATAATAACTTAGAAATAGATATTTACCGAAAAGACACCAATGTGAATAAGTTTATAACCGCGGATTCAAATCACAGTTTCCAACAAAAGATGCCATCCTTTAATTTTCATATCCATCGGTTGTTAAGTTTCCCGATTACAAAAGATAGATATGAAAAAGAACTTAGATTAATCAGAAGCATCACTGCATACAATTGTTTCGATTCGAAAATAATAACCAACCTAATAAGAAACATAGGCTTAGGAAACTTATTTTTGATGCCACTAGTTTACTACCTCAAAAAGACCTAGGTGAGAAATTTGTTTGTTTACCATAGCATTCAGCCTCCAGAAATCTGAACGCTATCTTCAAAAACCATTCTCTTCGAATAGCGTTCAATTCATGTAACTCATTAAAATCACTTTTAGGTAACACCAAGGGCAAAATTGAGGTAGAACATAAATCTGGTATATATGAAATTAATTGTAACGATTGCAGCCAAAAATATATCTGCCAAACTAGACGTTCAATTTCAACTCGTTACAAGGAACATATTTCCCACTTTAGATTCAACAGACCCGAAAAATCTAGCGTTGCCCGACATATTTGGGACACAGGTCATTCTGTGCCGGCACATAACCTTAAGTTGATTAAAACTGTTAATAATTATAGAGAATTAGATAGTTATGAAAGTATTTATGTATATAGAAATAAGAACAAATTAATGAATTTTGGCATTGGACCAATCCCTCAGTCCAGTTTGTATACCTTATTGTGACAATAGCATTATTTTTACGCTTCATGTATTCACGCTTCACGGTTCCCTAAACTTCACGCTAGGTTTAAGTAATATATAAGTGTTTATTTCGTTGTTAGGAATTTAGTGTTATCCCACTGGCGATTTGGTGAAGAGCATATCTTCTAAGGTTTACCTTAGCCAAAAACGCTACGTTTAACACTCTTTTTTTCAGTTTTTAAGGTTATTCTACGTTTGTAGTATTTATTGTTATATATTGTGGTTAGGGTGTTTTTCTTATTTCTGTTTACGAAATATAAACTAATAAATAAAATAAATTATTAAAACTCCTCACCCTTCTATCTACGCCCATGAAGATAGTAATTTAATTATAATATTGAAGTAATTGCGTCACAATTCAACGACAAAAAACAGATGTGCGGTTAATCGAATAAATAGTTCTATTCAATAACTGCTGTTGTTCTGTTGTACTGCCATGTTATAGATTATTTATATGGTCCAACGTAATTTCGGCCTGATGCCTCCGGTCTCTAATAATGAGATCTCTTCCTGGATTATAATATATCCCCAACAAGAATAAACTATGCTATAACCTAGAATGGACTTTAGGAAAATAGATTTCTCACATAAAATCTAAAAATTAAAAGGGATTTATCTATGCTTATTACTTTTTGGGTATTATTGTTAACATCGACTAAAAATGTATAATTTTTTTCTTTATTTAATTATAATCCATTGTTACAGAATCAATTATGTAGTTTAGCAGTCAGATTATTGGCATAAACTTTCAAATCTTTATTTGCGTTGTCTATGATTACGACAGAAGAATCATTTGCTTAGAACGTTATAAAATTCGATGTTTAACTAACATCAAGTATAAATAGAGTAATTCAAAAATATTAAAAACCATATATGTGCTGATGGACATACACAACTATCTTTTACATGGCCTTTTAATAAGTTATTGTTTTCTAGATATTTCACTTAACATTATATAATCCTATAGAAAAAAAAACACAGAACACATTTCTCCACAAGTTTGTTTGGGTAACAGCATCTAAAGCAATGTTTATTTTCCAAAATTGATGTTAATTGATAAACTTAATGAAACATTGTGACAACATAATAGTTTATTGTTATTTATAAGTTTCTTCTCGTTTATATGAATAAATTTTCGAATTTAATACAAGAAATGCTTTCATTTTATGTATATTAATTATGTGTGACGCTGATTTACTCCATTTAGAAAAGTATTCTGTAAATATTGCCATAAGCGTCAGTGGATGCTAATCAACCACATTTGATAGCAGTGTATACTAATTGTATATGCTAGCAACAATTAATGAAAATTTATGTGTTCTCTTAAAGTATTAATTGTTTATAATTAATTATTTATGAGGTAAATATTCATTCTTTAATGTATGGTATATCTACAACTGCTTCAAATTTTAAATTACTTAGAATCCTGAAATGCTTTAGAGAATATTCGCAAAAGTAGAATACATTAAATTGAATGTTCATTAGACCGCAAATTGTAGATTTAGACTCAGACCAAGTTATACTACTAACTGTTCGTGAATTTAAATTACGATGAATGGTAATTTTTTTTATAATATTATTTTCAGTAAAATGAAGGATGTAATACCTTTCTTGCATAAGACACCTTATGCAAGTAAGAAAAATACATCGGTAATATGAACATTGGTGCATTTACTAATCAAATACGAAAGTGTCACTATCTTCTCATCTCACATAAAAATCAGTCAACTAAATATCTCAGAAGAAAAGATTCCGTTTGAAATCAAGGAGCACATTACATATTGCCTCCGAATTATTGTAGTACATGCAAAAATTGGTCAAATAAAACAAAAATGGAATAAGCACCGTGGCGGGGAAGTAAACATCATCACTAATATAGTATTGGACATGGACATAAAACATATTATAAATCTCGACAATGTCGAACTTACGAATATCATGTATCCAATAATAACAAAAGCGATCGAAATCGAAAGATTTCCCAATTGTTAAAGCAGACAAGATGAAGGTCTGCATATATTATTGTTGTCATTGTTGTAAAATGATATGTTAGCTTCTTAGGTTGTAATTCGCATGAATTAAATGTGACGTATTTAATTGGAGACGGTTAATTAAAAACTTAAACAATGGATAAAACGCGGTAAAAAAACAGATAATTCGATGAGACAAATTGTTTCAGATATTAACTCATCGACCTACTTTAAGGATTTACCTGAGAAACTAGAAAGTATATCAAATAGAAGTACCTTAGAATTAGATAGTTAGACGTTAGTCTCATTTTTGAAGAGAGGTAACTAACTTAAATTTAGGTTTCTTAAAATTCAGTGTATACGTGGATGTGTTGTAAAGCACATTTCGCAATTTTTGTGTTAACTTTACTATGCCACATGTTCAACAATGTTGTTTTCATCTAGTGAAGATGAAAACAACAGTGTTAGTAGTGACAACTTAGTTATCTAAATACGTATTTAGGAGACGGATATAGATGTGGTGAGGGGTTTTATACCCTTTTTAAGATATTACATTTGACTGTTGTTTTTTTTTATTTTCGTAGAAAATTGTAATTTTGTACTACTACTTCTTTATTTTAAAACGTTTCTTTAAATATTTAAATGAATAATAGTGTTCTGGCAAAAAAAATATTTTATTTTCCATATTGTGGGAATCGCGGTGTGTTTACTTCGATCAATAATAGTAAAATTATATACTACTATATATTATAGACATGTAATAATTAGAGATATCCCTACTGCCTGAGAATTTCAAGGATAGAACATATTTCGCTTGACCTAAGTGTTGAACTAATTATATTTTGACTCTATTAATCACTGGGTCTTTATGATGTATAAATTAACTGCCAAGAAGAATTTATTTCTACATCGAGTGAGAATATAAACTCAAAAGGATACCTCCTTCACGGGGATGTCTAAATATTAATTAAATATTACTTATATTTAGTATGCATTTACAGGTATCAACTTAATGAAACGCCTCGATTTCAAATGAAAATATCCAAATTGTCTTTAAAACATTTAAATATTTACTTCAAGTATTCATTTTAAAATTTTCCCTTATCATTATAATTTGCAGGTAATTATATGTTAATTATAGTTAGTATTTTCAAGTTCAATAACAGTGCTTTTGATAGCCGAAATAGCTAATTATTATACTATTTAATATATAAAAAAATTAATTAAGTAGAATTAATGTAACCAAATAACATCGATTTATGTACTGTTATGTACATAATGTGTTTGTTTGATGACAATATAGAAAACAATGAAAATTAAAGGATACGTGATTAAATTTACACCATACAATGTATTGTGCAATTATTCAATTTAAAAGTCATTTTCTCTTGAATGTTTTGCCTTTATTTTCTAATATTCGACAATCTTTCACGATGTATGAACAGTCTTACGTCTTTGTGTCTAACAAATCTTGCAGAAATAATATTTAAGTAATAATTTTTTCCCAGTTTTCATGTTATCTCTCATATAATGCATTACAATTTTTAATTTGTTGTCAATAGCATTGTTGAATGGCTGGCAGTATACTGCATTATAACACGTCAACATTTTATAATCTTTGCTTCCAACTTTATTACTAATGTTTCTTTTAACTTTTAAATAAAGCCCAGTATAAGACGTAAGATTGAATATATTAACCTAAACCGAAAGCATTTTAATTTTCAGCATTTCTGAGACATAAAATATACCCAATCTGTTAGCAGTTGCAATCTGTGCAGTCCTAGTAACGTGTACGAAGTTTGTTAATCAAACAAGTTATATAATATTTTCAGGAAGTGCATCAGTTATTGATGGTGGGCTCTCTTGAAAAACGAATTCCTTTAATATATCATAAACGTAAACATCAGGAGCGTGATTTGGTGAATGAGCAGGATATCAAATTCTCAACTAAGAGTAGAAGTAGAAAACGAGTTGTCTGTTTATTGATAGATCCACTCAGAGATATGGCATTCATCGGAAAACCATACCTTCGAGAGGAACATTGAATCATTGCATAACATTGAATAGACACTCACGCAAGCTTGTCCCCATTATTCAATCGTCCGAATTATATTTTATAGAAGAAACCACCTATTTTCTTGAACATTTTTGTGATAAAATTTTGACTAAAATTTAATTTGAAAGACATTCGCCAGAGACAATCTAATTCGTCAAACATTATTCATAAGCTTGTGTATATTCACAGAAATATGTATATTTTAATATATTTAATGTATTTTTTGAAAATGTACATACCGAACTCTTTCTTTGTCATTACTCCGGATTATATACAAAATATGCTGTTTTTAATTGCCTTACTTCATTCTAAAAAACATTAAATAAACCCAAAAAACTCATTATTTTGTTGTTAAAAGGTATATCAACAAAATTACGAGTTTTCTGGGTTTATCTAATGCTTTTTGGAATGAAATAAGACAATTAAAAAAAACATATTTTGCGTTTAATCCGGACTCTAGACTCATTACACATACATTTTTCTCTATGTGTAATGATAAAAAAGTAATAGTTATTGCATAGGTGGCATAGTAGGCAACCATTTATACACCAGTGAAGCATTTATCTACAAACAATAGCTTAATTCTTAAATCAGCTTGCCATGGAGAGAAAAATAAATTTAATTACAAATATTTCTCAATTTTTATTTATACATGCATCTTAAATTAAATATATTTGATTGAAAAATAGATGGTCTATTTGAAACATTAATAAACACAATCAAGACGAAAAATTTGCAATGATAATGTGATACCAAAAGAATAATAGTTTAAGAACGGTCAGAGACATGTTTACGAATTACTGAACGCAAACCAACCTATTGGGAGCATTTCAGTAAAACGATAAAATAATGTATACGTTAAACAAATAACATCTCGTGGCATCTTACAAATAGGTAAGTGGTTTTATAAAATATAGAAATTTAACTTAAAAAGCAGTAGTAGGAAATCAAACGGTATGTAGTCTAAAAAAGTTTTAAACAGTATAATGTACTATCTCTTATCTATGGGTTTAATGTATAACGACGTAATAATTTGCGAGAGATTCATATCATATGAAAAATCAACAAGAAGTCTGTCATTGCACTCAACATATGATAAAGATGAATCAGAATATAATGAGAATTCAGTGCCTAAAAAGACTAAGATAAAAGACAATGGACCCGAAACGATTTCTAACCATTGTTTTATGGTACTTATGGTTGGGATAATTTACTGGTATTAATAGACTTTTTAAGTACGAGTTACAGCTTTAAATTTTTGACAAAAAAATTATTTTATAAAGAATGGTTTTGGCAGTATAAAAATACTTTCGCGATTTACCAACCATTATGGGTCCATTATTTACCATTTATGGGTCCAACGGACCATATGTCGTTTACTGTATGAAAGCGAGCGTGTTTTACAATAATAGTGGTTCGCTTATAAATTCCGGACTTCCCCGCTGCTCATAAACCTTTCTTGGCATTCCCCGATGTATACAGAAAGGGGAAATCAATTTATATTGCGGATTTTGGGGACTTTATGTGCTTCAGCATATTTATAGCCGCACGTCGTGTACAATGCATTAGTCGAATCTGTGTAGTGTTACTTTGTTACTGTGAATAAGACAAAATTTATATTTTGTTCAGTTGTGATGTGCGATTTGATATTTTAGCATAATTTTTTATCCATTGTCAGGTAGTTATTTCTGAATCTTTTATTGCGGCTATTTTCTACTTTGCGTTTTACTCATTACGGAAAATGGATCGTAGAAATAAGGAATACCTGATACAACAACAGCTAGAGGCGATAGTAGCCGAAATGAGTGACGTTGAATACAATAGCGGGTATGAAGCTTCAGGCGACGATGGAGAGGTAGATGCAGTCGAAGGCCTCATCGTTGGAGGTGATACAAGCGCAGCAGAAGAATCAGATACCAAGAGCCTATTTTACCTCATAACGGAAGACAACCACGACACAATATTTTACAAGAACGTACAGGCCCAACACGTTTTGGAAATCGCGAGATCGATTTACCTACTTCTTCTTTTTTGATTTATTTTCGTAAACCTCTTCTTGAAACTATCCTAAAGTGGACGAATGAAGAAGGAGAGATTGTTTTCGGCAAAAATTGGATAAAAGTGGATGTCCAAGAATTGAAGAAATTTATTAGAGTTTTGATACTAATAGGTGTATACAAATCTTATAACGAGGACGTAACACAACTTTGGAGCAAAAACAATGGTCGAAAAATCTTTGGTACTATTATTGTTCAAAATAAATTTCAAAATATACTTCGTGTACTTAGATTCGACGATGCAGCGAAAAGACGAAGAAAAAGGAGTGGCGACAAAAAATACCAATACGGGAATGCTTTGAATTAAGGAATACTTATTTGCGAAATGCGTATGTACCGAATTGGTGTATGACGGTTGATGAACAGCTTATAACTTTCAGGGGCAGATGTCCCTTTAGACAATTTATTTCATCAAAACCTGGACGATATGAAATAAAATTTTGGTCAATTTGTGAAAGTGTAACAACCTATGTATAGAAACTGGAAATTTATCATGGAAAGCAGGGAAAGGAAAGAGACAAGAATCAAGGCGAAAAGGTTGTAAAACGTTTAGTAGAATAAATTGAAAACTCTGGAAGGAATGTCACCTGCGACAATTTCTTTGCTTCGTACAATCTTGCGAAGCATTTGTTATCAAAAAACCTAGCATTAGTTGGTACAATACGTAAAAATAAGCCTGAATTTCCAATGTTCATTTATTGATCCAAAAAATCGTCAAGTGTATACCACACAGTTTGGTTTTACAGATGATGCGATGATTATTTTGTATCGCCCAAACAAACGCAAGCTTGTAACGTTGCTGAGCACTGCACAGTGAGAAAAATGTTGATAATGGCCAAAAAAAGAAACCTTAAATAATCCTGGGATACAATAAAATAAAAGGTGGCGTCGACAACACGGACAATATTTCACGATCATATGCCGTGAAAAAGATGACGAAGAGATGACCTCTTGTAGTTTTTTATAACATTATAGACATCAGCGCCATGAAGGCATACATACTATGGAAGCTCTCGAAACCTAATTGAGTTTAAGATTTGAAAAAGAGAAGAAACTTTCTAATTGAGCTAGGAAATGAGCTAGCAGAATACAAGGACCACGAAAAACCAGATGCAGAAGAAAAAGCTGAAGCATCTACTACTTCTGAGATTCCAAGAAAAAGAAGAGATGTGATGTAATAAAACTAGGGGTTTACATTATATTACAGGGAGGTAAAGAAATTCTATGGAAAAATACAATATGTGACTGTCTGCATATCAAATAAATAAATTGAGTAAGGGTGAATTATTTGTTTCTAATTGATCATTTAAGATCTTGTCGGTTTTCTTTAATTTATTAATTTCAAGTGACTAATAAATTAAGTTTTTTGCCCTTATTTTCTACGTGTAATATTTTAAATTCTTTGTTAAAATTGTGGTTCGTTGAATTAATATGAGACGCATATGAAGAGTCACTTTTATTATTTCTAAATGAAGAAAAATGTTTTTTGATGCCTATTTCAAACGACCTGCCTGCCTGTCCGATATACGTCATAGGGCAACTACCGCAGGTTAACTCACAGACTCCTGACTTTTATTGTTGTTTGTTAAATCTTTATTGTTTTTTATAAATTTGGATAAATTGTTGTTAGTTCTATATGCTGTATTAATGTCAAACTTTCTTAAAATTTTTGTGCTTGAAAAGCCTATAAACGTGATCATTTTAAATTTTTGGGTGTTATTATTTAATATTGGGTAAACTTGTGATATGGCTTTTGTAAGGAGTTTTTTATTTAAAATGTTATCTATTATATTACTTTTATATCCATTGTTGATAGCTATTTGTTTAATTAAATTTAACTTTCTCGAAATTTGTTTGGTTCATCGGAGTATTGATTAATCTATGTATAAGACTGTGATAAGCCGCTAATTTGTGTTCTATCGGATGGCAAGAAGTGTTATGAAAAATTGCAAAGTTACATTTGTTGCTAATTCTAGTAATCGTTAAATCGAGAAAGTTAATACTATTATTTGTTTCCTGTTCCATTGTAAACTTAATATTGTGATGCAATGTATTAATATAATCAAATAATAAATTTAATTGTCTCTTTGTTCCTATGGAACCTAGTAATATATCATCGGACGTATGTCAGTTCCGCCACGGCGACAAGATATGCAGGTAAAATTACTAGCCGAAGGATTAAGATGACCCTATAGTTCCACCACGAGTATTTACCACTTGTTTACTTTATTTATTGTTAATTTATATAATAAAAATACATAAGTATTGTAATTTTGTAAAATTTATATAATAAAAATATATAAGTATTGTAATTTTGTAAAATTTATATAATAAAAATATATATAATAAAATTTATATAATAAAAATAAATAAGTATTGTAATTTTGTAAAATTTATACAATAAAAATACATAAGTATGTCATAACTAGAAAGTGCAATCCGTGGTGGAACTGACCGGTAGGATTTAAGGACACCCTGCTGGCGTGGTGGAACTGACAATCTCCGATATCATCTACGTATCTGTACCAAAATAATACATTTTGAAAAAGAGGATTTTTTGAAATAGAATTTTCAAGATGATCCATAAAAATCTCAGCTAATAACGGACTTAGGGGATTACCCATGATTAAACCTTCTTTGCAAGTGTATATGTTCTCATTAAATTGAAAATAATTTTGTTCTATGCACATGTTTAGTAAATCAAGAATTTCATTAATAATTATTGGATTTACATTATTTTTATGGAGAAGATCTTTTACTAAAATAACCGTTTCTTCTGGAGGGATACTAGGGAATACATTTTAAACGTCAAATCAAATGAGTTTTGTGTTAGACGTTAAAGTAAATCGCGTCTTTTGTGTCACTAATCATTTTAGGTTAATTGCCGAAGGTCCGTATGTAGAAATTAAGAGAAACCCGTTACCTAAAATGATTAGTGACACAAAAGACGCGATTAAGAAATGTCCAATTTTAATAACTTCTACCCTAAAGTATAAATTGAATGTTAGTAATCCTGTAGTACCAAGAATGTATTGTTTACCGAAGATACACAAACCAGGTAACTCGATGAGACCTATAGTTTCAGGCATCAACTCACCGACTTACTTGATTTCCAAATGGTTAGTGAATGAATTTAAAAATTTACCCGTAAAACCAGAAAATTTGTCAGTCAGTAATTCCTTAGAATTTGTTAAATTAATTAAAGATTGTGAACTGGAAACCGGGGAAATTTTAGTTTCATTCGATGTAACGTCTTCATTCCCCTCGGTACCTATTCCAGAGACTATGAAATATTTAGAAAGCTTGCTCCACAAGAATAATGTAATGTGCCTTAGTGGCTGGCAAGGATCGCCATGTAATGTCCTTAGTGGCTGGCAAGGATCGCCATGTAATGTGCCTCGGCCCTGTGAGACACATCTCTACACGAGTACGTTGAAATGCAGATGTATTAAATAATACTCAGGCATTGTTGGTGTAACATTGTATATTATATAACACTTAAAGATACAACAATACTATACACATAAATAACAATATTAACAGTAGGTCGAAAGGGAGTCTACATATCTATATATGTATGACTAACGGACTATCAGTAATCAACTGTGGACAACTCTGTTCTGTATATCCTCCTCTGAAGTGATGGGTTATCTTATATACATAGTCGTGCTATACTTTCGACGGATGTCCTTTGATTTAATATCAACATCTTGGTGAAAGAGTATAACGTGTATTGAGGACGCTTGAACATCATAACATGATGAACCGAGGTCGTGTTTGTGAATACAATACAAACAGGCGCAGGGTCGCACCTTGAGAACAAAGTAGTACAATGCGTTACTCAACCAGGTTATTACACCTTCCACCCAGCGAAAAAGAAAAGAAAAGGGGTTGCAACGCTTTTGCTTTTCTTTCGCTAGTAATTTCCATATCTAATTCTACTTTCTTAAGTGCTAAGTGTAGATATATTTTTACATTAACATTTTACATATTTTTACATATACTTATCATCTAAATACTTGACATCTATTATCTATACATTCATTCATTTAAACATTAAAAGGTTTCGTACACTAAAAGTTCTGTACAATTAAATCCTTGTACTATTAAAGTTACTAAGATTAAAACGATTTGAAACCTATTACAATCAAATAGTACATGATCAAATAGTAAATCTTAAAGTATAGATGATAAAAAAAAATGGTAAATAGTACATTTTAAATTCTAACTGGTAAATTGTAGATAGTAAATTTTAACTGTAAATGTTAAACAAAATTCTTGTCTTTAATTTTAATTTTTCGCATTCGATTCTTGTTTTTAATTATTTCTGTTCGCTTGACTGTTTGTCTTCACTTCTTTGTGTTTGCTTGTCTGTCTTCAATTTTGTGCGCTCCCTTCCTTCATATCCATTCAAAAATAATTCAACTCTCTCTTGCTCTATGGCAAAAATTATTATTTTAGGAAATCACTCATTTGTGTATTTTCCTGGACAACACACATTTCGTGTATGTCATGTTCCGCGCTGAACTGTTCTGTGAAGCTATTCCAGACTTCAGTAAGGTGGCACGTACTGCTGTTCCCTTATGCTGTAATGTCCTTATCTTCAATACAGAAAACTAGAGACCAGTTAACAAAACACACATTTGTTAAACTGTATTCTCTTAAAAAAAATTATGAGAGTGTTTTCGTCGTGTTGGACCATTCCCTCGAAGCACCTGCTTGCTTCATTACGACTCTGGGGCGAATTGAAGTTTTTGCCTTTCTCGTCACTTGGAAGGCTCCTGATTCGGTTGGTTTTCGTTTTCGACAGTTCCATAACCCTCAGATGATCAGTCCTGGAGTTGGTGGAAACTGTACCTGTTGTCGGTTTCGTAATGGTACAATCGATAGGTCTCTGTCGTCTATTGGACGTCTGACGTGATAAGGATGCTATCGGTCGTCCCGTTACTAACCTTTACGTCATTGGAATCAACTTCTTTTAGTGATAAAGCGTTTGCGACAAAAAAAATTTGGAATTCCATGTAAATAAAATTAATATACTATTCCTCGTATATTAATGTGAATTCTCTGCGAAATATACGAATGCGTTTACACATATTTTTCTTCAATGTCAGTATCTTTTACAAAATAAACAACGTCGCGCATTTTATACGCACTTGATCTTGTCGATATCTAAATAATTTTTGCGCGTATTCTATTCCGATGTTTATTGATTTAACTTCTTTAAATATACATGTTTTTGTTTACATTGTTTGCGTAAAGAATTCTTCAATATCATGTTGTTGTGTGGCGCCTATTAAAAAATAAAGCGTATGCATTTTCTTACATGTATGCAATTAACGCAGTTGAATTTAACGTATATCATATTTTCGTTCCTTTTTCAGGTAGGCGGCTTTCTTAAAAAAAAAATGTATGAAATTCTACATTCTCGCGTATATTAAATAACAACTTGCGACAGCTTTAAATTTGAATTTTTCGGCCATAATTTAATGCTTTTACAATTACATTATACATATTAGTTTTCGAACACTTGACCTTTAAAAAGAAACGGTGGTACGCTGTTTACCTTTCGTTGGCGTAAACAGAAATCGTTACACACATTATGCAAACCAATATTATTCTTACGATACATACAAGGAAACATTTTAATAATTCGAAATATACACAAGTATAAAGTTGTTACGTATACAAAATCAATCTCCTGCTTTATGCCTATTTTAGTTCAAGTTTATTCTAATCTTGTTTTCTTTAAACCCTCGTAGCCTTTTCAAAACTTTAATTTTCGCTAAATGTTATTTTATTTGCTTAATTCTCTAATTATCGAACAGCTTAGACCCTTCAAACTTCGATATTTTCAACCTAATTTCAATCGTTCATTTTAATTTGGAGAACTTTGTACATTAACAAACCGGCCTACGCCATGTACGCCCCTACGCCCCTTTCTGTCATGCTCGCAAGTTTTTCACTTCTATCTCGTAAATTGTTACTCCGATATTCAAACTATTAATGTAGGAATTTTTACTATGAATTATAGTTCATCTAGACGCATCTTCTTTTGTTTAATATTGTCTTATGTAATTTTTACTTGCTCAATTATATTACCACCGCTTATCACGCCATCTCCCTAACGTTTGATAAGACCTCTTCGACAGAAATCTGCACCCGCACGTTTAATGCTACGACTTTTGCTGTACTTTTTATTTAACATTTTCTGTTTGGATGGACTCTTATTGCGATCTTAAATCGTTTATGTGATTTTGAAAACTAAATTTCCTTCATTAAAATTTTTGCCGGCATCTTCGATGACGTATTTCCGGCATGTTCCTTCTGTATCGTACACGGCGTCCATTATGCTTTAAGCTTTTGATGCGCTATGGTGTTGATTGTGTCACTGTGTTGTGAAACAATTCTTTTCTGCAGTAAGAATATAGTTATCCTCTTAATATCTGTCTAAATCGTACTTTGAACTTTCAGGATTCTTTTTAATGATATATTTATCGTTGTTTTCCTTTGAACATCCAAGATTAATTTGGATTTATATTAGTTGGCGTAAGGCGTCATACCTGTGTCTTTATAACCTGCGAATTGGGGCCTAACTAGCATTCTAAATCACCTAGACGCTGATTTGAAGCTTCCTTGTGTTGGCCACAACTTGATTTCGAAGGGCACTTAAATCTTGCGTGACCTTTTTGGATTAAGAGGAGAGGACGCGGCGCGACCATATTGGACTCCAAGATGGCGTTGTAGCGTTGTCCCGTTCGAATTAAAGGGAGGAGATTTGCCTTAGAAAACGAGGATTGTTATATGTGGGGACGTTAACTTTTAAGTTAACCAAACTAAAAAGTAGGTGTAGACTTTCCTAAATTTTTTGCAGACCTTAAGATATTTGTAGCTCAATGTAAATAACTCTTTAGACTTTAGAAATTTTAAATTTACAATCAAACCAAGCCGTTTCGTACTTTTAAGACACACACTTTGTGTGTTTGTTTTGCCTATTTTTCACTGTACATTTTGAAGGGAATTCTCCCTATTTCGAGTTTAAATTTACAGAGATAAACGTGCTTGTCTTAATTATAAACCCGTTGATAGGCTTAAATTACCCCGGGTACTAGCTTGATTCATATTTGTAACTTCGGTTGACCGTCAGCTTCACTGGCTGTTACCTGTATTAAATTTTTGAGACATAAACGTGGCCAGATCCTTCTGATCGGACCTCTTTTGACTGTTTCGATTCCTATAAATCGAAGAACGATTCTAATAATTTTACTTTATATATTTTGTTAAAAACTGTACAGAATCTGAATTACGTATACGAAATTGGAATTCTAAAAATACTTTTGTTTAATATACTCCTTCAGACAATTTTTATATATTTAAATTTTGCACACCTGTTATACAGGGAGTACTCAAAAAGTTCTATCTGGGTGATTTGATTTTCATATTCTGTAATTAATCTTACCTTCTTAATTTTATTTGTAAACAAGGCGTAACTTTGTTTTCTTTTAATAAGGTAACCTTCCATATTACATGGAACTTTTGCATTCCAAGTAACTTTCGCGCTGACGTCTTTTGAGACTTTTACTGGAATTCCTGCGTAGTAGTAATTTATTGTTATCCTGGTGGTATGATTTTGGAATAACCCCTCTCACCTCTCGAGATATACAGGGGGAGGCTCCGAACTTTCGGTCTCTGTTTATTTTCTCTTTAACTTTCAAACTTGCTTTCACTTTTTTATATTGTTTAAGGCTTCACCTTTTAAATTGGTTGTATCTGTTAGTTCATTAGTTTTGATGGTATTGATATTACTTTTTGTACATTTGATGAAACGTTTGTGTCTAACTATAAATTTCTAAGTATTGATTTTTATCTTATTGTATTTTGTCGAAACGTCTGTGTCTAGCAATAAATTTGTAAGTATTGTTGATTTTGTCTTTGATCTCTACCCATCCCTCAAGTTTTGAGTCTGGCAAAGTTTCTATTTTTTACGACAAGTGATAAGGGGCTGACCCTCTGGTGATAGATGGAGCTGTTTTACATCATGCGGCCTGGAATCCGCGACGTTCTCCTAATCAAGAGTTAGCCGGCAGAGTCCTTCCTGGGGACATTGAACAACAGGTAGGTTCAGACCAGAGAGGATCAGCGAGCGATCTCTCCTTATCACTAGCCACTTTTTTTTACGCCGCGTTGGTAGCAAAGTGTCTATGCATCACTTTTACACACTGTAATTGTCTTTACTAAAAAAAAATATCTGCTTCTTCTCCTGAAGTGGTAGATGAAGTGTGACTGGGGCTGACCTGTGATTGTCTTCCTCTTGCTCCTGGCTGAGGATGATTCTTCCCGTCGCCTGGTTTCCATTCTAGTTTGTTTGGTAGTTTGCCATATTTCCGGGTTCGTTCCAGTTTTCCACTTACTTAATTGCCTTAAGTGGCTGGCAGGATGTAATGTCCTATGCCCTAAGTGGCTGGTAGGATCGCCATGTAATGTGCCTTAGTGGCTGGCAAGGATCGCCATGTAATGTGCCTCGGCCCTGTGAGACACATCTCTACACGAGTACGTTGAAATGCAGATGTATTAAATAATACTCAGGCATTGTTGGTGTAACATTGTATAATTATATAACACTTAAAGATACAACAATACTATACACATAAATAACAATATTAACAGTAGTCGAAAGGGAGTCTACATATCTATCTATGTATGACTAACGGACTATCAGTAATCAACTGTGGACAACTCTGTTCTGTATATCCTCCTCTGAAGTGATGGGTTATCTTATATACATAGTCGTGCTCTACTTTCGACGGATGTCCTTTGATTTAATATCAACATCTTGGTGAAAGACTATAACGTGTATTGAGGACGCTTGTACATCATAGCATGATGAGGTCGTGTTTGTGAATACATTGCAAACAGGCGCAGGGTCGCACCTTGAGAACAAAGTAGTACAATGCGTTACTCAACCAGGTTATTACAATAACATTGAACCTTCAAAAATAAAAGAATACATGAGATTGACAACTCTGTGCATGACGCAAAATTGTTTCCAAATAAGAGAAAAATTTTATGAACAGAAACAAGGCACAACAATGGGTAACTGCCTATCTCCTTTCATAGCCAATTTATTCATGAGTCAATTTGAAGTAGAATTTAAAAATAACGCTAAATATTTCCCGAGAGTCTGGATTAGGTATGTAGATGACATTCTCGCGATTTCTGATACACGGAAATGCGAATTAGACATGTTCGTTAATCAATTAAATTTGAAATTTCCGACGATTAAATTTACAGTTGAAAAGGAACACCAAGATACCATTTTTAGATACTTTACTGATTAGGAATAAACATAAAATAGAAATCGATATTTTCCGGAAAGAAACCAATGCTAATAGATTCATTATCGCGGATTCAAATCATAGTTATCAACATAAGACAGCTTCCTTTAATTTCTTAGTCAATCGGTTACTAAATTTTCCGTTAACAAATGAGAGATATGAAATAGAACTCGATTTCATTAAAAATATCGCGACATACAATGGCTTTGACATAGAAATAATCAATAAATTAATAAGAAAAACTAAAATAAAAAATACAATCCGCGAATCCACAAGTTTGATATCTCAAAGTAACCAGGAGAAAAAGTACATGTGTTTACCATACCACCCCGTCACGAAAAACATTAATAAAGTTGTGAAAGAAAGAGGTCTCCAGGTTGCCTTTCGGTCCGAAAATATTATCAAAAGTCTCCTAGAGAATACTAAAGATAGAGTTAATTTGAATTCGAAATCAGGTATATACGAATTTAGTTGCGAGGATTGTAATTTGAAATATATAGGCCAAACAAAACGACCAATAATAACTCGTTTTAAAGAACACATATCACATATTAAATCCAATAGACCGGATAAATCTAATGTTGCCAACCAAGCTTTAAGCACACTACACAATGTGTCGATCACAGGGTTGAAGCTGGTCAAAGGAATTAATAAACCCCGCGAACTAGATGCTTATGAAAGTATACATATCGCGAAAAATAAACAATATTCCATGAATAACGATAGATCACCGATTCCTTTCAGTTGTCTCTTTTCATTTTTATTACCACAATTGTGTCATCGTCGTTTTAAAATTGAAGTTATTAGGACATGTTGAGTGCCGATCCCTTAAGAAAGGAATGTTTGTCGTTCTTTCGTTCGATATTTTTCAACTCGGAGAATAAACATATGTGAATGCCTTTTTCCCTAAGAGGTAAGTGCTTTTCGATCCTTTCGTAGGTTAAATTCGCATGTTAAAATTAGTCTATACGTGGACGCGGTGTAAAATAGTTGTTGCGTAAGCGGTTTTCTAGCTTTACTGTGCCCCGTGTGCGACTTTTTAATTAGTGGTTTTTACCTACTGATGATGACAACTTAGTTGTCGAAATACGTATTTAGGATACGAATAATAATTGTGGTAAGGGCTTATATACCTTTTTTAAGTTTTTACTTAACCACAGTCTCCAAAGAAAGAATTATGATTTATGTTTTCGGTTTCCCGTTTAAGGATGTTCGATGCAGCAAATTTATTGGACAAATTATTAGGGGTATCTGTTAATGCGATTTCCGTCTCTACAGCAATGGATATAAAAGTAATATAATAGATAAGATTTTAAATAAAAAACTTCTTACAAAAGCCATATCACAAGTTTACCGAATATTAAATAATAACACACAAAAATTTAAAATGATCACGTTTATAGGCTCTTCAAGCACAAAAATTTGTAAATATTTAAGAAAGTTTGACATTAATACAGCGTATGAACTAACAACAATTGATCCAAATTTATAAAAAAACAATAAAGATTTAACAAACAACAATAAAAAGTCAGGAGTCGATGAGTTAACCTGCGGTAGTTGGCCTATGACGTATATCGGACAGACAGGCAGATCGTTTGAAATACGCATCAAAGAACATTTTTCTTCATTTAGAAATAATAAAAGTGACTCTTCATATGCGTCTTATATTAATTCAACGAACCACAATTTTAACAAAGAATTTAAAATATTACACGTAGAAAATAAGGGCAAAACTTAATTTATTAGAATCACTTGAAATTAATAAATTAAAGAAAACCGACAAGATCTTAAATGATCAATTAGAAACAAATAATTCACGCTTACTCAATTTATTTATTTGATATGCAGACAACCACATATTGTATTTTTCCATAGAATTTCTTTACCTCCCTGTAATATAATGCAAAGCCCTAGTTTTATTACTTAAGAACAGTATTGTATAAACCGTAGTTGAAAGTTTTGTGAATAGACATTTTAGTAATAAAAAGTACCCATTCCTTCAAATATTTAAAATAAAACATTTGTTTGTTACCGTATACTTGTGTTAAAATAAAAATAGTAAATAAGTTAGTTATATGTCTGATGAAGCTGAGGTTGGAGCGAAACGATCGTTGCAGTGTCAATTAAAAAGTGAAATTCATTAAAATTTGTTTTTAATAGTTGTAATGGAATTTCATAAAGTAAAGGCTGAAACAATTACATATAAAACCGAATAATATTAATATGATAACGTTCCTAAATAAAAATGTAAAAAATAATAATTAATCTAAGTAATTATTTTATTAAAATTACACCCAACGTTCTTCCTATTAGCGAAGGAAATTACTCAATTGGTTTCATCTTACTATGCTTTCTAACTATTAAAGGTATGAATGTTTAAGATTTCAAAGGGAAATGATTTAGATTCAGAATTAGGTCATCTTTTTAGAAAAGCAAGTGTAAAATCTCAGTTTGAATGAAAAAATTATTTTATTCTAACAATTAATTAAGACAAACATAACAAAGGTGAAGTCTAATTTCATAACAAGCTTTCGAAGTGTCCTCCTAGTCTATCAAGGCAATAAGCAAGGCGATCTTGAAAGCAACACGCGCTATTTCGAGTAAATTCTGGGTTTATTCGATAACATACCGTACGTATACGGTCTTCCAGTTCGTTCAAATTACGTATTTGCATGTTAATATAAACTTTACTTTTTAGGTAACTCTAAAGGACGTAATCATTTGGAAGTAAATAGGCTGATCTTGGGGACTATGGTATGGGGCCATATTTGCCAATTTACCGTATTCTAAATGCGTTATTTAAAAAATTCCTGACGGCGTTAGAAGAATGTGCCGGAGTCCGATCCATTTGGAACCAAAGTAGATCAACATTTAGCATCTCAATTGATGAAATGAAGTGGTCTCGCAAGAGATTCAAATATTTTTCTTTACCGTCAATAAAAAATGGGTCAATAAGTTATATTTTTTAAATTTAAGTCTATCGCTTATTATTCCAATCCAGACATTGACTTTTTGAGAGTAATGCGTTCGAGTTAGGTTTTGGGTATGAGGATTTGTTCGAGACCAATACTAAGTGAATTAATGTAAAGGAAATTTAGTATATTTCAATGGATAAATGTAGGATGCAAACCAGAAGTGCCGATAGTTGACTTCACAATTTACGATACATGTAGCTTCATCAGTAAAAATTAATTTATTTAAAATTTCTTCGCCTTCATAAATTAAACATAAAAAAAATCAGTTGGTTTTACTTTCTCTTCCTGGAAAAGCTCTTGATGTTTTGATTCTTACGAATATATGGCTTATACCCCATACCATAATGCCCTGCTGGCGGTGGATAGGGCGTGGTTGGATGCACTCGAATTCATGCAATTCGAATCTTGATTTGTCGGAAAACAAAATGTGCCTCCACTCGACAACCCACTGATGTCTAGCCTTAACTCACTGGCGCCGTGTACGGCTGTGCTCGCGAGTCAGTGGATTCCGGAATCAACGCACAACGCGCTCGCAGTCCACTTTCTAACAGTCGCCCCCGTACAGTTCGCGTAGTGAGTACGCCTTCCCTTCCTTCTGGCGAAACGGCTCCAAGTTGCCTTGAGGAAGACGTACGCGGCGCTAAAGCGCTGTTCACAATGGCGTGATCCTCGCGTGCTGTGCTCGCGTGGGGCCGTCCCGCTCGCGGCTGAAGGCGTGTACGTCCTTGCGCCATCCATTCTTGCCATGCCCGCTGCGCTGCCGATAATGACAGCTCGAGACGGCGCGCGATATCACGGAAGGATACTCCTGTCATGTGCATCCCCACAACCACTCCTTTCTCAAACTCATTCAGATAACGCGAACGGTCTTCCATCACGCACAAAGTACAACTACTACTACCCGATTCCACCACACTAACAATATCCGGTTTCTCCCTCCCTGCATCGGTCTCCATGGAGACAACATATTGCAGTTGTCGGAGGAACTCAGTAAAAAATGCAGCGATAGAATAAGTAAAAACTCTGCGCAAACTCGCCTAGAGAAAACCTTAATGCTCCGCTAAATCTACGCATTTATCTTGACACGTTCAGATTATACTTTTTTCCATCAGTGTATTTGAACTCTTTCAGGGTTTTGAACACCGAACTCTGCGATACTGCAAAATGCCTGGCTATATCTAAAAGCGATTCTATACAGCCATGCCTGCGACGCTGAGGTGTCAAAATTTTCAGATCCGATTGTTAACCGATACTTGCCATGCTAAGATTTATTTTTCCATCTCTCTTTCTGTTTGGATATACTTAAGATTCTCGTGGATGGATTGAATTCATCGTTAGCCAGTTTGAGTGGCGTAAAATTGTCCATTTGAGCAATCGCATTATGCAATCTACTTTCTTTCGACTTTTGCAAAAAGTACGCTCTCAAATTATTTACCTGTGTATAATGTCTGCAATAAGCACTCGGTATTCCTCTACCTCCTTCTCTTCTTGGTAGGTAGAACCTTTCGATCGCACTATGTGGGTAATGAATTCTAAATTTTCTGGCTTCTACTCTTGTCTTGATGTCTATTGCTTTAAGTTCAGTGTCAGTCAAGTTAATTATTCCAAATCCATAAGTAAGTACGGAAGTTGCGAAGCTGTTTATTGCCTTGGACATATTATTATTATTATTATTATAATTATTATTATTATTATTATTATTATTATTATTATTATTATTATTAAGGATTCTAACTTAATAATAATAATAATAATAATAATAATAATAATAATAATAATAATAATAATATGTCCAAGGCAATAAACAGCTTCGCAACTTCCGTACTTACTTATGGATTTGGAATACTTAACTGGACTGACACTGAACTTAAAGCAATAGACATCAAGACAAGAGTAGAAGCCAGAAAATTTAGAATTCATTACCCACATAGTGCGATCGAAAGGTTCTACCTACCAAGAAGAGGAGGAGGTAGAGGAATACCGAGTGCTCATTGCAGACATTATACACAGGTAAATAATTTGAGAGCGTACTTTTTGCAAAAGTCGAAAGAAAGTAGATTGCATAATGCGATTGCTCAAATGGACAATTTTACGCCACTCAAACTGGCTAACGATGAATTCAATCCATCCACGAGAATCTTAAGTATATCCAAACAGAAAGAGAGATGGAAAAATAAATCTTAGCATGGCAAGTATCGGTTAACAATCGGATCTGAAAATTTTGACACCTCAGCGTCGCAGGCATGGCTGTATATAGGTAACCTGTTTGCAGAAACAGAGGGATTTATAGCCGCCATCCAAGATCAAGTAATTCCAACGCGTTTCTATAGGAAAAAAATTCTTAAGGAAAATTTATCTGACATTAAATGTCGTGTATGCACAGATAAGGAAGAAACAACTGATCATTTGATGGCAGGATGCTCTGTATATAGTACTGACAGATACAGTACTGACACTGAAGAAGGACAAGATAACGTACATCATTGGCATTGCTGTTCCGTTGGCAAAAAACACTGCAAGGAACTATAGTGATAAGGTAAATAAATATTTACCTCTCAGCGACGAAATCAAGAGTATGTGGAAGATGGACAAGGTCCTAATAGTCCCAATTGTGATTGGCGCAACGGGAGAAATAAATTACACAAGCCCATAAATGTTTTGGATCTCTTCCAGAAACTTTATTCAAAAATGCAAAAAAGTTTCTTGTTAGACACGGCTGCAATAATACGTCGTATGCTCAACTGATGTTGGAGCGCGCGAGCGTGGGCAACGTGGCCGGGTGGCGAAATGACGGAACGGGTGGTGTGCTGATGTGGTTCTCTACTGGGTGGTAGCCTAGCATATGCGCTACCAAACTCTAGGGGGGTCTGCCCGATTGGCGGACAGGTGCCATTCCGCCTTTCCAGCAGAGGAGAGAGGAACCAAGCTACGCGGCGTAAAGCACAGCGCCGCGCAATGCACACACCACTAGGACCGGTCCTGGCCGGCAACTTGGCTAGGCTGCCGTGAACAGCACACACACGCTCGACGTGTGTGCAGTGCCCCCGCAATGGCGGAAAACGTTAAGATGGCACAAAGTGTGACCGTAGTCGACCAAGTAGCCGCTAAAACTGTTCCCTTGGTTGGTGATGAGCAACCCCGTGCAGGGTGCGCTTCGCGGGTCTGGGCCTTGCCTCGATGGGGAGGGGGTCGGGCAGTCGAAATACTGCACGGAAAAGTAAAGAAGTTGCCGGGAAAGGGTAGGCGGCCCTGCGCAACGGCTGGTTCTCCGATCTCTCAAAATTAGCGCGACTGGACACTAAACACATGCACGAGCGCGCTAAAATACAACACCCCTACACTTGCGCGCTCGCACAAACACAAAACCACACACCCAGAGAGAGACGCAAGCTGCCAGCAGCGGACAACACATAAGTTCACACCCTGAAAATACTGGTATCTACTATAATCAATATTCATATAAAAATAAATGAATGATAGATAACTATGCCACCCATCTTGTTCGAATGAACCGATGGAGTAAGATAATGGCAACCAAGAACGAATGGTTCTTGTGAGTGGAATAGATAATAATAATAATAACAATAATAATAATAATAATAATAATAATTGTTTATTTGCCCAACAGGTTCATACCCAATAATTGGGCAAAAATGGTGTAATACATACATACATACATACATACATACATACATATGACAAAACAGAAAAAAGAAAAATATGGTAAAAGTTAATTTACATATAGACATAAACAAAAAGTGGACATTAATAAATTGTGTGACAGTCATTAAATACTTAGGAACACATTCGTAAACTCATGTAATGATTTCACCAGTAAATATATCGCTGTAGATTGCATCAGCATTCCGCATCATATGGTAAACAGGTGATTTCATTAGTAAGTTGGTCCTCGGGGTGCTCAAGTTGAATGCACTCGTATAGCGAGTATTAACTGAAGGTACATTAAATCGAACAGCAGCTAATATCCCAGCGCAGTCAATACTATTGGTGACAAGTTCCAAGTAAGTAACGAGCACTTTGTTCAATCCTACGATCAGTGAGTGTCTGGAACCCAAAACGTAGCCTTAGTTCATTATAGAAAACATTTCTGTCTGGGTACACTCCAGTATTTTTGAAAATCAAGAATTTCAAAAAGCGTCGCTGTACACGCTCAATAGGAAGTTGCTGCGATATATAATGAGGGAACCAAATGACAGACCCATATTCCAATTTAGGAAGAACAAGAGCGAAATATAAAGACTCCAGAAGCGCAACAATTTTTTTTGAATGTGACTATTAAACGATAAAGGTGAATCAAATGACACACCAAGATCTTTAATTTCACTCATACTGGTGAGTGGAAGGTCATATATTGAATAGGAGGACAAGTATGGACGGTTTTTCCTAGTGAAAGTCATAGCATAACATTTGTTAACCTTCAAAACAAGCTTATTTCTTTCGGACCAATTGGCCGGTACACTCTAGTTATCCTGAAGCATGTCTACATCGTGTTGATTATGTATGTAATGAAAGAGCTTAACGTCATCTGCATATGCTAATACTTGACAATATATTAATGGAAACAAATCATTAATGTATATATTGAAAAGCAAAGGTCCCAAACTCGATCCTTACGGAACTCCAGATAATGCAACAAATTCCAATGACTTAAATCCAATATAAAATATCCATATCCAAACATATCCATATATGTTGGACAGGTAAGAGTTGATTAACTTATAAAAAGCAATATTCAGACCAAAACAATTAAGTTTCTGAATAAGAAGTTTATGATTAATTGTATCAGAAGCCTTGGAGAAATCTGTATAAATAACGTCAACCTGTCCCTGGCAATCCAACTTCTCACATACGTATTGGGTAAAACTCACAAAATTAGTAATAGTTGAGCGTCCTGTCATAAAACCATGTTGAACAGGTGATATATGGGAACGAATAAAAGGATAAATTTCATTAATTGACGTAGCAGACACTTCTTGGTGAAACATTTTGTAATTAACAAATTTAGTATAAAAAACACACTTGGCTATTTCAGAAAATAATGGATACAATCCCAACATAGTAGACAAAATATTAAACCGAAAAGAATAAAAGAATATTAAAAAAAAATTCTTATATCCGGAAATAAAAGAAAATAAACCCATTTGGCAGGCAATTACATATATTCCCCAAATCACAGACAAAGTAAACAAAATATTAAGAAAATTAGATATTCAAATCATATGTAGCAATAAAACAAAATTAGGTACAATGTTAAATAATAACAAAGATAAAATAGAACATATAGAAAAATCAGGAGTATACACAATAAAATGTAACGACTGTGAAGCTATATATATATATATGGCAATGTGGAAGATCCATTAAAAAACGCATATCCGAACACGTAAGAGACGTAAAATATAGTATTAAAAACACAGGTTTTTCGACACACTGTAACGAACAAAGCCATTTGCCTGATATTAATAGCTCCACCATGTTACATAACGTAATAAAAAGTAGAAGACTAGACTTATTATAAATACTAGAAATTAGAAAAGCACAAAAACAAAATATAATAATTACAAATACACAGTTAAAGTTGACGTTCTGAGAGCAAGGTTAATTATTTTGGTGAGCGGCTGTGAAAGAACGGAGCAAAAAACCCTAACCCCGAAGCTTGGAATTTGATCATCACCAGCAGTAAATTTGTTTGGAAATGTAGGCATAATACTTTCAATACTTTCCTGAGTTACAGGGTAAATGGCAAGCGATTCAAATAGTGTAAAAGTATCAGGTACAGTATCAATATCCGCACCCGAATACGCTATGGAGAAATGTGATGCAAGACAATCGACGATGTCTTGACGAGAATATTGTAAAATAATTTGCCAGGAATCTGTGAAATACCCTGCTTTGCATGTACAAAAGACCAAATTTCTTTAGGATTTTCTTTGATAGAAGTTTCTATGCCATTCAAATATTCATTGTCACTACTGGAAATTTGTAACTTCGTCAAGCTTCTCATTCTTTTGTACTCACTAAGATAAAAGGAGTTCTTATTTAATCTCCATTTACGTCGGTAATATTGTTTCGTGTTCAAATTGTGCTTAAGTTCCCAAGTAAACTAAGATGGGTAAGATGAAGGACGAGCAGACCGTTTAGGAACAGAGGACTCAAAGGTGTTATTTAAAATGTTGCAGAAACAGTTTAGAGAGTAGTTAACTTCATCCCTATTATCCAAAAATGACCAGTCAACCTGCTGCAAATTATCACAAAGCTGATTACAGTTCGCCTTTCTGAAATTATAATAACTGCTCCCAGACGTAGGAAAGTTTACTGTGTCAGGAGATAATGCAATTTCCATATTAATCGATAAGGCCGGGTGACATGCATCTTCAGGAACCAAAGGCAAATCATCGTGGGATATTCGAAGTTTATAATTTAAGTTAGAAAAAACAAGATCCAGAAGTCTATTGTCAGTATTTAAGATTGTATTATATTGTCTCAGTTATAGCAAGTTACAAAAAATCCAAAAAATATGAAACAGTGAAACGAGTGACGTAAATTAAGATTTGTATGCTCGTGAAAGTGTGATAAGTATCTTCTACATAACACAGGATAAACAGCTTCATGCGTTCTATTAACACGTGATTGTTTTTTTTTTGTGGGAATTTAGAACACAGCCATCTTCTTTGAATCTGTTAAAAATATTTAAAATTGTCTTCGCACAAGGTATAGGCCTGTTATGATAATTAACGGAAAACATATCTCTGACCTTCCTTAAACTGTTATTCTTCTGGTACCACATTATCATTGAAACTTTTTCGTCTTTCCTATACTTATTCATGATTTAAATAAATTATCTATTTTTCAATCAAATGTATTTAATTTAAAATTTATAAATGAACAAAAATTCAGAAGTATTTGACTTAATTTTTTTTTAATTTTCTCTCCATGGCAAACCGATCTAAGAATTAAGTTATTGTTTGTAGGTAAATGCTTCACTGGTGTATAACTGGCTGCCTATTATGCCATCTATGCATTGACTTTTCTTTTTTTAGAATTACACATACGGAGATGTATGTGTAATGATAAAAAAGGAACCCGGTATATAATAGCGAGGACGATGATTATTTACTTAGTGTTAATCACTATCTCAACAAATACCTATTTCTTTCTTCTTTTATAATAGAATCACAGCTTCATTTTTAGAAACTTATTTACTTAATTAGTAAGCTCAAGGCTTCGGCTAATTTTCACCAGTTCCGGATATTCCAGGACTGACGCTGTAGCATGAGAACCCAAAATAATACCGGAGCGCGCCGATAAATCATGGGAGGCATATGTCTACAGAGTGTATCACAAGTTTCAATGAGATGGGCGCAGTTTTCGCTATGGTAGGTGCGATTGCATAAAGTGGTAATTATGCCCTTCCGCAATCATTATAATGAATGAAAAACATGAGCAACGCGCGTCCATTAAATTTTGTTTTAAGCTCGTAAAAATGGTTTATGTAATGATTCAGAAAGTATATGGCGAACTATGAGAGAGCCCAGCACAAACTTTTCAGTCATTTGAAGACCGCAGAACGTCCACTAATGACGATGAACGGACACGTGGACCTTCGAGGTGTACCACGCCCAAAAATATCAGTTCAACAGCACATTCATGAAGATCTTTTTCGAACTATTCTTGATATCTGCGATAAAGTTGGAATCGGATGTGGTAAACATGTGCAATATCTGAGTCATAAATAAAAAAATTTCATTGGTAAATTATTAAATATACTTTAAAGTGAAACGACATTAAACATTTAATGCCTGGTGTCTACTTTGATGTGAGAGGAATTATATTAATCAACTAATTAATTTATTTATTTATTTATTTACCCAACAAAATTATAATTCCACTTACAGGATAAAATAAAAATAAACTGTGAACCATATACATACATAAGTACTACTAGTAACAATAAATAAATATGCTTTCCTCTAAATATAAAAAAATATATAAAAAAGCATAAAACAATGAACAAGATTAAAACTAATGAGATATATAAATATTTAAAAAAAATTTATAATGTGAACAAAAGTAATAAAAACAAAAAGCATGAACATCAAGCAATTAATTAAAGCAAGATATATACTAGAACGAATATTTATCGGTGTATGTTTTACAGGCGTCATAAAGAAACCGTTTGAATGTCAACAAACTATAGAAATGTATATACACATCAGAAGAAACCTGATCGACCAACACATTGGTTCGAGGAAAAGGAAGATATAAAGTACGGGAAGAACGTGTGAAGAATAGTGAGACAAGAAAATTGAAGTAAGATAATAGCGTTATGCAGTCAACTTTGTTTTGAAGAAGTCTGTGAAGGAAGTTGAAGCTGGCTACAAAACCTCTAAAGGGGAGAGAAGGCACGTTGAAGCTAGAAAGGAGTTGAATATGACGAAAGCTCCTATGGAAATAGACACCGTCCACCTTAAAACACATGTATCTCAAAAATCGTCGTTGAACTTGCTCATGTAGACGTTTTTGTGCTTAATAAAATGGATACCAAGCTGACATATTCCAAACGTGATCTGACTAAAGAGTTAAATAAGGAAGTCAATACGCTCACGTTATAAAATTCACCACAGTTACGGATAATAAATCCAAGAGTTTGTGTGGCCTGCTTAGACACATTGCTGATATGCTCATTTATTTAACACGTGATATACTCATGTCTCCAAGTTGGTAATTAAAGTGTATAACATTAAGTATTTTAGTGAAAGATAAAATCTTGCACATAACTGGATTTAAAGGTAAATTGATATTTTTGCACTAGTCTGTATGTTAACCAGATCGGCCTGTAGTCGAATACAGTCTTTCGAGTCGGAGACTCGAGAAAACAACTTCAAGTCATCGGCAAAGAAAAGGTTAGACTCGATCTGGTCTAAGAGTTCGTTAGTGAAAATAAGAAAAAGCAGTGGATCTAAGTTAGAGTCTTGCGGAACTTCAGAAGTGGCAATGTAAGGTGTTGGTTAATATCCGTTGTAGTATATACGTTCTGGTCTATTATGTAGGTACGAAGCTAAAAAGTCAACCAGCGGTATATCAAATCCAAAACTCGCCAATTTAGCTGGAAAGATAGCGTGATCCACTCGATCATATGCTTTGGCAAAGTCAGTATATACGACATTAACCTGTGACCCGCAATCCAACGCGTCAGCAACGTATTGAGAAAATACCGCAAGGTTAGAGACAGTAGATCGCTTTTTCATGAAACCATGTTGATTAGGCGATATTGCAGTCTTAATAAGAGGGTATACTTTTTGGTAAGGTGCAATTTCAAAAATTTTCGCGAAGTTCGATATAATGGCAATAGGATGATAGTTGGCAAGTATCACTAGTTTTTAAGACGGGAACAATTTCAGTACTCTTTCAAACAGCGGGAAAAGTAGATGTAGCGGGAGCCAAATTAAATATCTTCGCTAATGGTGTAGAAAACACGTTTTCACAGTCCCTCACAACAAAAGCAGGAAATTGATAATCTCCCGAAGTAAATTTATCCCTAAGCGTCTTAGTACTGAGCAGCACATCATCATCCGATAAGCGATGTAAATGAGAAGGATTGAATTAATTGATAGGACATCTATGTTATTAGTCGCAGAGTGTGTTTTATAAACGTTCTTAAAATGATCAGCAAATGGGTTGACTATACTCGTAGATTGAGGTTCCTCAAGACCGACCCCCGAGAGCTGCATTCGAACTGGAATACGACTTCTCTACTTCCTTTCACCAACATAAGACCAAAATTGTCTGGGATTATCTCTAAGCCTACTTTCGGTATTTGCAAGATAGTCCTTATAAGCTGAAGATGTTTCCTTCTTATCTAATGCTCTCAGATGTTTGAACAGTGTTAGTGATGCAGCACCTTTGGTACTTTTAAAATGCTTAAAGTATTTATATTTTAATTTTAGGTTATAAATTATTTCGGGAGTATACCACTTAGGAAAACGTCGGGGGCGATTCACATAAGTCGGAACATATTTTTCGAACACAGTATATAGTGCATTGTAGAAAACTTTGCACATGGTATCAACATCTGAGACATTGTCCAAAAACTCCGAATATTATAAAACAGCGCATTATATAAAAGAGGAAAATTTGCTTTGGGAAAGTTGAAAGACTCGTTATTGTCAGTACGAAAGTTGGCCGAGGTATCAGGAAAAAATTCAGCAATATAAATATCACTCGAAAACCATGTTTCACTAAAACCAATAATATCAAATGGCAAAGAAGTGACAGATGGAAAAAAATGAATAACCTTTGTTCTCAATCCATGCACGTTCTGATAGTAACAAGTATGAGTATTTCTGTTGGACGACATTAGTTTAATGAAACCAGTTTAGGAACACCCTTGACGTACTTAATTTGCAGGGATTCACCATTTCCCACACACTCTCGCAATTCAGTCCTCAAGTAATTGAAGTGCTGTTGCTGACGAGGAATTCGGTCGAAAGCAACACGAACATCTTTAAAAGTGTCATCCCGAAGAGATCTCCTAGCTCTACGAATAACATCCTGAACCTGTGGTTCTTCTTTCAAAGTTAATTTGATGGGCCTAGGATCGGCTTTGTTCGGAATCACTTTCCCCAAACGCACTGGCGGAGCGCCAGCGTCAGCAGAGAGTTAGCTTAAGATGTCACGACATGTATCATCATCCCTCTTTCGACGATCAGCAACTGACAGGGATGCGTCCTTAGCCAAGCCGTACAATATTATATTGCACTCTCGCGCTTCTGGATTTCCTGGATTACCTCCTCAAAATCCTGGGCGCCCAGTAAATGATTTTGTGGTGAAAGAATGCTTTCTTAATTCATTAATTTCGTCCTTTAAGGCAACAACTGCGGCTTTTAATTCAACCATATCGCTTCCAATGCTAGTACATGCACGCATGTCCAGTATGTAGCGAATTTTGTTAGAAAGCGTTGCATCAGAAGAATATAATAATTTTTACAATATTTTTGTTATTCATTAGTTTTATATTCAGTATTTTTAATAATAGAAAATATTATTATAAATCTGGTATGGAGAACACAATACAAGTTCATTATTAATATTTTTGTGAACGTATCCTTTTCCAGAGACGCAGATACGCTCGGTCTTAACAATTTCTGTGAGATAGCAAAGTTGCCCTTTTTTGTGAATGTATCCTTCTCCAGCAGGGGCGTACTGACAAATCTGTAGAAAGATTAAATACGTATCTGCGTCTCTGGAGAAGGATACGTTCACAAAAATATTAATAATGCACTTGTGTTGTGTTCTTCACACCAGATTTTTAATAATATTTTATATTATTATAAAAATTGGTGAGGTTTTTGCCTACTCAAGTACGTTTCAAATTATTCTACAAATGAAACAGACATGCAATATACATATCTGTAACTGTACAAATGGACAATACACCTCGTATTTTCAGCATTTACTTCTGCTTAAGACACGTGTTTCTGCATCTATAGACGTCGTCAGTCAAGCTAGTGAAGCAATGTAATAGAAATGATACAAATCTTTTAAGAACAGATTTGTGTCTGTATATACATTTACGCTGAAATCGCCTACAAGATATAGCAAATTTCGTCCTATAAAGTGGCACTATTTTATAAGTGACATCTGACGGACGAAAGAGACTATGCCAAATTATTTTGTTATATGCTAATATTTAAGTCAGATGAAAATCTAATCCTGAAATTGAATATTTTTTTTCTGTAGAGTGTAAAGCAAGATTTTCCAACCTTTATTTAAAACAGAATGGAGGTAAAACGATATCAACAACCATTATAGTATAAATTTTATATAAACCATTAAAAATATATTTTAGGTGAATCTGACACTAATATCTGTGCATATAGTAAAATATTTTAAAAATAATAAAACTGAATCTCCACCAATAACAGTTTTTGTTTAAAACAAGAGACATATTCCTGCTAACAGCGGAACAGGAAATAATATATAAAACCTAACGCAACTGCGGATAGTGCGAAGAATTGATATGCTTTTTGTTATGTGATACTTCTGAGCTCGTACAAAAGTTGTCAGACGAAAAGGATTGATCATGCTGCATACGAGGAAAGACTACTGAAACAAAAGACATAATAATACTAGTAGTCTCCCTTTTATTCATTTTTGATATATACAGTAGATTAAAGAGGCGGCAATTTAAGGTCTGTTTTACATTGATATGTATATATTTAAAATAATCTTACATGTTTCGGCACATAGTGGCTTTTTAAAGAAATTTAAAATATAAAAATTTCTTTGAAAAAGTGTGCCCAAACATGTAAGTTTATTTTAAATATATACATATCAAAGTAAAACAGACATAAAATCGCCGACTAATTTAATCTACAATAACATACAAAGGTCTAGAAATAATGATCTATATTGTAATGTATGTGTTTCAAGTTCTTAAATAAACGTAACTGTAATCTAAACAGGTACATTATATTTACAATATAAACGAAATACCAACTTAAAACTAATTATTAACAATAACAACATTTATTATGTATTTATATTTATGTAAGATTACTCGGCGATGATTTGGTATCGAATGGAATAAGTTCCTCGCGACTGCTATTTATATTTATATATATATATATATATATATATATATATATATATATATATATATATATATATATATATATATTATATATATATATATAATATTTTCGTGACCTTGGTATTAGGTAAACTTAATAAGTCGGCGATTAAAGGTCTGGTTCATTACTTCAAAGTATATATATTTAAAACAACCCTACATGTTTCGGAAATCATGCCTTTGTCAAGGGAATGAAAAATATAAATGACAGAATATAAATGTCAAATAATTGAGTTGCTATGGTTTAAATTATTCAAAGATACATTCCAATAATAATAATAAGTCATGCCTTAGTATTCCAAAAAATAGATAGCAAGGTGTGAACATATGTGTTGTTCGCAACCAACACACAGGTTCATACCCAGAAAGAGACACAAGCTGCTGGCAGCGAACAACACATATGTTATGTGCTAATCCTATTTTTACAGGAAGTAATCCTATCTTATCTTCTATCTTCAATACTTCTGTTAGTCAACTTCCGATGAGGATCCTGTAACATTGACTAATTTTAGTGAGTTTATATGATAACGTAAAATTTTATTCTTTCTTGTTTTAACTTCAACTGTTCCAATTTCATTGATTTTCGTAACTGTGTATGGCCCTTGATATCTTTCTTTCGTTTTCTGCGAATAGTATTTATGGGGTTTTACATATACTGCCTGACCTATTTTTATTTCTTCGTTTTCTCTATTTTTATTTATTTTAATGATTTTCTTTTCTTTATCTTCTTGCATTTTATTTGCAAATTTAGAGATATTTTGTGCGTTCTTTATGTTTTTGAATATAATCTTGATAATACGTTTCATCGTAATATAGTTCTATTGGTTCTTTTGTATTAGTGTGTCCATACAAGAGTTCAAAAGGTGAGGTTCCTGCTGCTGAATGATTAGTCGACTTATACGCCAACAATGATAATTTCATTATCTGTTTTATATCTTGAGTTAGTTTTTCATTTTTGATTAATCTAACATGTTCTAAAAGTGTTGAATGTAATCGTTCAATTGGTGCGTTCGAATTTGGATTTAAAGGCATTGTATAGTGAACATTGATTCTATATAATTTTAACAATTCTTTTAATGTTGCATTATTAAATTCTAAACCGTTATCCATTACAATTTCTTTTAGTGAACCGTGTATACTAAAGCTTTCTATTAATTTATCAACTACTTCGACTGCTGTTTTTCCTTGAATTGGATATGCTTGTGCATATTTTGTGAATGTATCTATTATAGTTAGGAAATTTTGCGAATTTATTGATATCGTATCAACGTGAATTTTATCAAATGGCTTCTCTATTAATTTCGTTAATTGAAAAGGTAATTTTGGTGATTGTTTTTTGACATATTTCGCATCTTTTAATATAATTCGTTATATCATCCTTCATTTGACTCTAGTAATAATTCTTCTTTATGTGTTTTAGAGGTTCATTGATTCCTCTGTGATTGGTTTTTCCTTCATGGTTTTGCATTATGATTTCAATCTTTTCCTCTGGTGTTTCGATTATTCTTACCCTTCGAGGACATCTATAAATTTTTGGTCCGTTGTTATTGAAGTGTTCTTGACAAATTTCTTTATAAATTTCATCTGTTGTGTATATGTAGGCATTATATCTTTTATTAAATCTATCAATTCATGTTTCAGATTTTTCTTCTCCAATTCTTCGTGGTAAATTACTTTACCATTTTTCGTATCAAATGTTACTTTTGTCGGAAATATATGCGTTTCTGTGAATACTTGTATCTTTTGTATATCTATTGCCATATCGGTTATTGGTATTGATGTTTCTGATTCTACGTTTACATTGCTATGCAGTGAGTCATCATCTTGTTGTTTATTAGGATTATGGTCTATTCTTCCTAGTTCTTGTACAATGTTCTATTTCTATTTCTTTCTTATTTCTTGATTTTTGTATTATTTCTTCCATGGTTAATTCTCGTGGTTCTAGATTTTGTAATAAGTCATCTAGTTCTTCATTATTAACTTGTGGTATTATAGATGATGTATCTTATTGTAATAATTCATCTACATTATCTTCTTGGTTATGTAATTCTATTCTTGATAATGCATCCGCATTTTTATTAATTTTTCCCATTTTAGATATGATTTCATAATCGTACTCACTTAATTTTATCTTCCATCGCTGTAATTTCGAATTTGGTTCTTTCAAATTATGTAACCACACTAATGGTCTATGATCTGTGATTATCCCAAATTTTCGTCCAAATATATAAGGTTGAAATTGTTTGCATGCCCAAATAATTGCTAACAGTTCTTTTTCTACTGTTGAATATTTTTGTTCTGTTTCCGATAATGTTCTTGATGCATAAAATATTGGTCTATCTTGTCCTATCGTTTCTTGTGACAATACTGCTCCTATTGCTACATTGATTGCATCCGTTGTTACTAAAAATTGTTTGTTAAAATCTGGGTATTGTAATACTAGTTCATTGCAAAGTATTTTCTTACAAAGTTCAAATATTGTTGTGTATTCTTCTGTGAATTCAATCTTACTTCCTTTTTTTAAAATATTTGGTTAATGGTTTTGTAATTTTAGCTAAATTTTCTGTAATATCGTAATAACCCTAGAAATGCTTTGATTTCTTTTTGTGTTTTTGGTATTGGGTATCCTTTTATTGCTTCAATCTTATCTGGATTTGGTTTTACTCCATCTTTCGTTATTATATGTCCTAAATAAGCAATTTCTTTTCTTAAAAATTCACATTTCTCCATTGATAATTTTAAGTTAGCTTCTCTTAAGCGTTTAAATATTTTTTAAATTTTTGTTGATGTTCTTCTAGTAATGCTGCATATATTATTATATCGTCTAGGTATACATGACATGTGTCTATTGTTAGACCTCTTAAAATATGGTTCGTTACTCTTTGAAATGTTGCTGGGCTGTTTTTAAGACCAAATGGCAATCTTAAAAATTCATGGTGATTATCTTCCGTGCTGCATGCTGTTTTCTATTTTTTTCTTCCATCTCGACTTGATGATAGCCAGACGCTAAATCTAATGTCGCAAAATACTTAGCTTTTTCTAGTTTGTCTAATATATCGTGTATATTAGAAATTGGGAATTTATCGTTAATGGATTTCTCATTTAATTTTCTATAATCTATTACCATTCTATATTTCTTGATTCCTGATGCATCCATTTTTGTTGGTACTATCGCTACTGGTGCTGACCATGGGTTTATACTAAGTTGTATAATATTTTGCTCTAACATGCTCTTTATTTGTTTATTGATTTCTTCTCTTTATATTGGCGATTTCCTATAAGGCTTTTGTTATATCGGAGTTTCATCATTTAATAGTATCTGATGTCTAATTTCTGATGTGAATGTTAAATGTTCACTGTGACATATATCTTGATATTCCATACATAATTTTCTTTTTCTTCTTCATTCAGATGATTTAAGCGTAGCTTTGCCTCTAGTGTTCTTCTTTGAATTTCTTTAATCTTTTTCATTGATACTTTTCCTTTTATTGTGTTTTCTTCCACATAATTGTATTCTTCAGTTAAAATTGGTTTTTCGAAGTTTACTTCCACTGGGTAGTTTGAAGTTTATGATTTCAGTAATTGCGAAGTAATCTTCTGTGGTCGTGATGTTTTCAGGTATTTCAACTCCTGGTGCTATTCTTTGATGATTTATATGTACTTTTTTTAGATTTCGTTCTACAGGTATTCTAATTATTTTTCTTTCTCTTGGTCCTATTTTAATTTGTGGGTTGTTAAAATATAATTGTATTTCCGTGAAACTTGTACGAAGTTTTTTAGTTTAGAAATCTATTATGGTATTCATTTTTTCTAATAATCTTAAACCTATTATACCGTCATATTTTTTTGGAAAAATCTACTATATTAAATTCGTGTATTTGCCCGTACGCGTTAAATGTGTGTAAAGAAGGCATTCTAAGAACATAATTATGATATGTGGTACCGTGCATTGTTGTTACTCAAAATGGTAAATATCTAATATAGTTTACACAATGTTGTTGATTAATTTCTAAATTATTTCTTAACTTTATACCGGTTGCTGGACATTCGGTGTTTGCTGAATATTCGGTGGTGTCTCGTTCGCTAAGTCTCCAGTTGGAAAATTTGGCTGCTTTTCTGGTTCGAATGGAAATGGTTCGGTATCTTCATACCAAATTGGTTGATATTCGTAGCCTTCTGATTCTCCATCCTCTTCATATTCTGAATTTTCTTCTTCTTCTTGGCTTTGATTGTTTATTTCTTAAAGTTTCCATCTTTGCTGTGATGTTGACGGTCCATATGATGTTTGTCTCATTCGGCTCATGCTTGGGTCAATTTCCATTGGTTGTTGTCTAGGTTTTCTTCTTTTTATTAATTGTCCAGGTGATTTTACAAATTTAAAGGAATTTTGTTTAATATGGGAATTTTCTTTACTTTGGTTTTGGAAATTTGGTTTCATGGGAAACGGATTTTGATAATTTATTTTTGGCTAATATTGGAAGTGTTTTACTTGTGGTCGGTGTTGAAATTGTTGTATTCGTGGCACTTATTGTTGCATTCGTGGAAGTTGTTCTTGTTGGGCTGGTGTTTTCATGTGTCCTGGTGTTATCTGATGTACTATTTTGTAGTTATTTTGCGGCATTGTTGATTTTCCGCATCTGTACTGCCAATTTTGGTATTCTAGCACTTCAGCTAGAGCATTTTCAAATGTTTCTGGTTTCCTCAGATACATTATTTCGCCTAATCTACCGTAATTCATTAAACCTCTTTTAAATGTTTGTAGTGCTGTTTTCTTGTACATGTTTGTTTTTAATGGTAGTAATTCTTCTGCAGTGTCTAATTGCATTTTAGTCAATAGTAAATTTAACATGTCCTTAATCCTTTGCCCGAATACATAAGAATTTTCATTCATTTTCATTCTTCCTAGGTTGTTCCATCGTTACATCATTCAAAAGACAATCTTCTGATCTTCGGTCTAAGAATGTTAATTCTAATAATACTTTAATGTCTTGCCAAGTTTTTAATTTTCTGGCCCCTATTATCGATTGTGGTTCTCCATTCAATCTTGATTTTATTATTCTTATTAAATATGGGTTTAAATGGTTCTCTGTTATTTTTATCAAAATAAGTTTTTATCAAATCTTCACAGGCATCAATAAATAATGGCAAGGTATTTGGATCACCATTCTATATTGGTATCGTGCAAATTTCTGCTTGGCTTATAGAACTTCTAGTGTGAGTTTGGTTAGGCGTTTCGTTTAGACTTAATGTACTAATTGAATTTACTAGCTCTTCTAAAAGGTTTTCTACCGACATATAATGCTGGTAAAAAAATTTTGCTTGAATTTTGGCATTGGTATTAGTTTCAGTAAATCTGTTTGCTTTCCGTCGTATATTTCAATACTTTTATCACAAAAACAAAAATGCGTCTTACAATCACTACAGTAAATTGTAGGCATGTAAAAAATTTAAAAATCTACTTGCAGAATTGTTAGTAGTATCTTCATTCGATTTTGGTTGGGTTGTTCTTTGTGTTATTCTTTTTGTTATTCTTCATGTTAAGTATTGTTGTTTCTTGTGTTACTTCTTTTGTTAGTTGCTGTATTGGTTTGGTTTCTTTGTTCGCTTGTTGCTTCTTTGTTTGCTTGTTGCTTCTTCTTAATTATGATATTGATTGGCACTTCGACGAGATTTTGATCGTTTCGGCGTTTTTCTAAGTCAATATCGCACCTTTGGACATTTTGATCCTCCAATCGTCTTTCTTAATTTCTGTAACGCTGATGGGTACCTCGACGAGATTTTGATCGTTTCGGTATTCGTCCCAGATCAAGCGTTGCACCATTTGGAAATTTAGATCGTCCAGGCCTTATGTTATCCTCGTTGAATCTAATTGCTCGTAATGTCGCATTTTGGCACAAAGAATTGAGATTCACCCTCACTATTTTCGACGTTTGGAATTCTTCAACTGTGGTGGCCAAAATTTTACTAGCTGCGCCAGTTAAATTTCGGAAGTTTCCTACTGACTGCGCCAGTTAAATTTCGAAGCGTTTGAAATTTAAAAAAATTATTTGTTTGTGGTTTTTGACATTACAATATAATATAGATTATAACTAGATTACACTCGAGGATTATTAGCGATCTGTGTCGCGTACATTTACACTAATAACTAGAGCTGAGGATGTTTGCGGTATAACCATGGTTATATCATGTAACCATAGTAATTTACTATGGTTACATGATATAACCATGGTTATACCGCAAACATCCTCAGCTCTACTAATAACTCTGCTTCACTTATGGCATTGCCCATCTCGTATATTAAATATTATCTTATATTACTCCACGTGTATCGGGCTAAATGAATGAAACAAAAGAATCAGCGTCTGAAAATAATCAATGACACTATTGAGTCGGCACCTATAAATCGTATATATTTTTATTTCCAAGTCCGACATTATATTAAATTGTGAATAATAGTCAAGTAATAATGCTTTCTTTAAGTCCGATTATTTTAGTTATGCAGTCATTGTTTCATACTGTGTATTTCATGAATTCACGGTGACCTATAAATTCAGTCGTAGTTATTTTGAAAACGGTAACTTCTATCGAAATTTAGCAATAATATTGTGATAAATCTTCAGTTCGGGTTCAATTAATAAAACACGCGCTAATTCAGAATAACAATGTTAACGAAAAGAATAAGTAACACAAACTATAACTAACATTATTTATATTTATTTGTATACACCTTTATGCCTACGATGTTTATTACATAAAGACCACTTGTCGAATGAATCATCCTTCCCTTGAGCCTTTATGTACTGATCTCCATTCCTAGATTAAATCGACTCTAGAATATTCTTGGAAGTCGTACACAGCCGAAGACGAAATTCCTTAGGTTACCCGCTAATATAATTTCACATGATGCACACTGCCCACTCCTTAAAGAAAAGGTTCGTCCCGAAACATGGCACCCTTTGATTTCTCAAGTGATGACAAAATTTATAGGTAGGTCCTTTCTTGCATTGCGGCATTATGTGGAAGTAGCTTTCCACGATTTTATCTTGTCTGGGCAAAAGAGAATAATCAGGCCGGTAACTGAAGACCGAAATCTCCATACATATACGTTGGAATAATACCTCTAGCATGCTCCTTACAATTCTCTAATCGAGGTGGTCCAATCCACAACCCAATTTTGGTACCGCTAATGTCAAGATATTTGGTTGTAACATTTGTTCATGCAAATGAAATACCAATACAAGGCACAGTTTAGTCTTAGCTATTAGTCGTCGCTATTATCTCTAGAGTATGGAGCTAATCGATTAAAGTGCACGACTCTTGATTTACTGTGAGGTGTACGCCTTATGCGGTAAATTACATCGTTAATCCTCTTCAACACATCGTATAACCCCTCCCAATTATTCTGAAGTTTCGGAGATGGGCTCCGTCGACATTGTGGAAAATATAACCCTGCTCTATGTTCACTGTCGAAGTCATTCTGCTGTAGCCGCTGAATCCATCTACCTACATGACCCTCGAGATTTTTGAATTGCAATTCGCTTCAAAGCGGTATGATAAGTCCGAATCACGAACTTTTGCCCATAAAGATACTTGTAAAAGTGACTCTAGAATTTTGGCAGGGTCTTGTTGAAGCATTCAATGACCTCTTCTTGTCCTTGCATTTGAGAGAATGTATAGTTGGTACCGCACACGGGCGGGCGCAGTCTTGGCGTAATGAAGACATTCGAAAAATGTCGATATCGGTAGTCGTAACGCACAATAGCCTCTATTTACTGTGTTTGCCTTTAGTCAATTAAGACGGTCGTTTAATGACTAAATAGATGGTAGGTAGCTCAACTTAGTTTTACGTACGTAGACTTGAGACTGAAAACTAAGAAAGGAGTTGCGCGGTCGTAGGCGCATGCGCTTACTGATTGCTAAATTGAAATAAAACGACGGACTAAACTAAAGGAGGAGACCTAAATTCAAAACAAACAATCGAAAATAGTTAATTCGCATATTGACAAAAAAAGACAAGTATAATCTGGCTTTCAAGCCGCAAACGCATTTACGCTGTAATAGAATGACAATTGAAAACAAACACGGCGTTAATATATATATATATATATATATATATATATATATATATATATATATAATAACTTCGTGACCTTGGTATGATATGGTAAACCTAATCAGTAGGCGATTAAAAGTCTGTATATTACTTCAAAATATATGTATTTAAAAAACTCTACATGTTTCGGCAGTACGCCTTTATCAAGAGAATACAAAATATAAATAATATAATAATAATATTTTGTATTCTCTTGATAAAGGCGTACTGCCGAAACATGTAGAGTTTTTTAAATACATATATTTTGAAGTAATATACAGACCTTTAATCGCCTACTGATTAGGTTTACCATATCATACCAAGGTCACGAAGTTATTATATTTATATATATTGTTATGGTTCATGTAGCACCCATAAATCAGCTTCTGAATTAGAGGAACAGATAGAACAATACTTATAACTAATTACAAAAAGGGTGAAATTGACGAATTTTGTTTGTAAAATTAGTATCAACATGTAAATAAATTAATACAACGAAAACAGTAATACAAATCAATTTATTTTTGCTTTTATAACTTATTTTTATATTTCTAATTCAAATTTCATAATTCAAATTATTCGCGCGAAAATAACGGTATCTAATTTATCTACATTGAAGTATTGTATTGATACCGATTACACACGCCCTCTTTTAAAATTTAGATTGAACACAAATGAATACATCTAGAAATTCATAACAACAACATAACCTGCATTCACCCGAAGACAAACCGTATTTGAAAATTATTAATAAAATGTTATGATTAAGTTAAGAATGTAATATCAATTAAAATATAAACACAAAGCGATGTTGGGATAATTAAATTTCGAGGCTATTTGTATACATTAAAATAGGCGGTGAGAATAAAAGAATAACGAGGGACGCGGAGAGATATTGAATTTTACAACCGATGGCTGTATTTTTTTTTTACGTAATGTCCAAGTTTTAATTTCAATTATTTTAACAAATCTTTAAAATACAACATCCAAAGTGCACAAAATAGAAGCATAATTAAACGGCCAACCTGCTGACGTATAAGCGAGTCTGCTATCATCGAAGATACACCGACAATCGTCCATAGCATCATCACCAATGTTCCAGCGGTGAAGCGTGGGTTAATTGGGAGAACTATCAGAGGCAACCCGAGACCAAGTTTTAGTACACCGGACTTGGAAATACATAGCTACGAGCCCAGCCAGATCCAACGCCGTATATCCAGTGAAACACAGGTTCTTGACGTCCAACTTATTCTATCAATACGTATTAAAATCACATTATAATAAGCCAATTCAGAATAAGAGAATCTAACTTGCTTTAACTTCGATTTTTAATATTTAAACATCGTTTTTACTAAGATTTATTGCTATAAGTATAGTTTACCATGTAAAATAAGTCAGTGGTACTCACCAGATTCATATAAGCAATACATTTATTTGTTAGGTAACGTAGTTTTATCCACAAATATATTATTCAATACAACATATTATATTCACGTAGGTTAAGTTCATTATTTTTACTATAAACACTAGTTCATATCATATGTTTGTTACATATTTCTATTTTTAGCTCAATATATTTTTTTAATCATTTCATACTGTCGTATTATTTGTTAACGTTTAATTGATGAGTTTAGCATTTTATTTATACCAAATTACCAAAAAGGAGATAGTTCAAGACCGACTTAGAACCCTGAAAGGAGTAATTATTTTATTTACTTAATTATCTTGCTCTTCGACTGCAGTTAGTGCCTATTTATGTGTACAGAGGACGCAGTTTAATAATTGTGATTAATTTAATCACTGGCGCTCAATATAAGTTAACTATTAAAACACAATCACACCACAGCAAGCATCTTATCATTTTGACGCAGCAACGTGGAGGCCAGAACTATCCCCTTTTAAATTTTAAATTAATGAGAAGAAACTCAAAAGCAACTAAAGTGTTAACAAATAATGTTAATTAGAGAATAGGGAAGCTGTAGCGCGTATTTGTATATGTTGAATATATGTGTGTTGTTGTATGGTATTGTGTGTATCTGATTTTCTTGTGGGGAGCTGAATATATTACATTGCACCAGAGAACGTCAACTTTACGGGGACGGACACGAGGAAATAAGGTTAGTGAATGAGAAAATCAACCTGTTCGTACATATTGCTATTATTTTCCTTCTTATTTACATTGTTTATGTGTGTCGAATCATTGTTCTTAACTATATTTGTCATAAAAATCTACAATTGCATACATTAATAAAACAATATTATTTATTATCAATATTTGAACACAAAAACACATATTAAAATAATATAATAGACTCTATAACATCATGGACAAACGTACAAGAAGTAAGTCCAGGGAAAACCTTGCAGAAAAAGAAGGAGAAACAGCCCAGGGAGATTCTGTCACAGTTACTACCCAACCTGAAGTACCGAAAGAAGAGACAAGTATGAATTTAAACACTTTAACAGCCATTTTGACAAATTTAACAAAGAAATTAGACTCAATAGAAACTAATAATGAAAACCTTAAACAAACCATGATAGAGAACAACGCAAAATTAGACGCAAATAATGAAAACCTTAAACAAACAATGACAGAGAACAACGATAAATTAAACCAAAAATTAGATCAGCTGAGACAGGACAAAGAAGAAATTAAAGAAGACATTAGAGGTTTGAAAGATAGCCACACGAAGATGGAAGAGAGAATACAACAAACTTTAGAAGAAAGCGAAATTAAGTGCTTGTTAAAAATGGAAGCCCTAAATCTTCAAAATTTGCGGTGGGAAAAACAATTAGAAACGACTTCAAATGAAATATATAATATAACGGAAAAGAAAATTAACACATCAACCAAAGAAATTCAACAAAATGTTAACAAGTTATTACAAGATAATAATGATATAATAGATACGAAATTAACCAGTTATCATAAGACTAACGAAGATAACACAGAACTTATTAAGCTAACATTAAATCAAAACATCAATACTCGAATAAATGAGTGCCATGAAATATATAATCACGAAATAGACATAATTAAAACAACTCAAAATAACAATTTTATTAAGACACAAACAAATTTACAACAAATGGAAAATAAAATTAAAAATTATGCTATACCAATAAATTACTTGAATAATACTAATCCAGCTATTAAAATAGACAATTTGCAACACTTTGACGGTGACATGACACGAGTACACCCAATGACATACTTAAATTGCATACGAAGGTATTTAGAAGATGTTTCCGAAGAGAAACAAAAGATAGGAGTAATCCGGGCAACACTTCGCAACAGTGCACAGGAGTGGTTCCAACGAATAGAGGATCATTGCCTCACACTGGATCAATTTATTATGTTATTCACACACAACTACTGGGACGAGACACAACAAAATAGAGCGAAAATTCGTTTGCTTACAGGTAAATATAGGATTGGACAGGTTACACGAGAAACATACGCTTCACGTATGTACAATCAATGCAAACACATCAAGGATATGGAGGAATCCATGATTGCTAGACAACTTCTTAATCACTTTATTTATACTGACACGCAGACTATCATTTGTCAAAAAGTTTCGGACATGGACTCTCTTATTGACATTTTACGACGACTAGACGACTTTTCTGAGAACAATTCACAACAACATCAGCCCAATTACCGAAATCCTAATAACCGTAATCATCCCGATCAAAACGTTGACCCTACTAATAACGGACTGACAAATTTACCACCAACCCGATATAACAATTTTAATAATAATAGGTACCCAAATATTTCACGACCATATAATAATAACAACAATAATCAACATACAAATCCCAATAATAATTACAACAACTTCAATAACACTCAACACAGGCCAAACTTTAATTATCAATCGTCCAGAAATACATATGGTAATTACAACAATAATCAAAATCCTAATAATTATAATGGCAATAATAATTATCGCAATAATGATAATAATCGGCACAACTTTAATACATATTCGCAATCTAATCAACAATCAAGACGTGGTATTAATCATATACGTAGCAGAAGTCAAGGTCGTGTCAATCACAGTTATCGACGATACCGTTCAGCTTCTCCAACTCGTACAAACGTGGAGGAGGTACAAAAAAAACTTCGATGGAACAGGTAGATCTATATACCAACCCAACGCCGGGTCCATCAACTCAACAGAACTAAGTACAAACAATATTGACTATAACATACCTTATAAGATGCAACACATTTCTTTTTACCAATCGCCAGAGGAATTCATAGAGATAGAAGATGCAGAAGACCAGTTAATAAAAACATATACTTTACCCATAGTGAAAATAAGATTTGAGAACATCATATTGAATTGCTTAATTGATACAGGGGCCGAAATCACACTGATAAGAGCAGATAAAGCTAAGCTAATGAAGGGTTACGAACAAAACATAATAAAAATAAAAGGTACAGATATAATGGCAGCAAATGGTAGGAAAATGGGAACAATAACCAAACAAATATGCGCTGAAATATACATAAATAAATTCAAATTTATATTACATTGTTATTTGATAGAGAAATTACAATACGATTGTATTATAGGTATAGACAATATTATAAGGCTTAAGATGATATTAGACTTCGAGAAAGGTACAATAAATATTGAAGATAATCATATATTAATAGAGCAACAGTTGTCTGAAGAGGAAACAAAAAAATATAATGTATACAAAGAAGAGGTGTTGTTGAAAGAAATTAACAACATACTATTAGAAGAAGTACCGTACTATAGTGGAGAAAAGGAGTGGTATAATAGGAAAGACGGAAATATATATGAATTAATTAATAATATTGGAATGGATAGAATGGATGTTAGGCAAGGCACGATAGTTAGATACGATGGTGGAGATGATGAGAAGATTGAAGTAGATAACCAGACACTCAATACTATAAGAAATATTGAAGATATTAAAGAATTGATATACAAATTAAATATACCTTATACAGAAATCATACCAGCCTTTATTACTATTTTAAATGATAATATTGACTTAATAAATAACTACTTATGAATATAACACAATTAAAAAAAAAAAAAAAAACCTTATTGATAATTATAAAAAGAAAGAATATTTACTTAAGCAAATAAACACAGATTTAATACTATTTTGCAAACCCAAACGAGATATAAACGTTTCTAATTAAAAAAAAAAAAAACACAGATCAGTAATTTAATGTTCGTATAACTTTACTACATTTATTTTTTAATGTTATTAGACACATATTTTAGGAAGTACTACTGGTTGACATTCTTATTTCATTCATCTTATACGGGAAAAAGAAGTATCTTCATTACATTACAGATATTCTTTTTACGGGGATTAATGTTATGGTTCATGTAGCACCCATAAATCAGCTTCTGAATTAGAGGAACAGATAGAACAATACTTATAACTAATTACAAAAAGGGTGAAATTGACGAATTTTGTTTGTAAAATTAGTATCAACATGTAAATAAATTAATACAACGAAAACAGTAATACAAATCAATTTATTTTTACTTTTATAACTTATTTTTATATTTCTAATTCAAATTTCATAATTCAAATTATTCGCGCGAAAATAACGGTATCTAATTTATCTACATTGAAGTATTGTATTGATACCGATTACACACGCCCTCTTTTAAAATTTAGATTGAACACAAATGAATACATCTAGAAATTCATAACAACAACATAACCTGCATTCACCCGAAGACAAACCGTATTTGAAAATTATTAATAAAATGTTATGATTAAGTTAAGAATGTAATATCAATTAAAATATAAACACAAAGCGATGTTGGGATAATTAAATTTCGAGGCTATTTGTATACATTAAAATAGGCGGTGAGAATAAAAGAATAACGAGGGACGCGGAGAGATATTGAATTTTACAACCGATGGCTGTATTTTTTTTTTACGTAATGTCCAAGGTTTAGTTTCAATTATTTTAACAAATCTTTAAAATACAACATCCAAAGTGCACAAAATAGAAGCATAATTAAACGGCCAACCTGCTGACGTATAAGCGAGTCTGCTATCATCGAAGATACACCGACAATCGTCCATAGCATCATCACCAATGTTCCAGCGGTGAAGCGTGGGTCAATTGGGAGAACTATCAGAGGCAACCCGAGACCAAGTTTTAGTACACCGGACTTGGAAATACATAGCTACGAGCCCAGCCAGATCCAACGCCGTATATCCAGTGAAACACAGCTTCTTGACGTCCAACTTATTCTATCAATACGTATTAAAATCACATTATAATAAGCCAATTCAGAATAAGAGAATCTAACTTGCTTTAACTTCGATTTTTAATATTTAAACATCGTTTTTACTAAGATTTATTGCTATAAGTATAGTTTACCATGTAAAATAAGTCAGTGGTACTCACCAGATTCATATAAGCAATACATTTATTTGTTAGGTAACGTAGTTTTATCCACAAATATATTATTCAATACAACATATTAGATTCACGTAGGTTAAGTTCATTATTTTTACTATAAACACTAGTTCATATCATATGTTTGTTACATATTTCTATTTTTAGCTCAATATATTTTTTTAATCATTTCATACTGTCGTATTATTTGTTAACGTTTAATTGATGAGTTTAGCATTTTATTTATACCAAATTACCAAAAAGGAGATAGTTCAAGACCGACTTAGAACCCTGAAAGGAGTAATTATTTTATTTACTTAATTATCTTGCTCTTCGACTGCAGTTAGTGCCTATTTATTGTACAGAGGACGCAGTTTAATAATTGTGATTAATTTAATCACTGGCGCTCAATATAAGTTAACTATTAAAACACACTCACACCACAGCAAGCATCTTATCAATATATATATATATATATATATATATATATATATATATATATATATATATATATATAGTAAACCTAATCAGTAGGCGATTAAAGGTCTGTATATTACTTCAAAATATATGTATTTAAAAAACTCTACATGTTTCGGCTGTATACGCCTTTTTCAAGAGAATACAAAATATGAATGACAGGATATAAATGTCAAGTAATTAAGTTAATTACTTGACATTTATATCCTGTCATTCATATTTTGTATTCTCTTGAAAAAGGCGTATACAGCCGAAACATGTAGAGTTTTTTAAATACATATATTTTGAAGTAATATACAGACCTTTAATCGCCTACTGATTAGGTTTACCATATCATACCAAGGTCACGAAGTTATTATTTTTATATATATATATATATATATATCGAGCACAAAACAAAAATATTACATTAAATTTGTATCGTATCAGTAAAATGCTCAAAAATTGAATAAATTGAGTTAAACCACAAAATGCACCAGAAATATGATAATTTAGTTATTAAATGGATTTCTAATTAACCTAGGATAAAAACCTAGTTCTACCTCAGATCTGTAGCGGAATCTTACACTGGACTTATACACAGTATATTACCTAAGCAATAGTAAAATGGTATAAAGAAACGTAATGAATTTAACAGAAATTATAATTTACTTAAATTTTCCAGAACGCCTATGGTTTGCGGAGTGACGAATCAATGCAATATATTTCGAGAATGTTACACAAAGTTAAAATTACTTAATTGTGTGAAATCAACTAAATTACCCATTTATTCAAATACAAAATTATTTTAAAAATAAATTATGTAACCACATGTTGCTATGTATCTTTCTAAACAAGATGAATTGAAAATAATATAGAGTTGAAACGGCAGTGAACAATTTGAAATGGGTCAATTTTGAATGCACCATGTATCAGCATCGATAAAATAAATTTAAGGTTTATTATATATATAGATTTTTATTATTTTCTGTAATAGGTTAAAAATGTAACAAAACAGATCGTTTTAGAAAAACACATATATGTTGTTAAAATCTAGAATTGAAGAACATATAATACGTCCCAAAACATAAAAAGATATTTAAAACATTATAATAGTATCAAAATTTCATAATCAACATTTAAATCTCGTAGATTTCTTCAATAAATAAACAATGTGTCTTTTGACAGTCAAGGAGTACATTAGATTTTAAATGAAGATATCCACTATAACCTTAGAAAATTGGAATAGCCTACAATGACAATAAGAACTTTGTAAAAAACAGAACATGATATAATATGTGTTTTAAAATTGACATTTTATAATACCTACTTATAACAAATAGTACGGCATTCATTTAAAAATAGGTACAATTAACCAAAAAGAGGATCAATGCTATTGATAATACCCCAAAGGGTCCATAATGTACAGAACTAAGCTTAATATGGTATCTGTTACCCATTAAAACAGCTATACGTTTGTTTAAACATAAACAATCCAGAAGTCAAACTATGTTTGAAATTTGAAGGTTATATTCAAATCGCAGATCACAATTTTATATCGAATGAAAGATAGAATAAGATAGTCAATTATAAAGAGAAGAAATATACAGACCATGAGTGAGAGACATTTAAACGTTAAAAATAAGGAGGGCACATAGAACAAGACAAGCGAGATAAAGATGGAGTGAGTCAAAATAAAAATATATCTTATGAAAATTTCTATTTCATTAGAAAACATTAAAAATCGATGTAAGAGCAAGAGTTTTAAAATATGAAACATAATAAAATAATAATAATAAAATAATAAATAAAAGAATAGACCGAGAGAACTTACTTTACATTTGAAAAAGGATTGACGTTACCAGCCATATATATATATAAAATTGTTTCAAAAAGGAAAGACTTGAAGTCCATTGAAAGCTGTGGTCAGATATTAAAATTTACACTTGTAGTAAAAGATAGTGTCAGATATTTTAAGTAAAATAATTTATATAATACGTATATTTTATTTGTTTTTAAAGCAAAATTATTATCTTTATTTTATTTAATTAATTAATATCACTTTCTCAATGCAATGGATATGTATCACGTAGAATTCAGCGACTTATCATAATGAACTCAGCAGGTCGGCATGATATATTAAATGTGTTCAAGACTTTGAAGCAAGTAAATTAAAAATTTTAAGATTACTAATTTCATATGGATTATTGATTATTTGCGAATTAATTCTATTTGTAATTCATGTTTTTAAAGACAGAAAAAATAACACAGACGTTGTTACGTGTTGGTAGATATGTCCTCGTTTTGGTCGCGAATTAGCGTCTTCTTTTATTTTATTCAGTTATATTTATATTGAACCAAACTGTAGTACTTCCGCGTGCGTGTGTATATCTTCACATACAGTAATTACGTATTAGTTTTTCTTCGTGGTCTTCCTCTCCTCTCGATTCTCGAGTGGCGATGACTTCCAGAGGAAAGGAGACTGATATCGCTATCGATAGAGGGAAGGTCGATGGCTATCTTCGTCATTGTTTCGTAGCGGCAATTGCTTGACAGGGGATTTCTTTGTGACGATAAGAGCCGATTGATTCCTTCTCAACGATATAAAATATTGCGTTGTTAACCATCAGACATTGCGTAATTTTGTACTTCATTTAATAATTTTACTTTTCTTATTTATTCTTTTTTGTCGCGTGCTCCCAATAACAGGTGGTTTTTTTTTCTATCGACGTAAATGTCGACCCACAGGATCGAGAATCCTCTCCTGAACTTATTCTCTCCGCGAGAGTCCTGATTGCGAGAGAGACTCCGACGACGCGAAAGAGCTCTACGCTGATTACTGGAAAGAGACGACACACAGCTAAGACTTTAAAAGTATTTTTTATTAATTTAGCCTGTAATGTTTTGCAATTAGTTTACTTTGTTGAAATTTTTAGACTCAGTTTTCTCTTTACGTATTTAATTTTTTTCTTTGTTATTTATCTTAGTAATTGCGTTGTTACAGATATCATTTTCAATTTTATTTAGTTAATCTAATTGCCTTTCTAATTAGTATATCTCATTTGAAATTGCTATACGTTCTTTTTTTGTTTGTTAAATTTATTTCGAGAGAGCTTTATTTAAATTACAGATCTGTTCCTCACGGGGACAAAAACTTATTTTTGCTTCTAAAATATTGAAAAAATTTTTTTGCTGGGTTTTCTTCAGCGTAGAAAACGTGTGTATTATTTTGTGTGCATTAAACACGTTAGAATAAAACTTGTTTTATAGATTGGCTAATCTGTGAACTATAATTTAAGTATTGCATATTCCTCATTAATTTTGATCATTTTAATTTTAAGCATTCATTAGTAATTTGTTCCTAATTATATCTAACCGTCAACTTTAATTTATTATAGCTTCAGACCACAACTTTGCAAATTTGCACTATTTCTTATAAATATTTGTATGTAACTAAAAATCTCTCAACATATACCGGGTCCGTTCAAAAGATCGGTCTTTCAATTTTGTTTTAATTAACTGTGAAACAGCGGAATTTGTATTTTGATGGGGTGTTAGCTATGTGCACAAACTGTCTGTTGATAATTAATGAATTTAATTTGTCCTTTTTTTGTGTTAATAACTAACAAGTTTGATTCTTTTTTTTATTTTGCTTCCGAAAATAAAGTTTGGTTACACTTGACTGAAATCCGCCTTTTCCTTTCCTTTTTTACGTTTCGGACGGCCTGGTTGCGTCCTCTATCCGCTACTTTTGGTTATCACATTTTCCGATTTTGCGACGTCTAGCAGTTCTAAATTCAGTGGTGCCCTATACCACCTTAATTCGCTTCTAGTAGTATCTTTGGGTCTCCCCACCCTTGGGCTGAGGTTGTCTCTATAGACGGGTGGGCCGCTAGGCGTTGGCAGGGGCGGGTAGGTGAGGCAATCCTCATCGCCCGAAACTTGAGTTCTTTTCTTTTCTCTTGTTTCAATATACAGGGCGTAGCAACGTCTTTTAAATTGCAAGTAAGGAAAGGTCTCACAAGCATTTAGAAAGGTCTAGGTTTTACTCATAATTAAAAAATCTTCATTATGTAATTCAGATTTCAAATTAAACCTTTTGTGTGAAATTGAGTATCTCATGTGGTAGGGTGTATTCTCCTCACAAGAATATGAAATAGCACAGTTCCTTTTTTAATATTAACATTTTGCAAGAACTACTAATAAATCCACAAGCTTCGCTGCTTTATTAATCTGTAATAGAAACACTGTCATATTTTGTTTTTTTGTAGAGTATTAAACTCACTGAACTAAGGTGTGTTGCAAAATTTATTAAAAATCAAACAAAGACCTTCAAAGTTATATATTTAGATATTTATGATATGCACATATTTTATTATACACAAAGATTTGCATGCTATGTTACTTTTTGAAATTAAAATATAATTGATATTGTTTATCACCTTCAAAATTCATGTATATTTTACAAGTTGTGAACAATGAATGCATCAAATTTGATATCTCATTGTCGTATTTCTTTCCTGATTACATTGGATGCTAGGCCTAGTTGCAAAGAACCTCTTTTGAAAACGAAAACCCTGCGAACGTTTCATAAGAGTCTAAATATTATATATGTGTGTATAACGATTCGCGTTTAATTGGAGCCCATTTTAGAATCAAAGTACACAGCAATATGTACGATAATTAATTTTAAAATTGCATAGTAAACAATAAATAAAATATTTTAATAAATATGTGAATTTATCAAAGTTCCAAATACACATTTATATGAATATAACTAGGAGTATATGCCGTTTTAAATGGCATCAATAATGGAAATCGTTATAAAAGTAAATATAAAGAAGTAAGTGAAAAATTCGACGAAGATTTAAGTTTCATCAGTCTTTGCAGAGTACCTCGATTGGCTGTATTTGTGTGACGGAGATGGGTGGGCCCGCAGCAGGTAGGTGTTTTTGTGACCAGATGTTCAGTCAAGACGATGTTGGCTTGATTTTCTGTCTCCGTTGTTTGCTTGGTTGCCTTGATCCCGTTTGTCGGACAAAGATGGCCTAGGTCTAATTAAGTCTAATTGCTTCGCAGTAAGACGTCCAGTTTTTCTAACGGTAGCAGGCTTTCTAGTAGCTACCACACATACACTTTTCAAACCGCTTGACAGCGAAAATTATTATAAAAATTAAGGTACGGGCTGGCCTTTTATCTCGCTTTACGGAGCGCACTAAGAAACAAACCTACATATTCGCACGATTAACAGGATAATCATGTAAAATCACACCAGCGAAGCGGGGTCAAAATTACTGCACACAATCTATTCTAGGTGACGCAGCCGATATCACAAAGAAAATAACGAATATAATGAACTAAATTTGATATATATCTTTATCTTCGTTGTTCCAAATTAACCCTCGATTTTCTGGTAGTAAGGTTAGTGGCTTCGCAATGTTAACGAATTTAGGAACGTACTGTCAGTAATACGTATAATCCCAAAAAGTTTATTAACTCCTGGTTATCTTTTGGTACAGGCTAGGCTTCCACAGTTCCCACTTTTTCCAGATCAACAGCCACTCTTTTTCTAGAAACTACATATCCAAGATAATTGCCCTATTTTCGGAAAAAGTCTTTAGACTTAGTTTCAGATTGGCATCCAGAAACCTCCGGACTACCTCTGCGAAATTATACATGTGATCTTGAGGAGCATTTCCTATCACAATCGCATCATCAGTATATTTCAGGCAGGTATTCCATGATATTCCCCAAGTACAGTGGCGATACCCCACATAAAACCTGGTAGATACATACTGCTTTCTTACAAGCACCACTGTTGGAGCCCATATACTATTCGAAGGTTTAATTTGTTACGTTATTTTTCCGAATCACTCGTATATATCGTACTTGTATACATCGAGTTTACGTACCATGGTTGCGGATGGATCTATTCCCCTAATGGCAGGTAACGACATGCGCTGAGAGACGTTCGCCTTTATAGCCTTCTATATTAAGATGTTGGGTGTAGTAACAATGAGATAGCATTTCCGTTTTCACTTTCGTCAGACATTTTATCGACGCTGGTGTGGCTGTGCAAGAAAGTTACGCGGGTGATTCGTAACGTAAGCACCGTTTCCGTCTAGTGAGTAGACGAGCGGGGATATTGGCGCAACCGCAGCGCTACGGTATAGTCTGATTCAGTGTGAGCCTGACAGGGCTAGTAAAAGAATCGTTCGAACATTTTGGTCGTTTCGTGCTATTTTGGTCGTTTAAAATGGCTGCTGCAATTTAAACTGCGTGCAGTTATCCGATTTCCATGTGCAAGGAACATGAAGGCTACTGAGGTTCATCGTGACCTTTGTTGTGTTTTTGGGTGTCATGGGTGTCCCTTCTGCTCCAAGAAATTCCGGACCATGCAGATGGAACCGGAACGGTGTCGAGAACTCACAAATCTATAACACTACGGTGAACGGGGATAAAAAAATTATTAATTTCGGAGAGCCCTAGAATACACCTAAGCAAACTAAGCGGATAAGGGTAGGCTAATTTATCTCTTAACCCTGCACTACCATTCCAAAGACGACAGTTAGGGTCTACGTAGTAGAGCTAATCTCAACCAATAACTGTACTTAAACAATAATTGATTAACCCTTGGCTACCATCCCGAGAACGATAGTTGAGGTCTTCTTCAAATGGCAAAAGCGAGGCCTTTGATATAGAATTTTGGTAATAAGAAATAAATATTCGGACGGGGGTAAAGAATGGGGCAAATTTGCATCATAATTAATTCTTTAACTTAAATATATATACAGACTGTCCCGTAAAAAACGCCAACATTCATAGTTCCGTTATTTATTGTCCGGTTTTATTTAAACAAAAAGTAAATTTAATAGCGTCAAAAACACTATAAGATAGCAGTGTTTTATTTGTTTTCAATTGTTTTCATTAATGTCAAACGACAGTCAAGTTTTTTATTTTAAATGGCAACATATATATTTTTGGCTATATTCGGATTGGTTTTTTTTTTGTCTGAATTCAACGATGTATAACATGTTAATTTTTGATAAACGTTTATTGCAAAAAAAAACTTTATAAATTTCATCTTTGTCTTCCATTATTTATAAATATTCGAATGTGTCATGAAACATTGGAAATGTAAGTATTATAAATATTATTATAAGAAACAAAACACTTTACAATAAATGTTGAAATTGCCCGCCACGTTGATCAACACATATCGCACATCTCCTAATTACTCCAAAGGTCGCATTTAAAAGACAAGCGGCAGGTACTTCTTTACAAGTGTTAATAATTCTTTGTCTTAAAATGTCAACATTTTCTGGAGTTGTTAAATAAACTCGATCTTGTAGATAAGCCCACAACCAAAAATCGAGGGGCGTAAGATCCGGTGAACGCGCAGGCCACTCGATAGGACCGGATGTTCCTATCCACCTATTTCCAAATTGGGTGTTCAACAAATCAGTATTTACTCTGGCGTTGTGCGCGGGAGCCCCATCTTGTTGAAAAAATATTCTATTTAAATTTGCCAAAGGTAATTCATCTAAAAAGTTTTGGAGATTTTCGTGTAATAAAGTGTAGTATTTTTCTTGATTTAAGCAACCATCTATGAAAAATGGCCCAATTAATTGATCACCTAAAATGCCACACCAAACATTTACGTTGAAACGTCTTTGAAAATTATTTTCAATTACAAATCTCGGATCGCCTGCACTCCACTGTCGATGTATGTTTCTATTAAAAATACCGTTGTTGCTAAAAGTGCATTCATCAGACCAAATTATCCTTCTGTAAAAATTCGGGTCTTGTTCTAATGCATTTAAATAAAAACGAAAAAAACTGGATTCTTCGGCCAGGATCATTTTGTTCTAATGCATGAACTTTTCGAGCTATGCACGGTTTAAGTTTGTGTTTTCTTAAAATACCATGAACTGTAGTTTTTGATACCCCAATATTATGTACAATTTCGCGAATCGAAGTTCGTGAATTTTGCTGTACTGCAAGAAGAACATCTAATTCCTTATCTTCGGAGAATTTCCGTTTTTGTGTTTTTGGTTTGGTAAATGATCAATAATTTCTTAAATTCTTTTCAATTCTCTGAAATATTTTCGATCCTGGAACTTCTCTGTCCGGAAAACGAGCACTGTACCGACGAACTGCTTGAAGACGATTTTTATTATATTCAAAGAACACTTGTAACATGTCCGTTAATATTGTTATTCATTTTTAACGAAAATACGCTTTTTGTTGCGGCAAAACGTTCAAACAGGATAATACAGAAAACTTAATAAAGTCAAACTGACACTTAAGGCACATTGACATAATGCTAGTGGACTGGGCAAAGTCTACTATAATGAAAGATGAAATTTATAAAGTTTTTTTTAATTTTTTATTATTAGGAGATGTGCGATATGTGTTAAACAAGGTGGCGGGCAATTTCAACATTTATTGTAAAGTGTTTTGTTTCTTATAATAATATTTATAATACTTACATTTCAAATGTTTCATGACACATTCGAATATTTATAAATGATGGAAGACAAAGATGAAATTTATAAAGTTTTTTTTGCAATAAACGTTTATCAAAAATAAACATGTTATACATCGTTGAATTCAGAAAAAAAAAATACAATCAAAATATAGCCAAAAATATATGTTGCCATTTAAAATAAAAAACTTGACTGTCGTTTGACATTAATGAAAACAATTGAAAACAAATAAAACACTGCTATCTTATAGTGTTTTTGATGCTTTTAAATTTACTTTTTGTTTAAATAAAACCGGACAATAAATAACGGAATTATGAATGTTGGCGTTTTTTACGGGACAGTCTGTATATACACATCTGTTCAAAAATTATGGACATTTTTATTACTGTCGTACCGATCTCCTCACAATTGTATCGCTCATTGCATTTTCTCCAAAAATTTTACAAATTTGAAGGTGTATACGCTCCTTCCATTCAGAAAACAAAATAACAGATCTTACCTCACATGCTATTGGATTTTCAGTTTACTTGAACACCGTAAACACTCGTCATTAACGTTAATTTCTAGTCAGTAACAATCGGAAACAGATCTTACTTTCTGAATATATTGGGTATATAACATAAGCGCATATAAATAAGCATGTGCGAAAAAATAAATTTTATGTTCGCTGCAAATACTTATCTGTGCAATTGAGGCAGTTTTTCAATTTATTACTTCCGCTACAACTATTCCAATTTTATGTTATTATTAGGACAAAGCATTTAAAATATTGGTTTTATGCGATATTTGTAACAAAAAGTGCGGTACGAAAATTTTGTTTAGTGTTACAACAGAGAAATTTATTCTTGGAAATAGTGTAAATGCTGTAACTCATCAAATAAGAAGAGTTTATACACCATTAAACCTTATAGCGTTGGCTTAAGAAGCTTCATAACGGAAGCCAGACATTTAGAGGTGTGTCTAAAGATAGTTTTAATCACCGGTTGAATTAACCACATTACAGTATAAATTGCTATGTGCCCTGACATTAGAATAGTGATATATATCTAAGTAACTAAATAAATTCTTGCTATGAGTAAAATATTCACCCAGTATAATATATTAATGAAATAGTTGAAAATGCAGACAATAAAATTTAAGAAAAGGTGAATTTAAATTATATGCACATAAAATACTTATATATGAAATACTCGAACTTACTAATGGAACCAAATCTCATCGAAATAAGAATAAAAGCTACCAAATATTCTCGAAAACACTCACCTTGTTCAAAACGTGTTCGTAGTCACAACATGGCCAATGTTCGCTTCATAAAGAATTTTCATGTACATAAATCCGTGTAGTTATACGAGAAAATAACTATATTAATTTATCTCGTTAGTTTCTATACCCCAAGCTATAATTGCAAACCCGCATTTGCGAACAGAATCCCTGTATTAACCAATTCTCAATTTTAAGATGATTCTTTACCATCACCATGGAACCAAATAGGCTTTATAACAAGATCACAATAAATGAGATCGAAACCCGTTCCATGTCCAGTTTTATATGAAGCTGGATCTACGTTATTATAGAAAAAAAAGCATATTCGAAAGAGTATTCAAATTATCCCACATTTAATTAATTTCCAACAAGAAATCTATCGTAAAGGAAGGTTAATAGTCAACTTCCACTTATTAAGTCGCTAATCATTAATTATCTCGTACAAGTCACCAATAAATACTAATAAACTGTCGCTGTTTATCTATCGAACATTAATACCGTTCACTAATAAATAAATAATTGATGACTCTGTAGACCTGCATATCGTATTTTAACAAAATTAAATGCCTAATCATTTTTAATGAAATTACATCTTCAAAAATTCCGATAAAATACCAAGTTCCTATAAAAGCAATTTCAATGAAAATAAAACCAACTGCCTTATGATATTTAAAAGAGAAACATAAGTTACAATGGTAACAAATAACTGACAGTAGTACGTATATACACAAATTAGATAGAAATGAATCAAAGCAGTACAATAAATATAATTAAATTTTAGGTATTTTACAGTCGAAGAGTAGTTATAATTATAGCAGACCATGTATAATATACAGTGTTATCCAAAAATAACGAACGAACAAATTGCAGAATAAGGTAAACTAATTTTTAAGCAACTAAAGTAGTACGATAATTAGTAAATATTATATAGCTGAACTAAATTGTACGAGGGTCGAATTTGAAGTATAACAAAATACTACGGTATTATTATTATATCAAATTTAATATACGTTGGATAAGTGGGTACATGAACATTCTCAGAGAAACAAGTTGAATCGTTAAACGATTCAACTTGTTTCTCTTACGTGTTTTTCGCATTAGATAAAAAACAATCACATTTTTTTCTAGGTCGATGTGTGATGAAAAATACATTTACAATAATCATGGACGAAAATCTAGTTGATTAGATAAACATGAAACTCGAAGACTTGCTCTGATACATCAGATAGTTTTGACAGTTTGGTGTTGAAGATACGCTATTGATTTTTTCTTCTTGCTTAATTATGAAAATATAACCACTGATGATGCGTTTGGCAAATACAAGTAAAATAGAAAATATAAGCTACAGCTCCCATAAACATTCAGGGACCTACACACTTTTTTCGTAAATGAGAAATGTATGCTAATCAACAGATTCATTCATCCCACTAAATATAATAAGTTTAATTTGTTCAACTACATTTTTGCGATCTTAAGCACGTGTTTTATTTATTTTACCTATCGCTTTAATTATTAGCTACATCGTAAAGTGCACTTGTTATAATTGACATAGGACGCGTCTGGATACTGAGAATCGGAAAAGTATGAGTACAATTGTGGTATAACAAGAATATACATTGTGTCCAAGTTTTTCTGAAAAAAAGAAACAAAACTATTTTTATTTTACCTTTTCGGGAAAAAAATGTATTCTTTATAAAAGGTTTTGCTAGCATTAAAACTTTCAAAAATAGTATTTAATTTATGGACAATCATGGTTTTAAATTCAGAATACAGGCTTGTTTAATCAAAAATTTCTCTATGTTTAAATTACATATAGTTTGCGTATTAAAAAGTAATTAACTAAATTTATTAAATAGTTCATACATTTAATTAACACTATGCTCAATTTACAGGAGCGAATTTATTTAGTAAAACAACAGGAAGGGGGTGATGCTTTAACTATGTTGGCTGAGATCAGTAAAGGATACTAATTGTCCTTGCCTAGAAGAGCTGCAAGATTTGGTGAAAATTTGGTACAAAAGAATTACAACAAGATAAGATTCTTCTAAACATAAATTCTCAAGGATAAATATAATCTATCACAATTTTGTGATATTCTTTAATTACAAATTTATGGTATCTCTTTTTACCATTATTTGATGGTCTTTTCATCAAAAACTTTATTTTCTGTTTTACCAGAACTTCATTGTGCAATCAACCACTTTAAGAAACCACATTTTTATTCCCTCGATAGCTGTTATTGTAGTAATTATCATTTATAATATCACATGTTACAATTGTAGTAACCTATGCTTTACATTTTTTCGCAGAGCATCTGCATCAACCCAATAATAAAAATAATAGTAATTTATGGATCGTAATTATTTTATTATGCATGATTTTGGCTATCTACAGACTAAATTATACGTAAACGTATAATGTAATTATTAATACCGCTGCATCGTTTATGCAAATACACACGAACTGTATTAGTTATAAGGATAAACCATTGGGTAAATAAGTATTCGTATATAAGTATTTTATGTGCATATAATTTAAATTCACCTTTTCTTAAATTTTATTGTCTGCATTTTCAACTATTTCATTAATATATTATACTGGGTGAATATTTTACTCATAGCAAGAATTTATTTGGTTACTTAGATATCTATCACTATTCTAATGTCAGGGCACAAAGCAATTTATACTGTAATGTGGTTAATTCAACCGGTGATTAAAACTATCTTTAGACACACCTCTAAATGTCTGGCTTCCGTTATGAAGCTTCTTAAACCAACGCTATAAGGTTTAATGCTTCTACAGCATATTTGCATGTGATTTTTTTTTCCATTATATAAATAAGTTATTAATACAAAGTTATTTTTAATAATATAAAATATTATTAAAAATCTGGTGTGAAGAACACAAATGCAGGTTCACTATTAATAGTTTCTGTGAACGTGTCCGAATATATTCTATACCCAGAGACGTAGATACGTATTTCACCTTTCTACAGGTTCATCGGTACGCCCCTGCTGGAGAAAGGATATTTCCAGACACATTTACAGAAAAGAACCACATCGCCCTATCACCGTAATTATCCAGACCGAGCGCAGAAGTAAATTCGGCGCTGCCTGTTGTCAGACAGCCGAAGTACCTCGCATACCGTCCACATAATTAATGTGAAGTAATGACGCCCTTCTAAAGGTTGGCACAGCCAATCTCTCTAGAAAACTGCATTTTGTTTGTGCCTTCACTCATACTACGGCTTAACCGCATGTGTAATGTATCAGAATAATTGAAACATACATGAGTAGGTAAACCCCACCAGTTTTGTATAGTACAAAGGTATTTTTAATAATATAAAATATTATTTAAAATCTGGTGTGAAGAACACAAATTCAGGTTCACTATTAATATTTTCTGTGAACGTGTCCGAATATATCCTATCCCCAGAGACGTAGATACGTATTTCACCTTTCTACAGGTTCATCGGTACGCCCCTGCTGGAGAAAGGATATTCCCAGACACATTTACAGAAAAGAACCACGTCGCCCTATCACCGTAATTATCCAGACCGAGCGCAGAAGTAAATTCGGCGCTGCCTGTTGTCAGACAGCCGAAATACCTCGCATACCGTCCACATAATTAATGTGAAGTAACGACGCCCTTCCAAAGGTTGGCACAGCCAATCTCTCTAGAAAACTGAATTTTGTTTGTGCCTTCACTCATACTACGGCTTAACCGCATGTGTAATGTATCAAAATAATTGAAACATTCATGAGTAGGTAAACCCCACCAGTTTTGTATAATACAAAGGTATTTTTAATAATATAAAATATTATTAAAAATCTGGTGTGAAGAACACAAATGCAGGTTCACTATTAATATTTTCTGTGAACGTGTCCGAATATATCTTATCCCCAGAGACGTAGATACGTTTTTCACCTTTCTACAGGTTCATCGGTACGCCCCTGCTGGAGAAAGGATATTCCCAGACACATTTACAGAAAAGAACCACGTCGCCCTATCACCGTAATTATCCAGACGAATTTACTTCTGCGCTCGGTCTGGATAATTACGGTGATAGGGCGACGTGGTTCTTTTCTGTTAATGTGTCTGGGAATATCCTTTCTCCAGCAGGGGCGTACCGATGAACCTGTAGAAAGGTGAAATACGTATCTACGTCTCTGGGGATAGGATATATTCGGACACGTTCACAGAAAATATTAATAGTGAACCTGCATTTGTGTTCTTCACACCAGATTTTTAATAATATTTTATATTATTAAAAATACCTTTGTATTATACAAAACTGGTGGGGTTTACCTACTCCTGTATGTTTCAATTATTCTGATACATTACACATGCGGTTAAGCCGTAGTATGAGTGAAGGCACAAACAAAATGCAGTTTTCTAGAGAGATTGGCTGTGCCAACCTTTGGAAGGGCGTCGTTACTTCACATTAATTATGTGGACGGTATGCGAGGTACTTCAGCTGTCTGACAACAGGCAGCGCCGAATTTACTTCTGCGCTCGGTCTGGATAATTACGGTGATAGGGCGACGTGGTTCTTTTCTGTAAATGTGTCTGGGAATATCCTTTCTTCAGCAGGGGCGTACCGATGAACCTGTATAAAGGTGAAATACGTATCTACGTCTCTGGGGATAGGATATATTTGGACACGTTCACAGAAAATATTAATAGTGAACCTGTATTTGTGTTCTTCGCACCAGATTTTTAATAATATTTTATATTATTAAAAATACCTTTGTATTATACAAAACTGGTGGGGTTTACCTACTCATATATGTTTCAATTATTCTGATACATTACACATGCGGTTAAGCCGTAGTATGAGTGAAGGCACAAACAAAATGCAGTTTTCTAGAGAGATTGGCTGTGCCAACCTTTGGAAGGGCGTCGTTACTTTCATATTAATTATGTAGACGGTATGCGAGGTACTTCGGCTGTCTGACAACAGGCAGCGCCGAATTTACTTGTGCGCTCGGTCTGGATAATTACGGTGATAGGGCGACGTGGTTCTTTTCTGTAAATGTGTCTGGGAATATCCTTTCTCCAGCACAGGGGCGTACCAATGAACCTGTAGAAAGGTGAAATACGTATCTACGTCTCTGGGGATAGGATATATTCGGACACGTTCACAGAAAATATTAATAGTGAACCTGCATTTGTGTTCTTCACACCAGATTTTTAATAATATTTTATATTATTAAAAATACTTTGTATTATACAAAACTGGTGAGTTTAACTACTCATGTATGTTTCAATTATTCTGATAAATAAGTTATTCCTGTCCGAAATATCTACTTTTAAGTTTATTTATCAAATATTTATACATGATATGAGAAAGATATTCTGTGATTAATATGTTACCATTTATATAACTTCGTTATTGTATGTGATTGGTTTAATATAATATTCAGCTGTAAATGGTGGTTTAACAAACAACTAGAAATTGATGGTCGTTGCAATTGGAAACTAGCAAAAAAATACTTTTTTCACAAACAGTGTCTGTACGACAATTCAATCTAAGATTTTGTTCTTAGTAGCTAAACTAAGCAGGATCTTATTGCTGTTTTAAATACCAGTTCTACAGATTTTATTGGAAAAACTAATTATTCGAGTAATCATTTTGAGAAATTACAAGATAAACATAAACACATTGTTTTACTTCTTTTAATTTTTTTTGTGATTTTCTGCTGTCAATGTCTTCCTCCGCGCCAATATTTCTGTTTTCGAGTGGTTGTTTGGAAGTTGTAGAACCAGTTAAATTAAAAAAAAAACCGATGACTGGTATATTTAAATAATGAAAGACAAATTTTAGTAAAGAAAAACAATTGCTACTTGCGGATGAAGTACATAAGAGGAAATATTGTAGAACGTAAGATATTAACATATTAAATTTAGAAAAGGTAAGCTATTAGTTTCGAAAATGTATAGTTTTCCCTACATAAATACATTTTTGCTACTAGAAACATGCAATAGAAAGGGTATAAGTTATGTATTAATAACAGAAGTTTCGTATGTCGCAATGTAGAGCAGTTAAAACGAAAACATAATAATTTAAACTAAGACTTGAGAGGTAGTAGCAAATCAAAAATACAAGTCCAAACAAATAGCAACATTTTTTATTTATTTCTTGTAGATATTTCTAATAACGAGTACAGTACCTGAGATGGAAATATCAACAAAATTGTGATGATGTTTTATTAACGACCCTCGTATGCAAATTTCATATCGCATATTATTATAATTATATTCGGCCAATGTAAGACGTGTATAATGAATAGCATAGTTGCCGTGCGCATCAGGAGTTGGTAGAAGGGGTGACAGAAAGATTGTTTACATTGGGACACATCCGCTTTGCGTTTGCAAAGAGTTGGGCGTGTTCCAGAGTCGGTATATGTGTCAATTATGTTAATCAGGAATTTATAATCACCCATTAAGGTTGATGTGTGCCTTGATTCGGAAGCCAAGTTTGTGGCATTAGCTTCCTGCTGGATTTGTACACGCCATTCTCGATATCGGCCCAAGTCCACTTGGTAAGAGACGTTTTTCTTCTTCTTTTTTGTTTTCTCCTTTGATATATTTTATTCACCTTCTTATATCGGTGGTATATTGTCTACTAGGGTATAAAGTATACGCTAATTAATCTGAGGCTGCATTAAATTGGAAGACCGCCTGGGCGGGCCTAGATTTAAGTGCCGTCCGGTGTTACGCAGCGTGGGAGATAGCCAAGTGCAAGCCATCTTGTTCGAAGGATAGCCGTGCGTGTCTATCTGGAATTTCTCTCATTTCGGCAAAGGTAAGTTCTGTTTGTTTCCGTGTTTCGTAAACGATAACTAATTAAGACAATCATTAATTGCTACTTCAAGATTAAGAGGCTCACCTGACTTTGGTGGCCATTTTATAGAATGTTTCATTTTTTGTTGTCACGGCCGAGTGCCACCCATAACAATTATTTATTAATTATTTAATTTACTTTAATACGCCTCAGTCAAGAAAATACAATATTCCATTTGCATTTGTTGATTTATAGTTACGGAGGACATTTTACGAATAATAATATTTAACACCTTTCGCTCATGATAATTGCTTTTTTTATTAAATCTATCTTGTAATAATAAGTTAAATTAATAAGTAGTAGCTTTGGCATAAGTGACTATTGTTTTGCAAATAGAATTAATAGATTTTTCTGAATATTCTAAATACGTTTAGATGAATTAAACACTTATATTAACTTATTTAATATTTTCCAATTTCATAAATGTTGTAAACTATGTGTAAACTATTTGTCAAATTATTTTAAATATATTTTTTTTTATCTGTAAATGGGATTTAAGTAAAACACTTATACTAATTTCCAGTATATATATGTATATATAATATTTACATGTTATGGATTTCCAGCCGATTTCGGCCGATTCAATTAAAAATATTTTTTTTTATTGGCAGTTTATATTGTGTATTTTAAATAGTTATATTAAACATAAATACTTGACTGGTTAATTTATTTTTGTAAAATGCCGAAAGCTTTTATTTACTATTAAAAAAAAAACTTGAATATAGTGTTTCCCCATTACCATTAAACGCTGTAAATGCAGGTAATATTAATACCTCAACAATATTACCTGCAATATTTTAGCTAGTGCTTTGCCGTTAAGTTGTAACTAAAGTTATATAATACATTGAAAATGATAGGAAAGTGACCACTTCCCAGAAAAAGAGACAACGAAGGAAGTGTGCTATTGGCGAATCAGATATACACAATTTATTATATGTATTGAAGAAAAGAACGTGCCACGTTAAATTTTTTACAAAATTTGAAGGTTCATTGAAGGAAATAGAAACGGGTTCTTGAAAACAAAAGGTCATAATTATTATGATGAACCAAAATAGTTTTTTAGAGTACTTTTCAGTGCATTTACTAAATAAATTGAAAACCAAAACCACCTATGATTTTCTTGGGCAATGCTGGTTATAATTCCACATCGGAACACTAATTTCGAAACTATTCATAGATTAAAATCAAATGAAGCAATGGTTATTATATAACAAAATGCAATTCGAGGAATAATTATATAAAAAACAATTACTGTAAAGTGTATCCTTAAATAAACCACCAAAACCTTATGTAGTTGATACACGTACAGCTAAGTATAGTCATGTTGCATTACGATTGCCTTCATACTACTGCATTTTAAAACCTATATAATACCTGCGTGCGTGTGTGTTTTATACAAAACATTATTACACATAAAACAATGGATATTGGATGTGAATTCCATCAACACATGTGTATTATATTCAAAAATTTACAATTTCAATGCTTTAAGTTTACTGATAATTTACACATCTAATATCTCGCACAATTTTCAATTGAACTGTTAAAAATAATTCACAAAGAACACCACTCACATAGGGATACTTACTGCTCACCTATTGAATACGTTTTGAATGATTTCGTGTAATTCCACTACTTGAAATAATAGAAATAAATATCAAAATATACGTAGCTGGACTGGATTCTATTATAATGTTGGATTTAAAGTTTATTAATCGCGCAAGAGATTACTCACTGTCTGAGTACGAATTAATTATTTGCGTATGAAAGTGAATAAAATAGATTCTAATTTGATTAGTTAATTTTTTAAACAAATTTACATTGTCTACTGATCATACTAAGGAATCTACCATACTCTCAAAAAATGCGTACAAGTGTTGTCGTAAAGGTGCCAAAATTAAAGCACGAATTTAATTTCAGCTACTTGCGAATTAAATACAAATAAAAATAAATTTATATTAACAACTTCAGATATATTATGTGTAACCTTCGCGTAACCAGGTGAAATATGAAGCATAAAAGACCGGGTGGTTACTCACTGACCATAAAGTTTTAGTAAATAAATCGACATAATATTAGATATTAAAAAAAATTATTATAATAAGTGTGAATACATTACAGAAGACCTGTCCATTGCCAAGAAAACATTTTTTTAGAAATATACGTATAGTATTACAGGAACTCTACTGGAAGAGCCGATATTTCAAATGCTGGCGGATATTATTGAACTTGTGATTACGTTTTCAGCTAAGCTGAACATATTTATACCGATCAGGGAACAGGCAAAAAGTTGCTCGAGCGATTGTAGTGCCGGCACCTGGTACACTGATGGATCATAATCTAGTCAAAGGACAGGTGTACGCATATGCGGAATGTGTACTAGAAGGAAGACATATGTTTAGAAAAACATACGACGGTTTTCCAGGCCGAATTGTTTGCAGTCGCAGCCTGCGCCGAGGAAATTCGGAGAGCCGACTCCGAAAACAAAAAAATCAACATTAATGACTGATAGTCAGGCAGCTATTAAAGCCGTTATGAATTCATCTACCAGGACTAAACTGGTGAAATATTGTAAACAGGTCCTCAATAAACTGGCAAATTAAAGGCAATGAGAGAGCCGACGAACTGGCCAAAGAAGGTACTAATAGGAACTTCATAGGACCAGAACCTCTATGTGGAATCACTAAGGATGCCGCTAAAAGGGAGATCTGGTTATGGATGGAAAAAGAACATAAAAAGAAATGGAGGTTAACGGAAGGTCAACTCCATACTAAAACACTACTAAGGGAGCTGGACGGAAGGTTTTCAGCCAACATAGTAACAAAAAAGAAATTAAAACAATTACCGGCTTAATAGCCGGACATTGTCCTTTGAGGAAGCATCTGTACAGCATGGGCTTGGTTAGCGAGTTCTGATGAAGGAGATGTGAAAAACAGTAGGAAACTAGCCTTCATGTAATATGCACGTGTGAGGAACTGAAGGGACTCAGACAGAAATATTTCGGAAGAGATCTATTGGATCCTAAGAGTGTACTTAAACTTCCCCTGAGGAGGATAGTGGCTTCTATCGAGGATACAAGGCTAACATGTACGCGTTTTACATAATCACCTTTCTGTTGAATCACTATTTGGAACTATATACAGTTTGTAGGATTTAGGCCGTCATTTCTCAGCATTTTTTTAACGTACGATTATGATGCATTCAATTTGGTTGTAACATTACGGACAGAAAGGCTTGGATTTCTCTGAAACTCTTCAATTCCTTTTATCGCCTTTATTTTATCCATTGAAACCTATTTTCTTCTGGAATCTCTTTCCTTTCAACTGATATAATTCATTTATGAGTTGCCAGTACCTTGGATAATGGATTTTGCAATTCTCAAAGTTTTGCTAATCTTGATTAAGAAATATCCTGATTTTGGTTGTACGTGTTCAATATCTTTTTTCCTATTTCAAATTGTTTGACCACAATTCAAACTCATTATATATTCACAATAAGAATTTAACTTAAACTGAATTTACACTTCGCGATCTGTCAAAGTAAGAGATCATGTATTACTAGAATTATGTCACGGCTAACTTCATCACTTTTTTTCGTGGAGAGTATCTATGTTATACCAAAAGATAAGAACATTTATGACTGAAATGATAAAAATAACACAGGAGTAATAATATATCTTCTTTGACTATTTAACAAATAGACAGTGAACAACAATATACAGTTAGGAAGAATTGAGATTATATGTTTGTTCACTTTTTGAATGATTTTTATTTGTTTTATATATTAACTCTAAACTGTGAGGTACACGATTTTTCACATCTATTTTTTTGAAAATAAATAAAATATGTATTTCTTGAATAGAATTTTTATAATTCTTATTACACGTTTACATACATACATTCACACACATATTGATTCTATTGTTGAGAAAATCTCACTGAATGAAGGCTAAATACACATGACGAAAATATGTATATCTTTTATATATGTTCAGATACACAATTATAGACTGCATTCACAGACTTCTCATATTAATGAGCTTTCTGAACTATCTTCATAGAAAATTATTGGTGCTTCAAAAATAGTTGCGTAGATAAAAACTTTTAGGAGAGGATGAATATTTCGCGTCTTGATTTAAACAGATTCATAAGTGTCAGCAACGTATGCATAAAGCTGTACCAACTGTAAAATTATGAAACTTCGAAGGAATATAACTTAGACTATTTACTCGTGCTTATGTGATGAACATAAAATTTAACTAGCTGCAGTTATTGTAAATTTGGTACTCACTGAATTTAAGTAATATTTGTAAAAGTAATGTTTTCTAAATTCGGGTGAAAAATTATAAACGTAATCCTTCCCGTGTAATATATAAGATATTCTCAAACTGAATTCTACAAAGTTTGTACAAAAAATATTTCAGAGCTATCATGCGATTAGTTAAATAAATTTAAAATATAAATATATATTCTAAATTTCTTTGAAAAATACATCATATGCCGAAACATGTAAGATTGTTTTAAATATATACATATTGAAGTAAAACCAGACCTTAAATCGACAACTAATTGAATCTAAAAAAACATACTAAGGTCAAGAAATAATTATCTTTATATATATATATATATATATATATATATATATATATATATATATATATATAAATATAAGGTAAATTTAATAAGTCGGCGATTAAAGGTCTGGTTTACTCCAAAGTATATATATTTAAAACAACCCTACATGTTTCGGCAGTACGTCTTTGTCAAGGGAATACAAAATATAAATGACAGAATATAAATGTCAAATAATTAAGTTGCTATGGTTTAAATTATTCAAAGATACATTCCAATAATAATAATAATAAATCATGCCTTAGTATTCCAAAAAAAATAGATAGCAAGGTGTGAAAATATGTGTTGTTCGCTGCCAGAAGCTTGTGTCTCTTTCTGGGTATGAACCTGTGTGTTGGTTGCTGCTGGCAGCTTGCGTCTCTCTCTGGGTGTGTGATTTTGTATTTGTGTGACCGCGTAAGTTTATGGTTTTGTATGTTAGTGCGCTCGTGTGTGTGTTTAGTGACCGGTCGCGTAAATTTAGAGAGATCGGATAACCAGCCGTTGCGTAGGGCCGCCACCTCTTTCCAGGCAACTTCTTTACTTTTCCGAGCAGTACTTCGACGGCCCGACCTCCGCCCCAACGAGGCAAGGCGCAGACCAGCGAAGCGCACCCTGCACGGGGTTGCTCATCGCCAACCGAGGGAACACTCTTAGTGGCTACCTCAGTCGACGATGGTCACACTTTGTGCCACCTTAACGATATCCGCAGAAGCGGGGGCAATGCACACACGTCGAACGTGTGTGTGCTGTTAACAGCAGCCTAGTCAGGTTGCCGCCTCTGCGGATATCGTTAAGATGGCACAAAGTGTGACCATCGTCGACTGAGGTAGCCACTAAGAGTTTTCCCTCAGTTGGCGATGAGCAACCCCGTGCAGGGTGCGCTTCGCTGGTCTGCGTCTTGCCTCGTTGGGGCGGGGGTCGGGCCGTCGAAGTACTGCTCGGAAAAGTAAAGAAGTTGCCGGGAAAGGGTTGGCGACCCTACGCAACGACTGGTTATCCGATCTCTCCAAATTTACGCTACCGGTCACTAAACACACACACGAGCGCACTAACATACAAACCATACACTTACGTGCTCACACAAATACAAAATCACACACCCAGAGAGAGACGCAAGCTGCCAGCAGCAAACAACACACAGGTTCATACCCAGGAAGAGACACAAGCTTCTGGCAGCGAACAACACATATTTTCACACCTCGCTATCTATTTTTTTGGAATACTAAGGCATGATTTATTATTATTATTGGAATGTATCTTTGAATAATTTAAACCATAGCAACTTAATTATTTGACATTTATATTCTGTCATTTATATTTTGTATTCCCTTGACAAAGGCGTACTGCCGAAACATGTAGGGTTGTTTTAAATATATATACACTGAAGTAAACCAGACCTTTAATCGCCGACTTATTAAGTTTACCTTATCATACCAAGGTCACGAAGACATTATATATATATATATATATATATATATATATATATATATATATATATTGATGTAGGTCAAGCCTACACATAAGAAAGCCTAGTTTATAAAGTACAAATCGTTAACGTTTATATGTAAAAATTTAGAAAATAAGAAATTTTTGAAACTGAATTCTTCATCTAACATATCAATAAAGTTGATTTCGCGTTTAAATTTGTTTTGAATAAATTCTCATATTAATTTATTTTTATCTTTTCATTTGTCTTAGTCATTTTATTTCGATATCTTGTATTTCCAAAGATATTTCAACTTAATTGATCAATAGCAAATGACATAAATTAATTTAGGGAAAACTGTACTTATTTGAAATGACTACAGCGGGAAATATCCCAATCATAAAATAGTATTATATAAAATTATTAACATTTACACGACAATTATTTATTTACTAAAATAAAATATGTAATTTTTATTAAGCATATGTATATTTTGAGTCATTAAATTATCATTTTCATTATAAATAAGTAACGAGATTATAGTAATACATACAGATTAGACGAATATGAAGCTAGCATTCGGAATAAACGAGAGTTAGCGTCACTGGGTAGAAAACTCCATTAAACACATCGACGTATTTAAGTGCCTCTCTGGAAATTAATAGAAAAATTATAAAATAAATTAGAAAACCTATACAACGAATCTAGTAAAACATTACCTGTTTATACAGATCCTTTTTGACGCATTTTGCGTGTCCAGACGTCAACCAGTGCCTCAGAAACCGAAAAAACCATTTCACCGGGAAAAGCATGCAGCTAGCCCGAAGCTAAGTGGAGACGCCGTCCGATTGCCCGTCCAAACCTGCATCCTGCATTTTCGGATCCACAAGCCGACACCAGACTAACCTATTCCTTTCTATTTCTAAATAAGTATTCTTTTAACCTCCTACAAATTTTTGAAAATGTTGAATTAATTCATTCCACAAAATGAAACCTCAATCAAAGTTTTTTTTTTGAGTAAATATACCTTATGGGTACATTTAATATTAGTATAATTTAGTTTAGAGCAAGAAGAATACAGTTTCCTGTTTACAATAATTTAATTCAATTGTATTATTTATATTTTTAGTCTAATTAATTTCACTTTCATTAAGTCGTTATGCTTAACTTTGAATTTATATTATGTTAATATTATCACATGACATGATATATTTGATTATTCATAATTTTATTATATTGATCACTTACCTATCATTCAACACCTTCATTAAAGCCTTTTACATTATTCCTTAACTCACTCGTTTTATTTAGAAGATTTGAATATTAAAAATACCATTATTTATTGTGTTGTCATCATCTGATTTTGTACGTATTCTATTGGAAGCACCGAACCTACATTTAGAGTGTATTTTTCCATGCACAACCCAAGAGTCTCATTGTTCTCAGCAGCCGGACATGTAACACAAATTTTAAGCCCGCTAGAAAATAACTATAAGAAGTTATACACATGTATAGCTGTTTAGGTTATGTATACTTCGTTATTAAACGATTATGTATCTTTGAATTATACGCAAGTAACAGATTTAATATTTTAAAACAACTCCATCTATATGTAACATTTGATACCTTATTTATATAGAGATTTGTAATTCATTTAAAAAATTACCTTACCAGCTTCTTGATATTTAAACATTAAATTTTGTATTTATCTATAAAGCCTATTGGCTTTTAACAATTTGGCGCCACAACTGCGGTGCAGTTAGAAAACGTGCTCAATAGAATACAATTTTAAAAAATAAAACGAGAGAGGATATAAAATTAAAAAAAAAACATGGAGAACTGTATTCAATTTATGTTTATTTAAGATACATGACATTTTTTATACTTGTGAGTCTGTATTTTGCTATTCTGTGGTTTTTCTTATGTGTTAGGACGCTTATTTATACTCAGGAACAGGATTGTAAATCAATTTTTACTAAGGGTAATTGTTTTTATAATTAACTCTGAAATAAAAAGTCAAGGATCAAAACAAATACAATATTTCAAGATAACAATTTATTTATACAGGATTAACTTAAAATACAATAATAATCTTACAATATAAATATTTACAATCACAATAACAAAATGGATAAACGCACCAGGAGCAAATCAAGGAAGAACATTGAAGGTAGACGGGAAGAAACAGATCAAGGTGATACTAACACAGTTACTGCACCACCAGAAATTCCTAAAGAAGAAATGACCATGAATTTTAATACTTTAGCAGCATTAATAATGGATCTAAAACAAACCATGATGGAAAATTTTGAAAAACAAGAAAAAAGGTTAAAACAAATCATAACAGACAGTTACGAAAAATTAAATCAAAAATTAGATGCTAGTGAAAGATTAACAGCAAATTTAACCCAACAATCCGATACTTTTAATGAAAGATCAACAACAAGCATAAATCAAAAATTTTAGATCATTAATGACAAAAAAATAGATCAACTTATGCCGGAACACAAAGAGATGTTAGGAAACACAAATACCAACAATGCATGTAACAAAAACAGAATCAAACCATTATCTGATCATAAGCCTTACAAACCGCTTAGATACAAAAATAAAGTTAACTCGCATAATTTAAAAGCCACATTTTAACCACAATTTAACCACAGTCTCCATTGAAAGAATTTTAACTCACATAATCAATTTCCAACAAATGATAGAGAATATCACAATTTTCTAATAAACGTTAATAAAGAAAATAACAATCTTATAACACTAATGATGGGGAGAAATAAAATATATCTTAACACATTTACAACCAAAGATCTACATCACACTTATGCAACCAACAACACTCGAACAAATCATTTTCACTTTGGAAACTCAAGATCAATCTTACAATACTCTTTCTTATACACTGACAATAATATCATAATGAACAACTCTATTACATATGAATATTTAGATACTAACGATTTCCTTAACACTATGACTAATCTCTCTTTTTCTGTCTGCTTCTTTGTTTTACACTAAAAATAAAAATAAAAAATCAATGACATAGAACAATTTCAGTTCCAATTCGTGTTTGACCTTTTATTTTTGATCTAAAGACTAAAGAATAAAGTTGTTTCAGATCAAAATGAAGATATTCAACCTCTTGAAGATGATGAAGGGAGATGTGACGGACCAGAAAGTGACGCAGAAAGCGAACACAGCCTACACAATACAGATACAGACCAAACCGATTGCGAAGAAAATGAAGGCAATGAAGGCGTTCAAGAACAAGAAAGTTTTGATGAAAGTGGTGAATTAATGGATGGAAACACTGATGATACTTTTTCAAAAATGCTCCAATTTACATTGGTAAAGATAAAGTAACGAAATGGTTGAAGCACGACCCCACTATTAGAGGTCGTACACGCAGACATAATTTGGTAACTCATGCCTGGTGTAAAAGGCTTAGCACGTAATGCAAAAACGCCGCTTGAATGTTGGAAACTTTTCTTTCCTGACGCATCGGTTCAAGAAGTGGTCGATTGCACTAATGAATACTTTCGAATAAAGCGCAATAACTATAGCCGTGAAAGAGATTGTGCTGACACTAATTTTTATGAACTAAGTGCTCTTATTGGTCTTCTATATCTAGCTGATATAAAAAAAAAGTAGGCATATCAATATTTCTGAACTTTGGACAGATGACGACACAGCTCCTGAATGTTTTCGGGCAACAATGAGACAAAGAAGATTTTATACACTACTAAGTGCTCTACGATTTGACGACATTCATGACAAGGATGTTTGCAAAGCTTCGGATAATTTGGCCCCTATTAGAAAACAGTTTGATGATTTTGTTCAGTTTTGTAAATCGCATTATACAATTGGTGAATATGGAACTGTGGATGAGATGCTTGAGGCATTTAGAAGTCGCTGCAAATTTCGACAATATATTGCTAACAAGCCGGCAAAATACGGCATTAAAATATACGCTTTGGTCGACTCCAGATCATTTTATACCTCTAATTTAGAAATTCATGCAGGAAAACAGCCTGAAGGTATATATAAAATGGAAAATACTGCTTTTAGTGTAGTCAAGAGGATTATAGAGCCAATTCTCAATACCGGTAGGAATGTCACTATGGACAATTATTTTACTTCCATTCCACTCGCTAAAGATCTAAAACTTAACCACAACATTACCATTGTTGGTACGTTGCGAAAAAATAGGAAAGAAATTCCCCTTCAATTGTCAAATATCAAAGAACGACCATTTCTGAGTAGCATGTTTGCTTTTTCAAAAGATTCTGTATTGGCTTCATACGTCCCTCAGAAGACAACGAAGAAAAATGTACTTCTTTTGTCTACCATGCACAACGGCGCTGTCATAGATGAAGAGACAGGAGACCAAGTAAAGCCCTAAATTATAACTTTTTATAATTTAACTAAGGGTGCAGTCGACGTGGTTGACGAAATGAAAGCGTTATACTCGGTTGCAAGAATAAGTTGTAGATGGCAACTGACGATATATTTTTCAATGCTAAACATTGGGGGCATCAACAGCTTTATAATATATAAGGCGAATCACATCAACGACCCCATTCCGTCTAGACGTGCATATTTGAAGGAACTGGCTCTTTTGCTAATAAAACCTCACCTAATAAGCCGATCACAAATTACAAACTTACCAACAGCTTACGAACTTCTATTAGAAAAATAGCAAAACTACCACCAGAAGAAGTAAGACAACCTGAGAATGTCAATGAAAGTTTTTGTAGCTTCTGTCCTCGCCGAAAAAATAGAAAAGTCAAGAAAGTATGTAGAACTTACCAGTGACCCATTTGCCCTGAACACACAATTTTTTCTTGTCGAATCTGTACCTCAGAGATTGAACCTGACATAAACATATTAGTCGTTTGCAATTGAAAATATGTTTTACAACTGTTCATACTGTTCAATTTACAAATAAAACTAATCATTAAAAAGAACAGCGTTTTATTTCTTAAAATTTTGCTCGTGAGAGTAAATCTCACGCGCGACTAACGATGAGATTTTTAACCTAGCGACTAATGCCGGGTTAATAATTAGTTTGCGTTTTTGAAAAAAAAAAACTCCTCAATTAACACAAACTAGCGGCATTTCATAACATGTTATACAGGCTAATAACTAGACACCTCAACACGAAAAATTTCGAAACTGAATTAAATTTAATTAAACAAATGGCAGTGAATAACAATTATGCTCCAGAAAACAATTAAAATAGGCTATAAACCTTACTTTTCGTACACATAACAAAAAACCATAAAATATGTACAGATCTATGACTTATCTAGGTCATAGTTCGAAGAAAATTAGCACACTAGTAAAAAAGAAACTAAACATAAACATTTTATTTAAAACTAATAATATCGTAGGTAATATTATCAAAAATAATACAGGATGAACTCAAAAAGACGAAAAATCTGGAATCTTTGAACTGAAATGTGGGAGTTACCAAAAATTCTATTTGGGTTCTTTTAACACGCCAATCAAAGAATACATGAGGTCCTTTCATAACAAAAAACAGATTTTCATTATGTCAAACAGTTGTTATAATGTAAACATGACTTCAAAATTTTGTATAGGTACGCAGAATAAAAGTGTTCTTTTAAATAATTTAGAAGCTTTAGAAATTAATAAATTCAAAATCACAAACTTGTTATTAGACAAACCATTAAATATATCCAACTCCCCACTTCTAAATTTATTCAATGGAAACAAAGACCAGTTAGGTCAGTTAGACACTAATATTGTAAATTTAATTAGCACTTGTGTTTAGTTTGTATTATATACTTGATAAAGCCACAGTGTGAGCGAAACATGTAGTATTATTAATAACACAATTTTTGGAAATTCTAACACGTGTTTTATTTTAAGTGTTTTATGCATTTTGTTAAATGTAATTCCAACAAGTAACAATCAACTCTATCACAATATTGATTCTATTAAATATTTACTAAACTCAGGGTCCGTAGTTCTACCTTTTAGAAATAGAATTTATTAACCTATGCAAAAAAAATAGTTCCAAACTTCATTTAAATTTTATAATTTATTATTTAGAAAATGAAAAAAGAAAAATAAAAAAATGAAGTGCCGTAAAATAATTCATAAATTATATTAAACATAATTACTAAAAAACTAAATATAACCTGTATCTATGTAAACTTCCTTTCTTCAAAATAATATCCCACGTTGAAGTATTTTTCTCTCTAATGGGCCCCTTGCATTTGCTTTATTTATTTGAAATCTTTATTGATTCTTTCTAGTTCCTTTTATTCCAAAATTTAAAAAATACAGAGCGTTCAATTTTATAACTTTAGTACGTTACATTTGTTTGAACACTCTGTATTTAAAAAAAAATACTATGCCTTTTCATCCCTAATTTCCATGTCTAAAATTTTATTACAATATCTTTTTTAATTTAAAGGACATTTACATGATTCCTCACATTTGCCCATCACTATATATATACATATTATATATATGATCGGGTGTTCTACTGTAGTCTTGAAGATATACAGATTGTCTCTTCAAAAAGAAACTGGACTATTTTTTTAGGAAAATACCAGTAGCACCTATTGGTATTATTTACGAACGTTAACTTTAAAGAATTTAAGCACCTAGTTATTGATATTTGGTCTGAGATAAGCGATCGATTCTAAGGAAACTATTACTAATTCATTAACTAATTATTACTATCAAGTTAAGTTTGCTTTACTCATGTCGATTCACTGCTGTACTAACTAAATTGTTGATTTATTATTAAATTTTATATCATACACTAACTATTTGGTGTTTTATTTCCAATATCAACTAAGATCAACGAATGTTTTACTAAAATATATTATATATATAAATTATATATTATATATTATTATGTATTATAAATATATTATGCATATATATATATATATATATATATATATACATCCTGCTATTATTGTTGCATCCTTTCATAATCCAGCTTTATTGCGTCTATCAGAAAAAGTACGAATAGTAGAACACTACTACAGATATATCATTTATCATGTCATTCTCACCGTGAAAATGACGTCGATATTGCTATATATTTATTATGATATATACACTTTTAGTTTTATTTCACATATGATGCTGATTCTTTTCTTATCGCGTATGATATTGCATCAGACGTATATTTTTCTTTCATTTAACGTACTTTACAAGCTCCTGTATATACTTTAGTGCGTTCAGCAACGCTGCCACATCGTATATATCTGTCGTTTGCTAGAATACATGTACTGCAATGAAGCTTCAAGAAATCTGAATTGAATGTCTTACACTAAAACCGAGAAGAATTTTTATTTTTCTATTCTTCACTCCTTTCGCCCTAAATTATTATTTATTATATAACATTATATTAAAAATATTACATAGTAATATACTCATAGATGATGATACTTGGTCGGTAAAAATCAAAATGGATTATAGAAATTATTATTGTGTGTAAAATTCTATATGACGGCGCAAAAATTGTATTTGATGAAAATTTATAAGGAACACAAAAGTATGAGTTAATTTTAATGTAAAGAATCTTTTATATTTCGGTCAGGTAGCATCACTCTAGTCTTATCTTAACAGTTTTTTTGTGAATATTTACTAAATTATGCAGTTTGAACAGGATAAATGAGTTCTAATGTTTTGAAAAACTTACATACTTTTTCGACATAAGACTGTACGTAAATTAATTTTTTGTTGTATAGGATATTTAATTAGCAGAAAATTTCTTCATAACTCATTCATTACTACCTACTGATTAAAAAAAACTGAGTTTGTACAAACGTGGTATAATCCAAAAATATTATTATATTCAGGGAGTTTTGTAACAGTCGTACAACCACTCTCAACCAATTAGTATAGTATACTCACATCTTATATGTTTTAGAGGTGGATTTTAATACATATACCGGATGATCGTTATTGAAACTAATTTCATTTAACTTTAATAGAACATATCTGCAAATTTCTTATACAGCCTTTATCTATTGAAATTATGGCATTTATATCAAAAAGTATTTGCTTAATCATAAAAATAAAAGACAGGTATACCAAATATAAAAAATATTTTATTAATTCCTCAAAACAGAATATTCATATATAACATTTTGATACTCGTATTTTAACTAAAATTAAAAATGTTTTGGATGATAATTTATTTATTAGGAAAATATAAGGAAACATAAAAATATTAATCATCATCCTCAGACACAGATTTCTTTCTATATTGATTTTGAATAAAAACTTCAATTTTTAACCAATCTTTATTATTGAGTAGCTCAGGATGTTTTAGTTTCAACTCTTCGCATTCATTCCGTTTCGGTGGTTTTTTGTTTTTAATATTATTCTGGAAATATGTTTTAACAATTGTTTTCTGTTTGTTAGTCCAGGGAACAAGTTTTCTTTTTTTCCCCTGTTTTACAGTAAATTTTGATGAGGAGGGTGGTAGATTATCATCACGTGCAGTGGGAGGAATTACGGTAGATTCAATTATTTTTCTATCATCTATTTCTTCATCATGTTCATCACGGCTGTTTGATACCGTCAGCAAATCTTCTTCCATATCAAGGTGTATATCATCTAATGATTTTCCTTTAAATCGACTGGCTAGTCCTTGTTCCATTAATAATAGTAATTTTGATATCTTCGCTGTCTGGTAAATGTCATCAGGCAATCTGTAGGAGCTCTTATGAACTCCGGGTGTGTGACCCATAAAGGTAGCCAATTGCTCTATTTCATTTTCATTGAGTGTAAATAATTGTGAAACGGTAGCCAAGTGTTTCCTAAGCCGTGTCGTGGTTATGGCTGAGGGATTTTTGGCACCGCACATCTTTGAGTATTTACTTAAAATTTTGTATCCACTTATTGGAGTTACAAGATTGGGTTTGCCGAATAAATAGATATTTTCTTTCGGTACGAAATTTGGTCTTATTTTTATTATCACTTTTATGTGTTCTTGTACGTCGGAACTAAACAGTACTGGAACACCTCTCCCTCTCTTACCTCGTATAACTACTCTTTTAAGTTTCTTTAGTAAAATCTGTTCAGTAAACGATATTGCACTATTAAATTCCTCATAACTATTTTTTTTTGAATTAGAATTTACGTAGGTATGCAACAACATTCTTTCAAGTTCACCTGGACGTTTACGATTCAGCAAAATAACTCTACAATAAGCAGATTCCATTAGAGAATTATAAGCTGACACATCTTTTGCGTTTCGAGCAAGCTTCTGCAATGCACCGTCAGCTATATTTATTAAATATTGCCTTAGTAGTTTCAGGTCACTGGCTAATGGAATAATTGTTACTTTGTTCCACTTATTCAAGTTTAAATTGTTGGCAGCCCGACTTGATACTTCAAATTTCCAGTTAGATCTAAATAAGTGGATCATAGTCTTTAGATTTGCTTCTGCGTCGGCTGATGCAACAGTTGCATATTGCTTTTTAAGGACCAAAGTTATGGCGATTTCACAACATTGTTTTAGAGAAGTTGAAATGTTCATCGCAAATGTAGGCGCTTCATAAACATTTTGCTCTATATCGTATTTAGACACTACCTTCGTAGCTTCTACGAGAAAATCAAAATACTGTGGTTGTAATGCTTCAAACATATTTAATATTGACGGTTCATGCTTTTTGACTTCTAATAATATTTTTGCAAGTTCGCGCATTTTTCGTGATGTCACATTTATAAAGTGTTTATCTCTATGTGTTTTTAAATACCTAGCACCAAACGCACAAATTAATTTGTCTTTTTTAGCTTCCAAAGACACCTTATCAGCACGCATATGAGGAAATACTTCTCGTTTCAATTGTTCGTCCACTTTCAAATGAGCTACAAGTTTGTTTTGCCCGGAAATTTGAGCGCTATTGTCAATATTAGCCCCACAATGTTTTCTATGTTTATATAAAAGTTTAGATGAGAAGAATCCAAGACAATTATCACAAGGTAATACAGTTGTACTTTTTAAATATGACTGTCGAACTGGTTTGAAACATTCGTGTGAATTTCTCAAATAATTACCTTTATTTCTAAGCTTGGCTAGTAACTTTTTACGCTCCTTGCTTTTAACAGATTTTGAAAGTATTTCCGACACTTCAATATTAGCTGAATGATTTCTTGTCATGTGCCGAGCAAAATTTAAGATTTCCGTTTCACAAAAATAACAAAAATCAGGTTTTCTTTTATACGTTTGTTTCAATGAGCTTTTTTGAGTTCCGGATTTATTAAAGTTTTCAAAACGCTGTTTATTATTGTCAGGTATTACCGATTGTGAAGGGTTGCCATTCGTAGAAACAACTGTTGCATTTTGAATAATTAAATTGTTATCATTATTTTTCAAAACTTCTACAAAATCTGTATGACTTAATTTTATGTTGCACTTAACACTTTTATCGTGTATTTTCAAATATGCAGTTCCAGTTGACTGAGGAACAGAATATGTTTTGTGACTTCCTAATCTCGTGGTAACTTTAGAAAAAGCTGTATCAGTTTGTGGCGCTCTCACCTAAAAATTAATTATATAACCAATTTATTATTAAAAATATCACAGACCTCATCATCGCTTGGGACGTATAGCGAATCTTCATCATCAGAGGCATGAAATGGATCCTCTTCGTTTTCTGATAAACTTGTATTCTAAAATAAAACTAATTTTGGATCAAACTAATCATAATTGTGGAGACTTACGTAGGAAGCAATACTCTTGTGTGCAGAATTTTCTAAAAATAAATTAGACAAAGGGTCCTTCTTTTGAGCCGGTGATAATGGTTTGTTACAAAACCATCTTTGTTTCTTTCTTGTGTTATAATTGTGAGTGGTACATGCATACTAAAAATAAATCAAATTTTTATTTTTGCAAACTCATTTATTGATTTTAGTAGTAAATGATTAATTATTAATTCATATAAAATAAGTTCTGAAACACGCTATTTTTTATAATAAAATGTATTTTACAAAATTTCATATCTTCTCATGTTACTTGATTCAGCATTATAAAGTTGTTTTGGAAGATATTAAACATAATCTATATAAATCAACCAAGACGGTTATAGAATGTTATAGAATATGTGTGCTTTTTCTAAAAGAAGAAAACTACTTAACAAAAATTGGTGTTTACATTGGCAATAAATTTTTCCCTTACATATTGATCGCACTCTATAAAACTCGAATAGAAAATCTCTATCAAAATAAACATAACTTGTTTTATAATCATTATAAAAATGTGAACATTTATTTAACTTCAACAAAAAATAAATAATTATATTTCAATTCAATTTCATTTCAATGATGTATAGAATACAAAACCTTGATTTTTTTCTTGTCTTAAAATTAGAATTATATAGCTATACTAAAAATTGATCAAATTATTAATTATAATTAAAATTTAATTTCTTAATTTTAGTAGCAAATTATTTAATTAAATTATATATGAAACTTCAATTGAAAGTTTAGATCAAAGTTATTTTAATAACTGACAATTTATTCAACTTCTAAAGAAATTTATTTCAATTCAACTCAATTTTCAGTTGTGTATCGAATTAGTTAGATAAAATATTTCTAAAACTTACATATTCCGAAGGAAAGAGACGATCCATTATTTATTTGAAATATTTGTCGTGAAATTATAACCTTAAAATATAAATAGCTGGTAATATTATGGAAAACATTACATACCTACATTCTAATCAAAAATACTTACATATTTTTAATTACCGTATTTTTCTTCAGATTTTCAGCGCATGAACAAACATGCGTAACTGAGCATCAACTCGAATATTCACAACTTCTACATTTATGTAAGTGAATACATAGTTGCCAAATTGTGGAATCAATAAAATGCGCAAATTATCAGAATTATATACAAATATGTATATTGCAAAATCCACCTCTAGCGGAATTTCATTGAACTAAAAGTATTCTTTTCGTACAAATTACAACCAATATTACGTCCACAGAATGTTTACGGTTTTGCCACTAGCAATTTAATACCTATAAGAACAGTGACGTATGAAATACTATTCCAAGTAATTGCTATAGTGACACGTTTGATGGGAAATTTGAAATGAAAAGTACCATGATACCTTAGAAAATGAACAGTGACAATACTGCGTCCGATATACGGACGTAGTAATGCTATGGACGCAATAACAAATGTAAATTGCCTACTATAGGATGCAACAATAATAGCAGGATGTATATATATATATATATATATATATAAGGTAAACTTAATTAGTCGGCGATTAAAGGTCTGGTTATTACTTCAAAGTGTATATATTTAAAATAATCCTACATGTTTCGGCAATGATGCCTTTGTCAAGGATATAAAAAATATTAAAAAAATTTTTTTTTATATTTTTTATATCCTTGACAAAGGAATCATTGCCGAAACATGTAGGATTATTTTAAATATATACACTTTGAAGTAATAACCAGACCTTTAATCGCCGACTAATTAAGTTTACCTTATCATACAAAGGTCACGAATATACTATATATATATATATATATATATATATATATATATATATATATATATATATATATATATATATATATAGAACAAGCTATAAATATAATAGAATCCAAATGGAATGAAATTAGTCCACACACATCACTAAATAAAAACGAATTTATTAGAAGAGGTATACATTTCTGCCTCGACAACACATATTTTCAATACAAAAATTCTTTTTATAGTCAAACATTTGGTATTGCCATGGGCTCCCTTTAGCTGCTCCTATTGCAAATCTGATAATGGAACGTTTGGAACAAAACGATATCAATTCATTAAACTTCCACCCCATTTTCTTCAAAGGATATGTAGATAACATCATAACATGTATTCCGACAAATAAAATAAACTACCTTTTAAATAAATTCAACAATTTTCACAACAAATTAAAACTCACTTTTGAAGAAGAAATTAATAACAGTATTAATTTTCTTGATATTTCTTTAAGCTATGATCGACAGGGTACTATTTATACAAATTGGTACGATAAACCCACAGCTTCTTCCCGATATATGAATTACCACTCAAATGCACTTACAGTATTCAATAAACTGATTATAAATAATCTGACTGATAGAGCAACATACTCAATACAGAAAAGATAACATCAAGAAAATTAAAACGATCTTAACAGATAATAACTATCCACCGCAACTTATTGACCAAACAATTAAAAAAAGAATCCACCAAATATACAACACTACAGACACCAATAACAATTTAAACAGTGAAACAACATATATCACGCTTCCATATGTTCCACAATTATCAGAAAAAATTAAATCTACTTCAAAAAAATATGATATAGCTACAACATATAAGCTTAGTAATAATAATAAACATTTATTTTCAAAACTAAAAACCAAAATAGAAAAAATCGAGAAACACATGTCATCTATAAAATACCATTTCGCGATTTCAATAGTTACTACATGGCCAAACTTAACAATATTTATGCGAAAGTATACAAACCCACAAATACTCTAAAACAGATCAGCATCTCGATTTTGAAAATACACAGATAATCGATAAAGAACAACACACAATGAGAAGGGAAAGAAATGATTAACGTTAAACAGGAAAAAAATTCAATTATTAATAGAAGTGATATAAAAATCTAAGCAGTATATATTATAACCAAATAATGTAACGATTTGCAGTTTACCATCATAATATATCTTGCTGTTGTATAAATATATCATATGTTATTTAAATATGTACATTTGCTTATCATGCTGGCAGTTCCGTGTTTAGATCTCTGACTGGCTGTCCGAGTAGGCTTTCGTGGTTTTCCTTCTCGTTTAAGGCGAATGCCGACAGCTTAACAGCTTAAGCCGCTCCACGGGCGCAGACATATTAATAACTCATGGCTTGCCATTGCCCCGTTTTTGATGTCTAACTGTTAAGAGAATGCCAAGGCATGATTTATTATTATTGATCTTGAATGTATCTTTGAATAATTTTATCCATGACAACTACAGATATATTGTATGACAGTAATATACTGTCATTTCTATTTTAAGTATCTTTGAAATAGGCATACGCCGAAACATGTAAGATTGTTTTAAATATATACATATTGACGTAAAGCCAGACCTTAAATCGCCAACTAATTAAATCTACCATAACATACTAACGTCAAGAAATAATTATCTATATATATGTATATATATATATATACAGACTGTCCCGTAAAAAACGCAAACATTCATAATTCCGTTATTTATTGTCCGGTTTTATTTAAACAAAAAGTAAATTTAAAAGCATCAAAAACACTATAAGATAGCAGTGTTTTATTTGTTTTCAATTGTTTTCATTAATGTCAAACGACAGTCAAGTTTTTTATTTTAAATGGCAACATATATATTTTTGGCTATATTTTGATTGTATTTTTTTTTCTGAATTCAACGATGTATAACATGTTTATTTTTGATAAACGTTTATTGCAAAAAAAAACTTTATAAATTTCATCTTTGTCTTCCATCATTTATAAATATTCGAATGTGTCATGAAACATTTGAAATGTAAGTATTATAAATATTATTATAAGAAACAAAACACTTTACAATAAATGTTGAAATTGCCCGCCACCTTGTTTAACACATATCGCACATCTCCTAATAATAAAAAATTAAAAAAAACTTTATAAATTTCATCTTTCATTATAGTAGACTTTGCCCAGTCCACTAGCATTATGTCAATGTGCCTTAAGTGTCAGTTTGACTTTATTAAGTTTTCTGTATTATCCTGTTTGAACGTTTTGCCGCAACAAAAAGCGTATTTTCGTTAAAAATGAATAACAATATTAACGGACATGTTACAAGTGTTCTTTGAATATAATAAAAATCGTCTTCAAGCAGTTCGTCGGTACAGTGCTCGTTTTCCGGACAGAGAAGTTCCAGGATCGAAAATATTTCAGAGAATTGAAAAGAATTTAAGAAATTATGGATCATTTACCAAACCAAAAACACAAAAGCGGAAATTCTCCGAAGATAAGGAATTAGATGTTCTTCTTGCAGTACAGCAAAATTCACGAACTTCGATTCGCGAAATTGCACATAATATTGGGGTATCAAAAACTACAGTTCATGGTATTTTAAGAAAACACAAACTTAAACCGTACATAGCTCGAAAAGTTCATGCATTAGAACAAAATGATCCTGGCCGAAGAATCCAGTTTTTTTCGTTTTTATTTAAATGCATTAGAACAAGACCCGAATTTTTACAGAAGGATAATTTGGTCTGATGAATGCACTTTTAGCAACAACGGTATTTTTAATAGAAACATACATCGACAGTGGAGTGCAGGCGATCCGAGATTTGTAATTGAAAATAATTTTCAAAGACGTTTCAACGTAAATGTTTGGTGTGGCATTTTAGGTGATCAATTAATTGGGCCATTTTTCATAGATGGTTGCTTAAATCAAGAAAAATACTACACTTTATTACACGAAAATCTCCAAAACTTTTTAGATGAATTACCTTTGGCAAATTTAAATAGAATATTTTTTCAACAAGATGGGGCTCCCGCGCACAACGCCAGAGTAAATACTGATTTGTTGAACACCCAATTTGGAAATAGGTGGATAGGAACATCCGGTCCTATCGAGTGGCCTGCGCGTTCACCGGATCTTACGCCCCTCGATTTTTGGTTGTGGGCTTATCTACAAGATCGAGTTTATTTAACAACTCCAGAAAATGTTGACATTTTAAGACAAAGAATTATTAACACTTGTCAAGAAGTACCTGCCGCTTGTCTTTTAAATGCGACCTTTGGAGTAATTAGGAGATGTGCGATATGTGTTGAACAAGGTGGCGGGCAATTTCAACATTTATTGTAAAGTGTTTTGTTTCTTATAATAATATTTATAATACTTACATTTCCAATGTTTCATGACACATTCGAATATTTATAAATAATGGAAGACAAAGATGAAATTTATAAAGTTTTTTTTTTGCAATAAACGTTTATCAAAAATAAACATGTTATACATCGTTGAATTCAGAAAAAAAAAACCAATCCGAATATAGCCAAAAATATATATGTTGCCATTTAAAATAAAAAACTTGACTGTCGTTTGACATTAATGAAAACTATTGAAAATAATAAAACACTGCTATCTTATAGTGTTTTTGATGCTATTAAATTTACTTTTTGTTTAAATAAAACCGGACAATAAATAACGGAATTATGAATGTTGGCGTTTTTTACGGGACAGTCTGTATATATATATATATATATATATATATATATATATATATATCAATTGATAAATTCATAGAGTTTTTCGGCAAATTTTTTTAATTAAATATTTCGTATGATTTGCTTTGTAATTTGTAGACAGCAATGTTTACATTCACATTTACTTCGCAATTACATACTAATTTGATAATATTCATATAAAAGCCGAAAAACTTCAAGAATATTTCAATTGATATACCTACTTAGTGAAAGGCTAAGATATTATCCAAACATATTTATATATATATATATATATATATATATATATATATAATAACTTCGTGACCTTGGTATGATATGGTAAACCTAATCTGTAGGCGATTAAATGTCTGTATATTACTTCAAAATATATGTATTTAAAAAACTCTACATGTTTCGGCAGTATCGCCTTTATCAAGAGAATACAAAATATAAATGACTGTCATTTATATTTTGTATTCTCTTGATAAAGGCGATACTGCCGAAACATGTAGAGTTTTTTAAATACATATATTTTGAAGTAATATACAGACTTTTAATCGCCTACAGATTAGGTTTACCATATATATATATATGAAATGATGGTTTCTCGGGTTCTTGGCCGCGTGTGAGATGTGTCCTGAGAAGGATTGTTGTCTCGACGTTTCGACGGGATCGCACTCGTCATTTTCTGGAGTTGTTCTTTCACTTGACGCTGAAGAGTAACTGCCGATCGTGTCCTCGGGTGTCTGCTATTATGTTGCACTATGGGAGGTAGGGGTTGCGCTGCTGCCGTCGTGCGTACACGGCTTCGCGTGATTGGTCCGGGTGTCTGTGATTCCTGTGTGGGGGCGTGTACCTGTCTCGATGTGTTGTGTTTCGTATTAGTCTTGATTTGCATGCCGTCTAGGAGTGGCTTCCAGGTGTACGGTAAACGTTGGCTGTCGTCGCGTTTGTTTAGACTTTTGGGTCTCTATTTCAATCGCTTCTCTAGTAATTCTAGTAGATAGACTTTCGCTCTTCCCTAGGATCTTCGTATTCTCGAAGTCAATAGTGTGCCCCGTTAGGAGGTGGTGTTGTGCTAGAGATGATGTTGTTTGTTTCTTGAAGACTGCGTTTATGTGTTCCTCTTTTCTCACGCTTATTCGCCTGTTCGTCTGACCTACATAGGATTGTTCGCATTCCGAGCACGGCACTTCGTAAACGCCTTGGTCTTCAAGTGGAATTTTATCTTTCGCGTTGACTATTTTATCGGCTATTTTTCCCTGTGCTGTAAAGATGGTGTCTATGTTGTGTTTTCTTAGTATTCTACCGATTTTGTCTGTGGTACCCTTTATATATGGTAGAAAGGCCTTTGATGTAAATTCCTCTTTTTCCCGTTTTTCTGCTCTATTGTGTCTGGCTTTGTCTATTGTTCTTTGTGAATACCCGTTATCAAGAAGAGCGTTTCTAGTATTTCTTCTTTCTTCGTTTTTATGTTCATCGTCTGTTAGTCGTTCGGATCGTAGAACTGGGGTTTTCACTACTGAGTTCAATTGTGCCGGATGATGATGCGATTGTGCTTTTAAGTACCTATTTGTGTGTGTAGGTTTCCGGTAAACGGTGTGTCCCAATGTTCCATTTTCTTTTTTGATCACTAACACATCTAGAAAAGGTAGCTTCCCTTGTTCTTCTACCTCCATTGTAAACTTAATTTTCGGATGTTCGCAGTTTAGTTGGTGTAAAAAGTCTTGTAGTTTTTCTTTGCCATGTGTCCATATTACAAATGTATCGTCGACGTAGCGCAGCCACATTTTCGGTTTGTTCTTACAGGTGTTTAGAAAGTTTGTTTCAAAGTTCTCCATGAATAAGTTCGCTATAATCGGTGATAGCGGGGAACCCATCGGTGCGCCTTCGACTTGTCGATATTTCTGGTTGTTGTATGTGAAATATGTGTTTATAAGGCAGTGTTCTATCAGGTTAATTGTAGCCTTTTGTACTTGATACTGGTTTTCTAATATGGATATGGTCTCTGCGATTGGCACCTGCGTAAATAGAGATGTCACATCGAAGCTGACTAGCAGGTCCGTTGGTTGAACATGAACGTTTTTTATCAGTTCAATGAAATGATCTGCATTCTTGACGTAGGACGCCATTTGTTCTGCGTGTACCTGAAGTTCTTGTGCCAGGTATCGTGCTAGAGCTTGTGTTGGTGATCCAATAGAACTAACAATCGGACGAAGTGGTACATCGGGTTTGTGTATTTTTGGGAGTCCGTATAGTTTTGGACATCGGGACGATTTTTCCGGGGGATGGTCTGCTTCTTTATTTCTTCGCTCAGCGGTGTTGCGTTTATTTTTGCTTTGGTTACTTTTTCTAAGTACGTTGTAGGGTCCGTGTTGATTATTTTATATGACGGGTCGTCTAGCAGTGATCTTATTTTGTTGTCGTAGTCGGTTTTGTCTAATACTACGGTGGCGTTTCCCTTGTCGGCAGGTAGAACTATGATGTTAGTGTCCTTTTGAATATCTTTCAAGGCTAGATGTTCATCTCTTGTGATATTTCTCTTTGGTGGTTTTGCCTTTCTGATGATGGTGGACACTTCCTGTCGTATTATTTCTGCGTTGTTCTGTTCGACTTTATGTAGAGCTGATTCTACCCCGCATATGATATCTTCTACCGGAATGCGAGTTGGTGTTATCGCAAAGTTAAAACCCTTCTCTAGCACGCTGATGGCCGCTTCGCTTAGTGTTTTTTGTGATAAGTTGTGTACTGTTCTTGTACACAACACAGAAACGGAAATTCGAACATCTACGAGTGAAACAGCAACCGACTACAAGTGCAATTACCAACAAAACTACAAGAACAGTACACAACTTATCACAAAAAACACTAAGCGAAGCGGCCATCAGCGTGCTAGAGAAGGGTTTTAACTTTGCGATAACACCAACTCGCATTCCGGTAGAAGATATCATATGCGGGGTAGAATCAGCTCTACACAAAGTCGAACAGAACAACGCAGAAATAATACGACAGGAAGTGTCCACCATCATCAGAAAGGCAAAACCACCAAAGAGAAATATCACAAGAGATGAACATCTAGCCTTGAAAGATATTCAAAAGGACACTAACATCATAGTTCTACTTGCCGACAAGGGAAACGCCACCGTAGTATTAGACAAAACCGACTACGACAACAAAATAAGATCACTGCTAGACGACCTGTCATATAAAATAATCAACACGGACCCTACAACGTACTTAGAAAAAGTAACCAAAGCAAAAATAAACGCAACACCGCTGAGCGAAGAAATAAAGAAGCAGACCATCCCCCGGGAAAAATCGTCCCGATGTCCAAAACTCTACGGACTCCCAAAAATACACAAACCCGATATACCACTTCGTCCGATTGTTTGTTCTATTGGATCACCAACACAAGCTCTAGCATGATACCTGGCACAAGAACTTCAGGTACACGCAGAACAAATGGCGTCCTACGTAAAGAATGCAGATCATTTCATTGAACTGATAAAAAACGTTCATGTTCAACCAACGGACCTGCTAGTCAGCTTCGATGTGACATCTCTATTTACGCAGGTGCCAATCGCAGAGACCATATCCATATTAGAAAACCAGTATCAAGTACAAAAGGCTACAATTAACCTGATAGAACACTGCCTTATAAACACATATTTCACATTCAACAACCAGAAATATCGACAAGTCGAAGGCGCACCGATGGGTTCCCCGCTATCACCGATTATAGCGAACTTATTCATGGAGAACTTTGAAACAAACTTTCTAAACACCTGTAAGAACAAACCGAAAATGTGGCTGCGCTACGTCGACGATACATTTGTAATATGGACACATGGCAAAGAAAAACTACAAGACTTTTTACACCAACTAAACTGCGAACATCCGAAAATTAAGTTTACAATGGAGGTAGAAGAACAAGGGAAGCTACCTTTTCTAGATGTGTTAGTGATCAAAAAAGAAAATGGAACATTGGGACACACCGTTTACCGGAAACCTACACACACAAATAGGTACTTAAAAGCACAATCGCATCATCATCCGGCACAATTGAACTCAGTAGTGAAAACCCTAATTCTACGATCCGAACGACTAACAGACGATGAACATAAAAACGAAGAAAGAGGAAATATTAGAAACGCTCTTCTTGATAACGGGTATTCGCAAAGAACAATAGACAAAGCCAGACACAATAGAGCAGAAAAACGGGAAAAAGAGAAATTTACATCAAAGGCCTTTCTACCATATATAAAGGGTACCACAGACAAAATCGGTAGAATACTAAGAAAACACAACATAGACACCATCTTTACAGCACAGGGAAAAATAGTCGATAAAATAGTCAACGCGAAAGATAAAATTCCACTTGAAGACTAAGGCGTTTACGAAGTGCCGTGCTCGGAATGCGAACAATACTATGTAGGCCAGACGAACAGGCGAATAAGCGTGAGAAAAGAGGAACACATAAACGCAGTCTTCAAGAAACAAACAACATCATCTCTAGCACAACACCGCCTCCTAACGGGGCACACTATTGACTTCGAGAATACGAAGATCCTAGCGAAGAGCGAAAGTCTATCTACTAGAATTACTAGAGAAGCGATTGAAATAGAAAAGAGACCCAAAAGTCTAAACAAACGCGACGACGGCCAACGTTTACCGTACACCTGGAAGCCACTCCTAGCCGGCATGCAAATCAAGACTAATACGAAACACAACACATCGAGACAGGTACACGCCCCCACACAGGAATCACAGACACCCGGACCAATCACGCGAAGCCGTGTACGCACGACGGCAGCAGCGCAACCCCTACCTCCCATAGTGCAACATAATAGCAGACACCCGAGGACACGATCGGCAGTTACTCTTCAGCGTCAAGTGAAAGAACAACTCTAGAAAATGACGAGTGCGATCCCGTCGAAACGTCCAGACAACAATCCTTCTCAGGACACATCTCACACGCGGCCAAGAACCCGAGAAACCATCATTTCATCATACAACCGCGAGAACATCAAAATTATCATATATATATATATATATATATATATATATATATACATTGTTTGTTAAACGATGGTACCCAAAAGAAGGTCTACTGTTGTGGCACATTAAAAAATAAGAACAGATGATGACTAATACATGCACTAAATAACAGAAGCTAGCCTTAGCAATGGATCTGCATCAAAACATATAATATTTTAAGAATAATTGAATGTTAAATAAATTAGTTTGGCATTGGGTTCCACAATAAGTAACGAAACACAAATATTTTGAATGCGTGAAAAGCAATCAACAAGCTTTGCAATTACTAATGGTATGCGTCTGGTTTGAATAGTTTCCTTGCATTACAACAATTTCATTAATCTCGAATTTATTTAAAGAGGTTACAGCAACCAATCGCATCCAAATTTAGGAAATTCTAACATGTGGTAAGTTTATTTGAATTACTTGGAATAAATTGCGAGTAATTGTTGAAGAAGGCGCATGCAATTGATAGTTTGTATTTGACGGTGGCAACTTTTATTTTGTCTATTTAACCTCTGATGCTGTTTTCATATTACGAGTTCCAGGCATTTGGAAATTCACCGTGGGCTGTTTGTTTTTTATTATACAGCAGTCGGACAACACGAAAGCTATATTTTTTATGTACGTTCATCTCTTAATTTACACTGGTAATATGATTGTGCAGATATGTTCGTATATTCGCACATGAGTTTATGTATTTTCGTGAATCATTGACAACGTACCGAATATATCATCCAAATCCATTACAGTTCCGTGCTTTTTTGTGATTTATTCCAAAACATTTTAATCGGTATAAATAAATTGGGATCATTACTCCTAATATTTTTGCTAATGCACTTGTATTCGCACTTAGTGATATATATATATATATATATATATATATATATATATATATATATATATATATATATGGTAAACTCAATCAGTCGGCGATTAAAGGTCTGGTTTATTACTTCAAGGTATATATATTTAAAATAAACCTACATGTTTTGGCAATTATGCCTTTATCAAGGATACAAAAAATATAAATGACAGAATATAAATGTCAAGTAATTGAGTTGCTATGGTTTAAATTATTCAAAGATACATTCTAATAGTAATAATAAATCATGCCTTAGTATTCCAAAAAATAGATAGCAAGGTGTGAATATATGTGTTGTTCGCTGCTAGCAACTTGTGTCTCTTTCTGGGTATGAACTTGTTTGTAGGTTGCTGCTGGCAGCTTGCGTCTCTCCCTGGGTGCGAGGTTTTGTGTTTGTGTAAAAGCCCAACACTTACGCGTTGTGTTTTATATATATTTTTTACTTTTTGTTCCGATTTCTAGTAGAACATGTTTACACACATTTTACTGATATACGTGCACCGAGAAATATGTTTTAGCGATAAAAGTAATTCACACGGCACACAATATAAAGAGATTTCAAGCCTGTCTGACTGATTTTAGTTTGCAGTATATGTATAGCAAACGCCAATTAAGTTGGCGCGAGGAGGGGTAAGTTCGCGCAGGATTAGAAGTAGTGGGGAGATTTGTATTTTGTTTTACATCAAATGTCAGATAATTCTAACCTCTGAGCGTGTATCATTTTATGATCTCCTAGCAGACATTCTATTCCGTCAAACGTCAATGATAAATGTATTCTGACAATTACTTGAGTAGTGGGGGTGGACGTTTTAAAAAACGGCTTCTGCGCACCCCCTCCTCGCGCCAACTTAATTGGCGTTTGCTATACTAGTGTATTAAAAGTTTAGTGTTTTGTTAGTTTTATCATCATTGACATAGAGATGATAGTAACATGTAGAGGCCACGATAACAGGCTCGTGTGTGTAGTATTACAAACAAATGCCCATATATTTTAGGTTATGTAAGTATTTGTAATACATTTTATTTTGTAAAATGACAACATATTGACAAATTTGTTTACATTCCTTTTTTGTTTGCTTCTTAATAAAAAACAGGTCTGAGGAAGGTCTAAATCCAAGACCGAAACGTCACACAACCAAAACAGTGTTTTTCTTCAAAACGACACCCTAATTCTACACAAGTGTAGTAAGTTATTGATACATATATATATATATATATATATATATATATATATATATAGTAAACCCAATCAGTAGGCGATTAAAGGTCTGTATATTACTTCAAAATATATGTATTTAAAAAACTCTACATGTTTCGGCTGTATACGCCTTTTTCAAGAGAATACAAAATACGAAAAAGGCGTATACAGCCGAAACATGTAGAGTTTTTTAAATACATATATTTTGAAGTAATATACAGACCTTTAATCGCCTACTGATTGGGTTTACCATATCATACCAAGGTCACGAAGTTATTATATATATATATATATATATATATATATATATATATATATATATACATATATACAGTGTGGTCATAAAATTTGGAACCAAGCTTATAACCGCATTATTTTACATTTTTAGGAAAAACGCTCGGACAGGTAAATTTTCTTTTTTAAAACGCCATCTTTTGACATACAATTTCTTTTCTATGACGTCATTGGTTTTCGAGTGATGACGTTATCAACACTTTCTTTAAATGGCAACCATATTATTTTTTTCTCGTTTTTGGTAGATCTTTATATCCACCAAATAGTGATATAAAACAATTGGTATGTTGCATCACAATCTTTTTGAAAAAATGATATAAACTTAGAAAAAAATACGAAAATTTTATTTTTGTACAAAATTAAAATTAAATTAAAAAAAATACATCTGAACTTAAATTTATTGTATAAGTTAACGTAAATTTTCAAAATGGACCCCACCAACCAACTGACACTGTCCCAGCCGAGTGTAAACACTTCGTATACTCGCCTCAATTATGTCTGGGGATATTTGTATAAGTTCTACGCGAATTCGTTCTTTTAAATCTTCTAAATTGTTCGGTTTGTTAAAATACACTTTCGATTTCAAATAACCCCACAAAAAAAAAGTCTAACGGAGTCAGGTCAGGAGAACGAGGTGGCCATTCTATGGCGCCTCTCTGTCCAATCCATTTATTGGGAAATATTTCGTCAAGATAGTGGCGAACCTCTACACCATAATGGGGAGGCGCCCCATCTTGTTGAAACCAAATATTTGGATGGGGTACATCACCATCCTCGTGATTTGGGGAAATAGCAGCGAGCGCTGGAACCAGTTCAAATCTTAAAAATTCTAAATATTGCACAGCAGTCAAATTTCCTTCAAAAAATATGGTCCTAAAATGCGTCGTCCAATCATTCCAACCCGTACGTTAACTTTTCCTCTGCGCTGAGTATGACACGCTTGAGTCCAATGCGGATTGTTCTGCGACCAATATCTGCAATTATGGCGGTGAACAGATCCATTTAGGCAGAACGTAGCTTCATCTGAGAAGACGATGTTTTCCAAGAAATTTGAATTTTGGTCACAACGTAACATTACGTCTTCACAGAACTGCAGTCGACGATCTTCGTCATCCTCATGTAATTCCTATACAATTTGAACTTTGTAAGGACGATAGTGTTCTTTTTTAAATAAGTTGACGACAAATGAGTGAACCACCTGATTGGCTAACGCAAGTTGTCTGGTGGAAACATGATGCCTTTCTTCTGCTTCTAGAAGCACATTTAATTTCACATCTTCTCCTACTTGAGGTCTACCTTGCCGTGGTCGATCTTTTACGGATCCAGTTTCGGTAAACTTTCCAACTAGTTTTGTCACCGTAGACCTGGTAATTGGAGGTCTATCAGGGTGTTCATGGTTAAACAATTCGCATGCTTCTGCATGCGTTCTTTGTCTGTCCCCATACCCAACCATAATTAAAATTTCGATTCTTTCTCGCTCAGATAAATGTGCCATTTTTTATATTAGCGAAAATGAACCATTTTTACGCAATATCTCAAAAATTTAATGTCAAAAATAGAAGTAAATAATTCAACAATGTTGTCGCCATAGAAACAATTTCAAACTAAAATTTTTGTACATAAATTGTATAAAAAGAAGCAAGAATATCGTAAAGAAATATCTTGCAAAAAAGTGCGTGTTTTTGTTTTTGTAAATTTTTTGCATAGTAACAAGAGTACATGTGCTTTTGACGATCCGGTTTGTTCAAGAAGAATATTTAAGTCCTCCCACAAGACAGAAGTGTGAAAAAAACTTACTTACATATTTCAGTAAATTTTGTAAGCTTAATTAGTTTTTGAAATCTTCAATTTTTGGGCGATAATTTTAATTAAGAAATGGTCTGTCATATCATGTCAATTTTTTAAATAAATTAAACTTCTTTGGCCCTTTTTGTGAAACTATTTAATGTTAAATAAAATTTTTTAATAAGTAATTGGCCGATTGGGAAGACGAATTTCTTTTGACCTGGAGCGAATAACGCAGATTACTATTGATCGCAAAGCATTTACACTCGGCTGGGACAGTGTCAGTTGGTTGGTGGGGTCCATTTTGAAAATTTACGTTAACTGTTACAATAAATTTAAGTTCAGATGTATTTTTTTTAATTTAATTTTAATTTTGTACAAAAATAAAATTTTCGTATTTTTTTCTAAATTTATATCATTTTTTCAAAAAGATTGTGATGCAACATACCAATTGTTTTATATCACTATTTGGTGGATATAAGGATCTACCAAAAACGAGAAAAAAATAATATGGTTGCCATTTAAAGAAAGTGTTGATAACGTCATCACTCGAAAACCAATGACGTCATAGAAAAAAAACTGTATGTCAGAAGATGGCGTTTTAGAAAAGAAAATTTACCTGTCCGAGCGTTTTTCCTAAAAATGTAAAATAATGCGGTTATAAGCTTGGTTCCAAACTTTATGACCACACTGTATATTAAAAATAATAGACTTTTATTGGTTTAGCGACCTTTTATTGAATTTTGATGTTTTATTCTACGACGTTTCGACTTTTATTATTATTCAGTCTTTTTCAAGTAACTAGAAACAAGAATTAATACAATAAAAACGTGAGAACTGTGTTTGCTTTTGTGAGACTGAATTAACAATTAAATTAACAATTAAAATTAAAATTAGATTAAAGACTGAATTACCAATTAAATTAACAATTAAAGTTAAAACTTAAAATTAGATTAATAATGAGTAAGGAAAAATTAAAGTGATTAAATCTGTATAAATGAATTGAAAATTTGAATTAAACTACAATTAGAGTAAGGAAACAATGAATGAACAATGAATGACAATAAAACTCACCGTTTTTTTTTGGGTTTCAAAAACATGCATTCTGTGTAACATGTGTTATCGGGGACATCCGAGACCTTTTTTTAGGGAACCGACTGCACTATATTGTAAGTGTTTGTGGCTTGGTTTAGAGAGGTTAATTTCTGTTCTATTTTGGAATTTAGCAAAATGGTCAGGACCGTGTTTAGGGGTATATAGTAAAAGTATTTACAAATGGGAACTGATAAAATTTTTTTTTTTTGGTTTGTGTTTGTGTGTGCGGGGGGGTTTTGATTTTATCTATTGTTTAATGAGTGGGTAATAGAGTTTAGAAAGTCCATCAATTTCGTTTCTGTCGTTGATTGTTCTGCTGTTTTTGAAAATGTGGATCATTTCTAAGACCTCCCTAACTTTTGTATTCTTTTTCTGTGTTATTACTTTGGTGTTATCAAAATCAAAATTATGTTTTAGTGTCAATTTGTGTTTTCTTAAAGCAGCTTGATTTTTTGCGTATTTGTGACCTTTCAATCTTTCTTGTAGTAACTGTTTTGTTTGCCCTATGTATACTTTGTCACAGTCTTTGCAAGGTATATTGTATATTGTGTGTGATTGTTTTAGTATAGGTGTTGAGTCTTTTAGTTTGGTGTGTAGGAATTTTAGGTTTTTACCGCTTTGGTGTGCTATTTTAAAATTAAATGGTTTAAAAATATTGTCTAGTTTTTCGAATAATCCAGTTATATAGGGTGTGGGGATATATGTTAATTCATTGGTTTTTTTGTTTTTGTTGTGGCCGTTTGTTGTGTTATAAATTTTATTGAGTCTTAGTTTTATAATTTTTTGTATAAATTGTGGTGGATAATTGTTTTCTGTTAGAATTGTTTTTACTTTATTTAGTACTGTTGGTCTGAAAACTGGATTAGTGAGATTTAAGGCTCTGTCTACTAACGCTGTTACTACATTTTTTTTGTGGGCTAGGGGTTGGTTTGAAAAAAAGTTTACATATCTGCCGGAAGTGGTTGGTTTAGTGTACCATTTTGTTTGTATGTTGTTGTTTGTTTTTATCAGTGTTAGGTCTAAGTAGTTTATGGAGTTGTTTTTTTCTATTTCAATGGTAAAGGTTAAATTTGGATGGAAATTGTTGAAACTATTTTGTACATTGTTTATTTCATTTTCTGGTAACATCATTATGAAATCATCGACATATCTTTTGAAAAAGGTTGGTTACCAGAAAATGAAATAAACAATGTACAAAATAGTTTCAACAATTTCCATACAAATTTAACCTTTACCATTGAAATAGAAAAAAACAACTCCATAAACTACTTAGACCTAACACTGATAAAAACAAACAACAACATACAAACAAAATGGTACACTAAACCAACCACTTCCGGCAGATATGTAAACTTTTTTTCAAACCAACCCCTAGCCCACAAAAAAATGTAGTAACAGCGTTAGTAGACAGAGCCTTAAATCTCACTAATCCAGTTTTCAGACCAACAGTACTAAATAAAGTAAAAACAATTCTAACAGAAAACAATTATCCACCACAATTTATACAAAAAATTATAAAACTAAGACTTAATAAAATTTATAACACAACAAACGGCCACAACAAAAACAAAAAAACCAATGAATTAACATATATCCCCACACCCTATATAACTGGATTATCCGAAAAACTAGACAATATATTTAAACCATTTAATTTTAAAATAGCACACCAAAGCGGTAAAAACCTAAAATTCCTACACACCAAACCAAAAGACTCAACACCTACACTAAAACTATCACACACAATATACAACATACCCTGCAAAGACTGTGACAAAGTATACATAGGCCAAACAAAACAGTTACTACAAGAAAGATTGAAAGGTCACATATACGCAAAAAATCAAACTGCTTTAAAAAAACACCAATTGACACTAAAACATAATTTTGATTTTGATAACACCAAAGTAATAACACAGAGAAAGAATACAAAAGCTAGGGAGGTCTTAGAAATGATCCACATTTTCAAAAACAGCAGAACAATCAACGACAGAAACGAAATTGATGGACTTTCTAAACTCCATTACCCACTCATTAAACAATAGGTAAAATCAAAACCCCACCCCGCACACACAAACACAAACCAAAAAAAATTTTTTTTATCAGTTCCCATTTGTAAATACTTTTACTATATACCCCTAAACACGGTCCTGACCATTTTGCTAAATTCCAAAATAGAACAGAAATTAACCTCTCTAAACCAAGCCACAAACACTTACAATATTCCAACTAGTGCTGTCGGTTCCTTAAAAAAAGGTCTCGGATGTCCTCGATAACACATGTTACACAGAATGCGTGTTTTTGAAACCCAAAAAAAACCGGTGAATTTTAATGTCATTCATTGTTGATTCATTGTTTCCTTACTGTAATTGTAGTTTAATTCAAATTTTCAATTCATTTATACAGATTTAATCACTTTAATTTTTCCTTACTCATTATTAATCTAATTTTAAATTTTATCTTTAATAGTTAATTTAATTGGTAATTCAGTCTTTAATCTAATTTTAATTTTAATTGTTAATTTAATTGTTAATTCAGTCTCACAAAAGCAAACACAGTTCTCACGTTTTCATTGTATTAATTCTTGTTTCTAGTTACCTTACTGTATTGTAGTTTAATTCAAATCTTCAATTCATTTATACAGATGTAATCACTTTAATTTTTCCTTACTCATTATTAATCTAATTTTAAATTTTAACTTTAATTGTTAATTTAATTGGTAATTCAGTCTTTAATCTAATTTTAATTTTAATTGTTAATTTAATTGTTAATTCAGTCTCACAAAAGCAAACACAGTTCTCATGTTTTCATTGTATTAATTCTTGTTTCTAGTTACTTGAAAAAGACTGAATAATAATAAAAGTCGAAACGTCGTAGAATAAAACATCAAAATTCAATAAAAGGTCGCTAAACCAATAAAAAGTCTATTATTTTTAATATTAAGACACGGCCAATAAAATAAATAAGAAAAATAAAATTCTTATAAACACTAAATATATATATATATATATATATATATATATATATATATATATATATATATATATATGTTTAGATAATTTCTTAGCCGTTTATTAAATATAACAATTGATAAATTATTGGAGTTTTTCGGCTTTTATATGAATTATTTACAAATATCAAGTTAGTATGTTTGTAATTGCAGAGCAAGGGGGGATGTCAATATTGCTGTCTACAAATTTCAAAGCAAATCATACGAAATTTTTAATTGAAAAAACAGACAATTTTTTCAATTAAAAATTTCGTTATGATTTGCTTTGTAATTTGTAGACAGCAATGTTTACACCCCCCTTACTCTGCAATTACATACATACTAACTTGATATTCGGGCCATGTGTCCGAATGTTAATTATTTTGAATTGTTTGATTTACCACTTAGTCCCCCACGAAAAATATTATTATTGATGCTTTCTTTTTATGAGTTCTTAAAAATGCTCTTCAAAACGCATTTCATTGCCTTAAAAAAATATAAGCTTTTGTCTTTATTTTTTCGGGCCTATGTTCCGCACAATATATTAAAATCGAAATATAACCACTATTAAATATTTCTATTTTCATAACTAGACATGCCTCTATTTTTTAAAGAGTTTATGTACAGAATTGCTAATTTTTTTCCATATTTTCGTTAACAGTTATTACCTATGTTTGCTACATATATTTTTATTCACACACATATATTTTTATCTATCCGTATTTATTTGTTATTTTTGATAATTTGTTACATTAATAATAACGGACCATATTTGAACAATATACATAAATTAAATTGTGTGACTTAAATTATGATTAAAATAAGCCAGATAAAGTTCCACTTCTAGATAAAAGCCTCCCACATTTAATACCATTTTGCTCTTTTGCTCTTTATCTCTTTTATCAGCCTCTACTTTTTAACATATGTTGCTGTGTTCCTCTTACTTCTGTATTTCTGATGCAATTACTCCTTTTACTTCCGCCACTAGTCGCGCCATCTTTATTTGGAGTACTCGTAGTTTCTGTTCTTCTTTTCCAGTGGGTGACTAAGTTTGACTTCCATAGATGAAGACAGAAATAATGTAGGTATATGGGCAGCCTAGTCATTAGTACATATTTCATGTTCAAAAATCTTCTCTATCCTCCGTTGTATTTGTTTGTACCATCGGTTTTTGGAATGACACTGTTTAACAAAGGTAGGTAAATTCGTCGATATAATCTATAGGCTGTCCCTTTAGTATTTTTTTGCTTTCTGTTAGTTTCGTGGCATATTTACTTTAAATTTTTTAAATATTATCGTAAAGAAGGCGGTCGCCAGCTAATTTTTCTAGCCAGTCAATCATATTATTGGAATACATGTTGAAGAATAAAGTTAAACAATTTAGGTAATAACAGGTTATTGCTGATTATACTGGTTATTAAAAACTAATATTAATATAGAGTACGAAATCTCATCTTAGTGTTGGTGAGTATTTTGCAGTTATTCATTTCGGTTTTTGGAATTTGTGTGGTAAGTGTAGCATAGACATATCATTGATACCGTGTATGTGATTTGACTTCTGTTCTGTGTATTGTATATGCAACTCGCTTTTACTCAAATAAAACAATTATATTTTTATTATTTCTCTGCAGCCACTTCACGCACATGTATCAATTGTCGCCATCTTTTCTATTCTTTTTTTTTGGTAGTGGGGGCAGAGCTTGTCATTTTATTGAACTAATGCGCTCATCGAAACGTACATAACAAACAACAATAACAAACATGAAATATATTAATATAAGATATGTATGTAAACTTCCCAACATGCACCCGGCCTTGGAAGGTCCGCAGAAATTTACAAACTGTCAGGCTTCTTCTTCCGGAAGAGGACATAACTTGGAAATTGGCCTCTTTATTTCGCCATAAGAGACTCGAATACTGGCCACCCGACTGATTCCATCTCGCCCTGGATGTAATTGGATAACTCGTCCCAACTTCCATCTGAGAGCTGGACAATTGTCTTCCTTAATTAAAACTAGCGCGCCCATCTTAAGTTCTCCATATCCTCTTTTCCATCTAACGCGCTGTTGTAGTTCGGATAGATATTCTCTGTGCCAACGACTCCAAAAATGCTGTAGACACTGTTGTATGTGCTGATACCTCGAAAATCTGCTTATTGGAATATCTCGACAATCTTGGTCTGGAACATTCACCAAGGGCCTTTCCACGAGGAAGTGAGCTCGCGTAAGAGGGAATAGGTCTCAGGTATCAGAGGTTAGGGGACAAACAGGCCGAGAATTTAATACGGCCTCAATTTGCACGAGTATAGTATTCAATTCCTCAAATGTAAGGCTAGCATTGCCCAAAACTCTCCTTAAATGAAATTTACATGATTTTACTCCGGCCTCCTATAAGCCGCCAAAATGAGGACTATATGGAGGTATAAATTTCTTCTTCTTAAGTATTCTTTCGGTTGAATATTCACTAAATTCACTATCATTTTTTTTCAAAAATTCATATAGTTGCTTTAAGTCTCTATGATCTGCGACAAAATTTCTACCATTGTCTGATTGAATTTTCTTTGGTTTTCCTCGTCCACTTATGAACCGTTTTAATGACATAATAAACGAATCTTTAGGTAGGTCTGGTCTTAATTCCAAATGAATTGCCTTCGTGAAAAAGCACACAAAGACACCTATGTAGCATTTTCTAACTTTGGCTCCTCTTCCTTTTCGGTCTTTTATCAGGAGAGATCCGGCGTAATCCACACCTGTGGTACTAAATGGAAAGCTTTGAACAAGTCGCGGTTCTAGCAGCTGTCCCATCATTGGTTGTATGGTTCGTGGTTTATGCCTAAAACACGTAATGCAATGTCTAGTTACATATTTCGCTAGGTTTCGACCTCCCACAATCCAAAATCGTTCTCGCACCGAAGCTAGCAGTTGTTTAGGACCTGCGTGCAATCGTTTAGCATGTTCCTCTTCGAATATAAGTGTAGCAATATGATGCCTGGAACTCAAGCAAAATCGGATGTTTTTTATCAATGTCCAGGTACGAATTTCTCAAGCGTCCTCCAACTATAAGCATTTCTCTCTCGTCCAAAAATGGATCGAGGTTTAGGATTTTGCTCCTATGATTTATTGGTTTATGACGTCTTAGCTCGGTGACTTCCTTCGCAAAGGAGTCTTCCTGCGCCAACTTCAAAAGTGCTTCTACAGCCAAATTTATTTCACTAACTGAAAGATGAGTGGTACTAATTCGATTCGTTTTGTATTTACAATTATTTTTGAATCTCAAAATCCAAGCGGTCACTCGTGTAACTCGAGACAGGCTTGAGAATCTTTCAAACGGAAACTTATCCTCTTGTTTGGGTAGTGAATGTGTGGTGAGTGTTATCCCTTGTATCAGGTAAATCCACTCCGGTGGTATTCCAATTTACCTACGCCGGCCAAAGATGCTCGTCCTCACCTAACCATGTAGGTCCATACCGCCATAAGTTGCAGTCTTTGATATCCATCGGCATTACTTCTCTCGATAATACGTCAGCTGGATTATCTTTGCTTGCAACATGTCGCCAGATGCAATTCTACGTCAACTCTTGTATTTCGGTCACTCTATTGCTTAGGAATGTTTTCAGCTTATGCGGAGGCATCTTCAACCATCCCAATACAATCGTGGAGTCGCACCAAACACGCATCTGCTGGCATATGTGCGTAAAGCAGTAAACACATTGTGGGCTTATCTTGCTGCAATCAGCGCGCCCAACAATTCCAAACGAGGCAATGTAACAACCCTCAATGGTGCCACTTTAGTTTTGGCACATAGTAAATTAACAAATTATTTCTGTTCGTTTCAAATTTACACAGCGAACATGGCGCTCATTTAAATGGTATAGTTCGTTTTTGGATTCGTTTTTTATCGTGGGATGAAGATTCCACGATAATCTTTCCAACCATAATTGCTACAATAGGATTTTTGCCTTTATTATGCAAGGACTCATTAGACCAAGAGGATCAAATATTTTTGAAGTTGATGATAGAATGGTGCGCTTTGTAACCCTTTTATTTGCGGAAGCTCCACCAATATTGTACATTAACATATCAGAATTTTGGGACCAAGTTAGTCCTAGCGTTTTTGCATTTTCAGCGCTTCCAAAATGCACTAATTTTGTTGGGCAATTATCATCACTAACGTACTTTAGTGTTTCAGAATCATTTGAAAAGAATTTTCGAATTTCAAACCGGCCTGTTCTTAAAATATCTGCAACTGTCTTTGCTATTACAGCTGCTTCTTCGATGGTATCTGCGCCGGTTAATAAGTCATCCATATAAAATTTTGTCCTGATTATTTCAGAACACCTAGGGTGTTCTACAGCACATTCTTCGGTTAACTGTACCAAACATCCTACCGCCAAGAACGAAGCTACTGTTGTGCCATAAGTTACGGTGTTCAGCTCGTAGGCCTCCAGAGGTTTGTCTGGGCTTTCTCTACATAATATGCTCTGCAAATAACGCTCTTTTGGTTCAACTAACACTTGCCTATACATTTTCTCAATGTCACCTGCTATTACGTATCGATGTTGGCGAAATCTTAACAGTATGGAAAAAAGGTCGCTTTACAATGTTGGTCCTGTCCTTTGTATATCATTTAAAGATATATCGTTGCTCGTGGTTGCTAATGCGTCGAATACGACCCGCAACTTTGTGGTCAAACTTTCTTCTTTCACAACACCATGGTGCGGCATGTAATAACAAACTCGATTTGTGTTGGTATCGTTAACCTTGGTCATGTGACCCAACCTTTGATATTCCGCCATGAAGTTGACATATCGTTCCTTCAGTTGCAAATTGGCTTGCAACTTTCCCTCTAATGAAAGAAATCGCATGATCGTATGATTCTCCAAGCCTTGTTACTGGCTCCTTTAATGGTATCGTTACAATGAATGCACCATCATCAGCGCGTCTGACGTGTTCTTTAAAATGCATTTCACACTGAGTCTCTTCCTTGTTCCAAAATTTCTTTTAAGAGCAATCCTCGATTTCCCAAAAGCGAGACAATTGCTGCTGCAACTCAGAATTTATACTAAAATTGCATACGGTTGTTGGGTTCTACATCCAGCTCATAGGACCTGCAACTATCCAGCCGAAGCGTGTTTTCTGCAAGATAGGCTTATTAGCACCAAATGAAATTTGACCTATGCTCAAGACACTCCAGAATAAATCTGCTCCAACTAGCATTTCTATCTAGTTAGGTTTTAAAAATGAAGGATCAGCTAGCTTAATATTTTTAGGAATTTTGAGCGTCGAAACCTCTAATTCAACTGTTGGTAACCTCCCAGTAATTTGAGGGAGTACATAGCATCTGCCGCTAAATTGTTGTGTATTGACTGTATTGTCATCTTACACTCTGCTTCTATTTCAAACGTTGTTTGATTTAATCCCAGAACCTTAATATTTGCTCTTGCAACACTTAAATTCAGTCGCTTGCACAAAACAGTTGTAATGTAGCTCGATTGAGAGCCCGAATCTAATAGTGCTCTTATGGTATGAGAACCACCCTGTATATCGCTTATTTGCACATACAGCGTAGACACTAAAACGTAAATATCGTGCTGGGCTCTGCTTGGGAGTCCGAACGTCGCTTTTCGAAGTGCAATAGAGCATTGTGCTTAGCATTGCACCTTTTGCCCGCACTGTTTCGGCATACTTTACTGATATGTCCTGGCCACAAACAGTTTATATACAGTCCTAACCTCCGCACATTTTCAAGCTTATCATTCGTTTGTAATCTCAAGAATTCCGAGCAATTTTGTATGTAGTGGTTCTTGTTGCAAAATTTACATTTAATGTTTGCGTAGTTTGTTGCCAAAAACCCTGTATTGCGATGCTGCCTTTTATCGGCCTGATTTGCTTGTAAAGTCTCTAACAAATCCGCTCTAGCTTTTAAAAAGTTTTTTAAATCATTAAACGATGGTACTTTCTTATCCGATTTATAATTTTCCCACTCTCGAATTGTTACTGAATCTAATTTGGACGCTACCAAATATACTACCAATGTATCCCAATTCGAAGTCGGTTGATCCAATTGTTCTAACGCTCGTAAGTTCTTTACAATGCAATCTATGATTTTTTTTAAACTCTGTGATGACTCCTTTGCAATTTACTCGATGTTAAATAGTGCTTTGACCTGGTTTTGAATTAATAATCTATTATTATTGTACCTATCTAGTAGTGACTCCCATGCCACTGCGTAATTTCTAGCAGTAAACTCTAATGACTTTATCACCTGAGCTGCATTTCCTTCTAGAGAGGCCCGGAGATAGTGAAATTTTTGTATTTCATTTATCCCATCATTGGTATGAATCAGCGATTCATACGTGTCACGAAATTCAAGCCAGTTCCCATATTCCCCCGAGAACTTAGGTAGTTGAATCGTTAATATTCGCTTGCTGAATAATTGTATCGCTTAGCCCTTGATTCGACGAATTTTTATCTATTTTAACTTTAGTTTCAGATTTTCTTAGCCAAGGAAATTTGCAAATAATAGATATTTTCAATCGCTTTTCGCTCTTGTAATTCTGTTTCAATATTTTCCGCTTGACCCTCGAAAACACCGATAATATCAATATCGGCAATTACGTTCTTTTGTTGTACATCTAAAATATGTTTTGTGAAATTCGTAAGTTTTGTTTTTAAACTACCTCTTTTATTCTTTTCCGACATCGTTTTTTTTTTTATCAGAATACGCAATATAACTTTTAGACTATTATATTAATTCATATACTCGTGCAATAAGAATAGGCAAACTATAAAGGAGTAAGTAAGAAAGGGGTGGAAAGACTCACTATTTGTGCGATTTTCTCCCGACTGGCTCGATACGGTCAATATCATCGATCCCTTCGTACGTTTAGACTGTTGCTGGCTGGACTTGACTCGCTGTGGACAGGAACTATTCTAATTGCTGCCTGCGCGCCCTTACGCTTGCATCTTCATGTTTTACTAATACTCACACCAAATATACCGTAACCATATTGTCACTCCGGAAGAAAAGTGACATAACTCAAAAAAATGGGTTTTTGACTTTTATGCATAAAACGCCTCAAAATAGAATAAAAATTTCTCTAGAAAAGTGTCATAATTGAAATACCTTAATTCTGCCACCAGTGGGCAGATGTGTCGTTTTTCCGCCGCCGCTAATTCGCTGTTGTCAGACATGAATACTGTCATACTCATAACTCATAACTCATAAGTTAAGTTGAGACGTGACTCTGGGCCGAGGCAAACGCAAGTTTTACGAGATAAGCGACGTAACTCTAAAAGTGTCTCCATTATTGTAACTGGTTTTGCAACAAAAGTGACACTTTGTGTATTGTGACGTTTTTCTCGTGTCAACTGAACCGATCCATGTGAAATTTTAAGAACTAAAACGACTTAACTGCAAAAGTGACTTTTTTCGTGTTGTCATTTTTCACGCGAAGTGACATTTTTGGTGTTGTGACAATTTTCCCGTGAAGGTGAGTAGAAAAGCAGGTGCATAATATTGATATGTATTGTGTAGTTATATCATTTTTCGTGATTTAGTATTGGATAATTTATTCACTATTTATTTTTTTTTCTAGTTATGCCAGAGTTTATTTTAAAATATCGTGGAATGTTTTTGAATTTAGTATTAGCTTTTTAGTTAAATAAGTCACTAAAATTATAATTTATGTTTTAATACCATTTTTAATTTTGCTTGTTAGGTCGACAGGATGTCAGGTAGAACAGCGATGATTTTAAAACTAGCAAAAAACTGTGTATCGGATCAGACCCAAAACAGTGAGCAAACCCAGGATTTGACTTCTAATGCTGTTATGGAAAATAAGAAAGAATCTTCAAACATAGCAAACCAGGAATCGTTAATTCCAGCAAAAGACCTACAACCAGCTACTGAAAAGCCTATAGAAGATGAACATGGTACAGGTAGCAGCGAAGCTTCGCTAGGTAATGTATTTTAAACTTTTTGTTAACAACAAACGAGTTATTGTTACTTTGTTTACAGCTTGTGAAAATAACGAAAACCAACAAAACACCACGTCCAATAATGAGATGCTAAGTAGTTCGTCAAGTTCGTCCAGTTCATCCTCGTCATCTGGGTCATCTCATACCTCTAAATCTTTTACTGATGATTCCGATGATAGCGTGGCCGATCCCAACTATATCTCAGATAGTTTCTCGAGCTCTGGTAAAGAAGTAACTACCGTAAAGTTCAAAAGTCTCGCTAAAAACACGGACGGCCGAACGACTAAAAGAAAAGTAAGCGATCCATGCGTTAATAGGAAACAAGGAAAAAAACGTGTACCAAAACCAGAGGAAAGTCGGAAAAACTTAGCAAAACGTTCCAGAAATTGTGGTGAACCTTATACATCTTCATCCTTGTCCAAAAAAATGTTTGAAAAAAGAGAACTATTACCGCCTTGCTCTAATAAATGCAGATTAAAATGTCCTAAAAAAATAACAGAAGAACAGCGAAGTGTGATATTTAAAGAGTATTGGGCTTTAGGCGATCTACAATGGCAACGCGATTACTTGCTCTCGAACATATCGGAGATTCAGCCGAAGTACAGATATATTAGGGAGAACAGAACTCGCAATCGTATTAATAACAATGCCTTCTACTTTATGATAAATCTTCAGAAAATTCAAGTTTGTAAAACATTTTTGAAGGCCACTTTATCTATTAATGATATACCTATAAGAACGATTCTACAGAAACGATCACAATTTGCCGGAAATATTATATCTTCTGACTTTAGAGGCAAACATGGAAAACATTTCAAAATTGATGAAAAAATTAATGATGGTGTAAGGGCACACATAAGTTCAATCCCTCGAGTACCGAGCCATTATTGCCGTGCTGGATCATCAAGAGAATACATAGAAGGTGGCAAATCTCTAGCCGATATTCACAGAGATTATGAACAAGAGTGTAAAGATGCTAATGAGCCAACTGCACATTACATGATGTATTCCAGAATTTTTAATCAAGAATTTAACATTTCCTTCTTCATACCGAAGAAGGATCAATGTGAAGTATGCATTGGATACTCAAATTCAAATCATGAAGAAAAACCCGATTTAGAAGCCAAGTATCAAAGTCACCTTAATGAGGCAAAACTGGCCCGGAGGGAAAAAGAACATGACAAGACTACAGAGAATACATTTGTGGCAGTGTTTGATCTACAGGCTGTGCTCCCCTGTCCATCAGGTCAAGCTGCATCGTTTTATTATGTTTCGAAGTTGAATGTTTTTAATCTCACTGTATTTGACTTAAAAACAAATGAAGTTCAGTGTTTTGTATGGAATGAAGTTGAAGCTCAACGAGGATCAAATGAGATTGGATCGTGTATAATGCGCTACCTTGATAATATAGAATTTGGATTAAGTGTCAACAGCGAAATTTCCCACGAAGGTAGATATGATATTTTTTCAGACAACTGTGCTGGCCAGCAGAAAAACAAATTTATGATGGCAATGTACATGTATGGACTATCAAAATACATTCATATCCGAAGTATAACACACAAATTTTTAGAAACGGGCAATAGTCAAAACGAAGGTGACAATGCCCACTCTGTAATTGAACGACAGATTAGAAGAGCCAAGAAATCTGGGCCGATTTATACACCGGAGCAGTATATTTCGCTTATAAGATGTGCTAAAAAAACCGGTACCCCTTATAAAGTCACTGAACTCAGCTACGATGACATTTTTGATTTAAAATCTTTAGCAGCCGACATTGGATGGAATAGTGTACTCAAAAATGAAAAGGGTGAACAGTTTAAAATTAGAGAGGTTAAGGTTTTAAAAGTAGATAAGGAAAACGTTGGAAAAGTTTTCTACAAAACCAGCTATGAACAAAATGAGTTTCAAGAACTTAATGTCATGAAAAAAAAAGAAACGAGAAATTCTGCAAACACATTAGATCCGATCGTTTTAAAAAAAGCTTACAAAAAGAGAGTAGGCCTTTCAGAAAAAAAGAAGAATTCTCTACTCCCACTTTTTAAAAAGAAGGTCATACCAATGTCCTATTTTCCCTTTTACAATAGCCTGTAGCGCTGTTTTGCTCTGTTTTAGTTCAATAAAATAGCAGTTTGTTTCTGTTTTCTTACCTTATTAAACAGTATTTATATCAAAATATATGAGTTTTTATTTTCAAGAAAAGTGACACATTTGTTAAAAAAATTGCCAAAAAGGACACATATTTCAAGCACTACCTTTTTAAACTAGTAAGTTTACTTATTAAATTCCCCATGTTAAAACAAAAATAGTTATATTTTCATACAACTTGCTCAGTGATACTCTTAAAATACACAATATTTTAAATCGATATTTCTACAAAACCTTGATTTTTGAATTATGTCACTTTTCTTCCGGGGTGACGATATACACTCTGCTAGCAAAATATGTATGTGATTTGACTTCTGTTCTGTGTATTGTATATGCAACTCGCTTTTACTCAAATAAAACGCTTATATTTTTATTATTTCTCTGCCGCCACTTCAGGCACATACATCAATTGTCGCCATCTTTTCTACTCTCTTTTTTTGGTAGTGGGGGCAGAGCTTGTCACTTTATTGAACTAATGCGCTCATCGAAACGTACATAATAAACAATAATAACAAACATGAAATATATTAATACAAGATTATGTAAACTTCCCAACATACCGGTTTATCTTGTTTCGCTCGTTAATTTATTTTCTATTGATTATGCACATATTTTTTTGTATACAAGTTATACTTGCTTTTGCAGTTTGATAATGACATTGTATGTCGAAACCGCGGTCACGATTATATGTGAATAAAGTGGTTTTATTATTTTCAAAATGAATTACCACAAAGTTACGGCTACCAGTATTAATTTTCTTAAGTTATACTTATTTTACTTATATATATCATAGGTGCAAATTACCTGTAATTATGTCTTACTATTCATGTTGCTATGTAACTGACTAGCCAATAAGTTAATAATAACAATTATTCATACTGATGGCGACTTAAGATATTTAGGTGTCGGCATTCACCTTCACCTTCAAATTCATTACGAGAAGCAAAACAACGAAAATTGTTGAAATAAATGTAAGGCATAAGTCTTTTTAAATAGGCATCAGCTATGTACTGGTAAATACGGGGATGTATTTTAATGTTAATTATTAGGTTTTATTTTATTTATTAAGTTATTTTTATTTCTATTAATTATCTAACTATTTATTTTTAGTTTAAGAATCCTTTCTATATCATCACTTAAATGACATAATTATTCTACACATAATTCGTTAGTGAATGTAGAAAAGGCTATGTCTACTTAATGGTACTTCTAAATAACTTGTATTGTGCTTATTAATATATTTATATAAGTATACAAGAAACGAAATGCATTTACATGTACTTTGCGATGTTAATAATTTTATATTAGTGAAAAATACAGTAATAAAGTTAATATATGTAAATGTACTTATTTAATACAAAAAAAATTAAGCTAATGTTTTTTATTATTTTACGAAGTGTTCTTTTCTGAATGTTAGCCACCGTACCATGTTAAATTTTAGTGAGCAACAGAAAATCGAAGATATATAAATTTAGACGATTGTGCAGAAATCGCCCAAAAATTTCGTCAACCAAATTGGCCGAAAGTGTTCGGATTATACACAAACGTCAATGCTTTATTTGGTATTTACCATTCAGTAAGTCAGATACTTTGTCATATATTTTGTTCTTATAGAAAACTACGATAAATGAAATGTGTTCTATCTTAGATATTTATCTGGTATTTTATGAAAATTAATCTGATATGATATCTATTCCCCTAGAACTAGATACTACATACATATTTCATAATGTCTGCAATATGAACAAAAAATTATAAATAATTAGGATTGAATAAACTTTTATTGTTTGAACATTAATCATAATCATAAAATAATAATTAGAGAAATTAAGAATCATCTATTTAATAACTATTTATTCAAAATGAACTACAATTGTTTTGCTACATTGTAGCATTATAACTATTTTTTTCCTAGATTAATAAACTAATAAAAAAAGAGCAGAATTGTAAAGTCACAAAAATAAAATAATAAATATACCACTATCAATAAGAAGCGAATTAAAAAAACTTAATAGCATTTAATAAATAAAGGGCTATTGACATACGAGACAGAAAAACTGTATATTTTGTATCAGAAAGAGAGTCCTGTAATTCAGAAACACCAATTCAGTGAAAATCGGTAGTTATGTTGAGCTTTTCGTTTGGGGTATTAAAGTTTACTAAGGCGGGAAAGCCGACTCTGAAAATCGGGCCATTTTTGTATTTTAACATATTATTTCGTAATTATTCCAAGAATAAATCTTGAGTAATATAACCATACATCTTTTCAAGGGGTCTATCAAAATATGCCACCATCGGCATCATCTAATTTTGACATAATCGTAACCCCTATTGTCCTCGATACATAATGAAATACTAGCTAATTTTCTCGTGTGTAGTTATATTCTCTCTGCAAAATATCCACTTAAATTCATCTGAAATATGGAAATGGAGCAACACAGAAACAATATGAGCAGAACCTCTGAAGAGTCTTTGATTAAAACATAATAGACGTAAAATATGTTGCACTGTTGTAAGGAGCTCAAGAATGTATCAGATAGTTTAGAACCACCTAGTTAAGTCATGCCTTAAAAAATGATTCCTTTCAGAATATTTGATTCATAATATTAGCGCGTGATCCATAGGAATATGATATTTAGAAAAACTTGAGAAGAACTTGAATCATTTATCAGTCTCATTTACTTAGTATTTTCGTGTAATATAGTGTACATAAGTATTTTAAATAAAGTTGACTTGATATATAGGGTATAACAGAACTCGCGGCCCAGAGAAAACTGGCAAATGTCGATGACAATCTGGATCCCAAAAATACAAACAAAGAATATATTAATTGCTTGCATAACAGAGCTGTGAGACGTTTAAGGTCCACCTATTCCAGAAAGAGCACTCCAGATTTTAATGTGAATAAAATCGGTTTATAAGTTGATCTATCACACTGTTAGAACTACATGCCTGCCAAATATTTTCAAAATAGTATATTATTTTGCGAGGTAAATGTGAATGTAAACATTGCTGTTTACAAATTACAACGCAAATCAACAACGAAATTTATTTGAAAAATTTTGTCTACGTTGACACTTGAACCCAAGTCTGCGGTTTGAGGGACCGTCGCTCTAGCCAACTAAGCTACGATAGACCTTGGTTCAAGTTTATTAGAAACGCCTTATAAGGCGATGATGTTAATTCAGAGTTGCTGAAAGTGAAGCATCCGGACGTATATCTTGTTGAAAAAATTATGCGACGAGAGAAGGGTAAAGTTCTCGTAAAGTGGCTTGGAATGCCTTCATCACACAACTCTTGGATTTCTAAGGATAATGTGTTGTAGAGGTTTAGCTGTTCATATAATTTAAAATAAAAAGTACTAAATAAGTTTGAAATGGTTTTTATTTTATAAATAATTAATACAAATAGGTAGAATTAACAATTGGATTAAACAACTTACAATTATTTGTAAGACACATTTCCAAAAGATGCATATAATTTATATCATTGCTAAAATACATTAATGACTAGTACATTTACAAAAAATAATTAGATATCTACGTCAGGGCATTTAGTGCTAAAAGAATATTTTGTAAGTTTTCTTCCCGTGTAATACCTTCTATTTTATAATGACCCCATGCCAAAGTATTGTTTTTATCAGGGAGAATATATCGTTTATCATCTTTAGATGAGAGAGCAACTTTATTCGTCAATTCCGTATATATTGTGTGTAATTCAGAACGAAATATGTACATTTTCCTCATTATATTTCCATCATCTTCCACCACATTTTTATAATCAGTTACTGATAAATTTTTATCATTTTCCCCAACCTGGATTGTTGGGAGGGGTGAAGTGGGAGGTATTCCATGAATATTATCGACAGTAAAATTCGATGTATCAAACATATGTAAATGTTCTTTTATATCATTATATACATTATAATTTTGCACACTTATAATCAATGAATCTGTATCTGTATACAATAATGAAACGTCTGTATCATGCAAAGGTTTTAAGAAACCATAGGAAAAACTATACATTACCCTCTTAGCTAGTTCCAAAATTGTGATTCCCACATATATAGGTTTTACGTAATCTACACGTACCTTTCTTAATTTGATGGCTGTAAGAGAGTCACAAAAGATTTTACAAGATTTAAAATTTGGTTTTGCTATATACGCCTCAGCGCCAAGCCTTTTATGAATAGTTTCCCAATGTGAAACCAATATTATATTTACTCGATTTTCTACATTTTCCATCGTATTTCCAAATATACTATTCACCATTAATTTATAAAATTGTTTAAAAAGCTCGGTGGATTCATTTCGTTTTTTTTGTATTGAAATCAATATATTTCTTTAACCAAGTACTTTGTTTAAATCTAATTCCTCGACGTATTCCTCGTAATATCAAACCATTATTAAGACATTGTTTCAAAGTTAAGTAATGTATGGCGTAATTTGATTTATCGACAAGGTTTGGAATCAATTTCCCATATTTTGAATTAGGTGGAATAACATGTTCGGGGCAAAAAGGAAAGTCATTGTGCTGTTCGTGAAGATTTGCAGGATATTCTACATCTACTTCGAAAACATAACCATAATCTCCATCGCCTTCTAAGGCTTGTATATCCATCGTCGGTAGTTCTTCATTTGCTAACCATTGAAATCACTAACTGGTAAACTGAATGACATGGCATAACCATATAAATTCGTTGCATCTATATATAGAATATATTTTTTCGCTTCGGATGAATCAAAATCCGGTAAGAATTCGTTGTTAGCTTTTTCCATTCTTTTGCAATACATGCTCACACATCCACGGATACCGCTTTTAAAAAAGTGAAACATATCTGCATCTGTTAATAATTCCAAACTAATACCCGTCATACGCAGCATAGCATCCCAACTTAATCCTGTAGAAGTAAAATAATGTTCAAGATCTAATCTGTAATTGTGCAGGGAAATATTGTTTTACAATCGAATAAATTCCAAACACTTTGAGCTATGCAATAGTCTTCATAACTTATGTCACTATCTGATAGTATATCATAAAAGCACTCTTTGTTGGGTAATTCCGAGAATGAAAGAGTTTCATAAGAGGTAACATAGTTATATGGGAATACACCCTTCTGTCGGATTAATTCAAATTTTTCACGCATATAATATCTTCGAATTTCCTCACATTGTTCACTGTCTAAATAAGATGATAATTTCGTCAAAGTGGAATTCATAAATCGAAGTGAGTCTATAAATCTCAACTTGTAGAACACGTTTCTTTTCTTATCATTATAATCTATTATATCTCCCACGTGAACTTTTTTGGAAAATGAAATATATTTCTCTTTATATTGTGCAATAACATCTACGTCCACCTTTTCCAGTGCCAGAACTTTTACAAACAAATGTGTATCATAATTTGATAAATTATGAAAGATAATAGGTATATATCGGGGCTCTTTCTAATTTATATTACATACCATATGTGCAGCACCCCGATACAATGCAGTCATATGATCATGGTCACGAACTTTTTCTTCATGGACTGTTATTGCTTTTTCACAAATATGACACACAGTCTCTTGCTCATATTTATCACGCTCTTCATCAGTTAAAGGTTTCATTTCTACCTCTTTACTTAAATAATTTTTATGTAAAAAAGTAACATCAGTTTCTAGCTCTCTAATAAAAGATGTGGCTGCATTTTGTCCACGATATGAACGCAATTTACTAAGATTATCATCAGAACTTCATTTCACATAATAGGCAAAAGAATATGGTTCATGTTCGAAACATTTCACAGTAAATTGTTTGGAAGGCTCCGGTTCTGACGTATCAATAGGTATTGCTTCGAAATCAGCATAAACCACAAAAGGAACTCTTAATTGTCTTTCAAATTTATAAGATTTAAATAAATATTCTGGTAGTTCCTCTCCGTACTTATTGATTTTTAATTCTGTGCCGGGAAACACTGCTTTCACCTGCTTACAATCTTCATTTTCATGTCTTCGTAATTTATCTTCGCATGTGAAGAAAATTAAACACCCTTCACATATGATTTTGATGTCCTGGTAAAGATATCTGTGACGAAACTAGTCGCGACAAATTCTTTATCCAACAGTAATGTGAATTTACATTTTCTGAGGTAACAAGTAATAAATTAATATGAGCTATTCTTCTCCGCTTCGTAAAATGTAGTGGGCCCACTACTTCTTGAGCTCTCACATTATTCTGAAAACATTCTTCTATACTATATACATTAATAGATATATTATTTTGCTCTTCAAACTTATGGATATCTTTTAAATTTACAGGGAAATGTATATCAGTAAAATCTGCAACTGTACTATAATGTGGATACGATGAAACTCTTTGCGGGAGTCCTACTGGTTCCCTTAAAGCAGAAGTAACGGCCCAAGCGAAACATTTGTTGTCAGAATTTTGAACATTTATTATAGCCTTCTTTTTCTTTATTGATGGTGGTAAATCCATGTAAGTGGAACCTCTCAATGGATTAACCTTATTCATATTTATTTCCAAATATAGAACGTTGCTCAATGTCCACCCTGGAATATAATAAAAATAGTAATTTATAACACTGTGAGGAATTAACAATAATCTTATTTTACCTGAATCGCGCTCCTGAAATTCACTCATTTTATTGGCAATTTAAGATCTGGTTTTACTTCAAAATATATATATTTAAAACAACCCTACATGTTTCGGCAAATAATGCCTTTATCAAGGAATATAAAATATAAATTATTATAATTATTTATATTTTATATTCCTTGATAAAGGCATCATTTTTCGAAACATGTAGGGTTGTTTTAAATATATATATTTTGAAGTAAAATAAGACTTTAAATCGCAAACAAATTCAATTTACCATAACATACAAAGGTCACGAAATAATTTTCCATATATATACATATACGGTAAATTCAATTTGTTGGCGATTTAAGATCTGGTTTTACTTCAAAATGTATATATTTAAAACAATACTACATGTTTCGCCAAATTATGCCTTTTTCAAGGCATTTGCCGAAACATGATAGGATTGGTAGGATTGTTTTAAATATGTACATTTTGAAGTAAAACCAGACCTTAAATCGCCAACAAATTGAATTTACCGTAACATACAAAGGTCACGAAACAATTATCTTTATGTATATATATATAAATATATATATATATATATATATATATATATATATATATATATATAAATTGAGGCATTGCAAGAAGGGCTCTTTCTCTAAAAAGAAATACAAAGAATACATGTAACTGTAATGTTTATATTTACTATGTAATTTAATACCAAGAAGGGGAAAGATTGATTCAAAGTATAAATACTTTATATTGACGACAAATTTGCCTTGAAATAATTAACTTATTTTTCTATTTTTTATTGTGATATTTATATTCATTTCTATTTCAAATTAATATATATAACGCGATTTTATTCAAACAAATTTAACGTATTTATATTTAAATGTATTTGAACAATTAAGCCCCGCCCACAATTTTAACGGTGCAATAACCCGCAAAGAAACAGATGTTGACAGAGTGATTGTAAACACATCAACATATGTTACCTAACTAAAGTTATTTTATAAATCAAAATGTAATTTTTTTAACTGTTTTACACTGTAAAAATGTTTAATTTAATAATATTCAAAAAGATAATGCAAGTAAATAATGGAGCGATTTGCGGCAAGTTATGCAATTAAAAACAAATGAAAAGATTGGCGTCGGTAATTAGTAGTTGCAACGAGAGGTCACGCTTTTTTGTGCTCCGGCTTAATTAAAATAAATTGGCGAAAATATTAAGGGCTCGAGATTTTTAAGTCTACCAAACGTTTCACCTACCTACGAACTACCTGTAGACCAAATTTAACATCTTCCGACCAAACAGTTCAAGAGTTAAGAATTTTTATAGTTTTCGATACGAAAACTACCCGCCTAAAATTTCATCGTACATCAAACACCATCGTGGACCGCTCGAGATCGGCCATCCGTTCAAGCCGCCGTCGGACTTGGAGATTTGGAAAAGTTCACATCATCCCGAGGGATAGTAGCAGAAATATTCTCCAGTTTCCCGCTGTGAAGACTTCTCCAGAACACAGGCGCAGGAATCAACAGAGGTTATATCCGAAGATTCAGGTTTTTGCTATTTTTACAAATATTATACGCGCCATTTTTAACTTGCTTATGAATACTTCTAGAACTTTTTTTGTTTATTCTATAAATAATTATTTGCATTTCTTTCACCGATATTCAACCACTGTAATTTTTATTCAACATTATTTAAAACTTAGTATTCACTATTTCTAATATTAAACTTGATTCGATTTCACTTTTATAAAATATTTTAATAAAGCAACAATTATTTGCACTTGTCTTACACCATATTGCATTTGTACTGTAAGAATACCAACTGCTAAGTGTGTCTCCCTTATGATATATGTGTGTCACGAAACTGTTTATTTAAATTCTGAAATTTTTCAAGATGTTTTCTTATTAATAAAGTTAATTGTCAATATTTTAATTTGGTTTTTTTGTTGTAAACTACTTGAGATATTGTTCCATTTCCAATTAAATAAGCTACGTAAATAAATTCAAAGTGGAGAGAAGTGAACCTACCTTAACCCTGAGAGAGAAATAAGCTAGCCGATAAAAAACAGATAAGTATTGAATAAGCCCGATTTAAGTAAAATTTTATATACAATCTACTTCACAGAAATATAACTTTTGTCATCCCAACTTTTGGGGAAATATAATTCGTATGTCAATATCAATATCCATATTATATTAAATCAATTATTCACATTTTACATTTTTATATATTAACGTCATTGACATATTACATTTTGAGCCCAACTTTTGGGGCATTTTATATATATCCATTCATTTTAATTTACCATATACTAAGTAACGTAACATTTGCCAGCCCAACGTGAGGCATCAAAACGTAACAATATATATATATATATATATATATATATATATATATATATATATATATATATATATATAAAGCAATGTTTACATCCCCACTTACTCTGCAATTACATACATTCTAACTTGATATTTGTAAATATTTCATATAAAAGCCGAAAAATTCCAATAATTTATCAATTGCTATAAATATATATATATATATATATATATATATATATATATATATATATATATATAGTAAATTAAATCAGTTGGCGATTAAAGGTCTGTTTTACTTCAAAGTACATATATTTAAGAAATACCCTACATTGCCGAAATGACAGAATACATTCTGTATTCTGTCATTTATATTTTTTATATCCTTGATAAAGGCATCATTGCCGAAACATGTAGGGTTTTTTTTTAAATATATGTACTTTGAAGTAAAACAGACCTTTAATCGCCAACTGATTTAATTTACCATATCATACCAAGGTCACGAAAATATTATATATATATATATATATATATATATATATATATATATCTATAAAATTTTGCCACATCTGGTTTTTGTATCCCTTATCGCTTCACAAGTCTTTCTTCGAAGTTATGCGTTGTCGTTCTAACTTTGTCTAATGGATTGACATTTGAACCATTACATGTTAAATTCTATTTTTTTAAATTTTTATAAAATGTTTCGCACTTTTTGCAAAAGTTTTATTTTAGTCAAATGTAAATATAACTAAAATATGATTGCTAATTGATATTTTCATTCTATAAGATCACTTATGAATTAAATTGCTAATGTAAGTACATTTTTATATTTTACTTTGCATATATGTAATATTAATTTTCTTGATATTTATTTCACCTATGACAGGCAAGGTAATATTTATACAAATTGGTACAACATACCCACAGTTTCTTTTCGATGTATGAATTACCACTAAAATGCACCTACGGTATACAATAAAGTAACTATAAGTAATCTGACTGATAGAGCAGTAAAACTGCCACACACTCAATATAGGAAAGATAACATCAAGAAAATTAAAACTATCTTAACAGATAATAACTATCCATCACAACTTATAAAAAGCAAACAATTAAAACAAGAATCCACCAAATATACACTCTACACCAATAACAATTTAAACAATGAAACAACATACATAACGATTCCATATGTTTCACAATTACCAGAAAAAATTAAATATACTTAAAAAGAAATGATATAGCTAGAATATATAAACTTGCAATACTAATAAACATCTATTTTCAAAACTAAAATCTAAATTAGAAAAAAATCCAGGAACACATGTCATCCATAAAATACTATGTCTCGATTGCGATAGTTTTACATCTGCCAAACTAAACAATATTTATACAAAAGAATAGAAGCCCACAAATACTCTAAAATAGACAAAAATGTATCATTTACACACAAATTACCACACGATCACCATTTCGATTTCAAAAACAGACAGATAATCGATAGAGAACAACACACAATGACACGGAAAATTAAAGAAAGGATTAATATTGAGCAAGAAAAAAATTCAATTAACAACAGAAGTGATATAAAAAATTTAAGCATTATATTTTATAACCTAATTAATAATGTAGCGATCTCCAATTTACCATCATAAATATATTTTGTTATTACATAAATTTATATTATATGTTATTTAAATATCTATACCCTGGCTTATCTTGCTGGCAGTTCCGTTGTTAGATCCCTCAGTAGGCTGTCCGAGTAGGCTTTCGTGGTTTTCCTTCTCGTTCAAAGCAAATGTCATCAGCTTAACATCTTTAGTCGCTCCACGGGCGCAGACATAATAATAATTCACGGCTTATTAATCCCCCGTAATTGACGTCTAGCTGTTGAGAGTGCAGATGTATGAATTATTATTATTAAATTTGAATGTATCTTTGATTATTTTGGTTTTATTGATGACGACTACAGATTTCTGAATATGTCATTGATATACTGTCATTTATATTTTTAATTTCTTTGACAAAAGCACTATATGCCGAAACATGTAAGATTATTTTAAATATATACATATTAAAGTAAAACAGACCTTAAATCGCCGACTAATTGAATCTACTATAACATACAAAGGTCAAGAAATAATTATCTCTATATATATATATATATATATATATATATATTTCGTGTTAATAACAATTAAATTTCTTATTTATTTTATTGGCCGTGTCTTAATATTAAAATAATAGACTTTTTTATTGGTTTAGCGACCTTTAATGAATTTCAATGTTTTTCTCTACGACGTTTCGACTCTTTTTATTATTGAGTCTTTTTCAAGTGACTAGAAACAAAAAATTAAAATAACGAAAGGTAAGAAAATATGTTTACATTTGTATGAATGAATTAAAAATTAATGTTAAAATAATAATAAAGTAAGGAATATTAAATGATTACATTTGTACGAATGAATTAAAAATTAAAATTAAAATAATAATAAAGTAAGGAAAATTAAAATGATATAAAACTCACCGATTTATTCCGTTTCAAAACACATGTGTACATTGGTCGGGCTTTCTAGGGTCGACCGCGTTCCTCAGAATATTTTGTGTGACTAAATATCTTTGTTTGACAAATGAAATTACCTATTTCGTTTTAAAATTAGCATGGTTAGGCCATGTGTTAGGGAAACATAGTGTATGTATTTACAATGGGAAACAATAAAAAAAATTTGGTGTGTGTGGGTGGGGTTGGTTGTTTAATGAGTGGATAATAGAGTTTAGAAAGTCCATCAATCTCGGTACGGTCGTTGATTGTTCTGCTGTTTTTGAAAATATGGATAATTTCTAAGACCTCCCTAGCTTTTGTATTTTTTTGCTTTGTTATTATTTTGGTATTTTCAAAATCAAAATTATGTTTTAGTGTCATCTGGTATTTTTTTAAAGCAGCCTGATTTTTTGCGTATTTGTGACCTTTTAATCTTTCCTGTAGTAACTGTTTTGTTTGCCTATACTTTGTTTGCCTATACTTTGTCACAGTCTTTGCAGAGTATGTTGTATATTGTATGTGATTGTTTTAGTATAGGTGTTGAGTCTTTTAGTTTGGTGTGTAGGAATTTTAGGTTTTTTCCGCTTTGATGTGCTATTTTAAAATTAAATGGTTTAAATATATTGTTTAGTTTTTCGGATAATCCACATATATAGGGTGTAGGGATATATGTTAATTCATTGGTTGTTTTATTTTTGTTTTGGCACTTAGTTTCGTTATATATTTTATTAAGTCTCTGTTTTACAATTTTTTGTATAAATTGTGGTCGATAATTGTTTTCTGTTAAAATTGTTTTTACTTTATTCAGCACTGTTGGTCTGAAAACTGGATTGGTGAGATTTAAAGCCCTGTCTACTAACGCTATTACTACTTTTTTTTTTGTGGGATAGGGGTTGGTTTGAATAAAAGTTTACGTATCTGCCGGATGTGATTGGTTTGGTGTACCATTTTGTACCATTTGAAATTCATTAAAGGTCGCTAAACCAATAAAAAAGTCTATTATTTTAATATATATATATATATAAAATTAAATACACTTTAAAAAAATATGATATAGCTACAACATATAAATTTAGTAATACTAATAAACATTTATTTTCAAAACTTAAACCTAAAATAGAAAAAAATCGAGAAACACATGTCATCTATAAAATACCATGTCACGATTGCGATAGTTACTACATAGGCCAAACTGAAAAATATTTATACAAAAGAATACAAGCTCACAAATACTCTAAAACAGACTAAACAGTTTTATCTACACACAAACTGCAACGCGATCACCATTTAGATTTTGACAAGCCACAGATAATTGATAAAGAACAACACACAATGAAAAGGGAAATTAAAGAAATGATTAGTATTAAACAAGAAAAAAATTCAATTAACAACAGAATTGATATAAGAAACTTAAGCAGAATATACTATAACTTAATTATGTAACGATCTGCAATTTACCATCATAATATATGTTGCTGTTATATAATTATACAGGCTGATTAATTTTCGGCCCTCACCATGGGGATCTCTCTTATTATTGGAGATAGAGTATAGGTTTAAATTTGGCAAAGTTATTAAATTTTGTATTTGTTATAAATCCGTAAAGAAAATAGACCTGCGACAAATAACCTTCGTTATTTAAAAAAAAACGCGAAAACCCCATTTTCTTCTTTTACCTGTAGCACCGACATTTGGCCCTGTAGAGAAAAAATAAAAACACATCCTTGTGGTCATTTCTGAACCTCTATCCAGTGGTGTACTCTAGATTTTTATACGACGTTTCGTTTCTTTCTGGCCATCATCAACTATCTAATTTCTTATAGGCGCCATATTGGTTTTAGGCATCTTCAGAAAGAGTTTTTTTTTCTGATTTCAACCATGTACCAAATGCTGACTAAAGTTTTTGACATTAGGTTTTATTTGAAAGAATAAATTATAAGATTAAATAAGGTAGCCATGGAATTTCAATCTGTCAAACATTTATTTATTTATTGTTCATTAATAATACAAAAATGTCATGCACTAACGAAGAGAAACGAGATATGATAAGTATTTTTTATTCTTCGAACCGAAATTCAACAGTAGCGAGTACAAGATATCTACAATTATATCCAGAACGACAACAGCCCCATCGTACCATTTTTCTAGATCTCGACAGAAATGTGGTCGAGAATGGATAGTTTACTAGGCCGCGTAATGGTCAAGACAACAGGAATTTAAATGAAAATCGACAAGATATTTTACAAATGGTAAATTAAAAGCGTGTTTTCAAATTTCATTTTAATCTTGTATTTTTATAGATAAATAATAATCCATCAATTTCTACACGTGATGTAGCGTCAGAATTAAATTTGTGCCAGTCCAGAGTTCTTTACATAAAAGTAGGTTTAAACAATACAGATCCATGTTAGTCACTCTTTACTGCCTGGAGATAATTTGAGAAGGCTAGAATATTGTAATTGGTTAATGGGAAGGATAGAAAATGACGAAAATTTTTTAAGCAAAATCATCTGGTCGGATGAAACAAAATTTACAAATTCTGGAATGTTCAACAGAAATACGGAGCACTATTGGGCAGTACAAAATCCCCGACAAAACAGGGCTAGAAGACCAAAACATCGTTTTGGAATAAACGTTTGAATGGGTATTTTGGCAAATCGTCTCTTAGGACCAGTTATGTATGAAGAACATTTAAATGGAGAAGGATATTTAAACATTTTACGTACATACGTATCTGACTATCTTGACGACGATATCCCATTAAATCATTTACAATATTTATGATGGCAACAAGATGGCGCACCAGCACACAATGCAGCTGTTGTTAGAAATTTCTTAAATGAAGAGCTTGCAAACCGTTGGATTGTAAATAGGGGAGTTGTTGAATGGCCTGCGAGATCACCTGATTTAAGTCCGGTAGATTTTTTTTATGGGGATATGTTAAAAAAAATATTTATAAATTAGATGCGCCACAAAACATTGAAGAATTACGAGACAGAGTTCAGAATGCCTTCGATGCAGTTCCTAGAAGAACTATACAAAGGGCAGTACAAAATGCCAGAAGGCGTGCCCAATTGTGCATTACCGAAGATGGCCAGATAATTGAACATTTACTGTAATTGTTTATTGTTTACTTTTCTATGTATTTTTATTAATGTTTTTGTTATCTTGTACTCGCTACTGTTGAATTTCGTTTCGAAGAATAAAAAATACTTATCATATCTCGTTTCTCTTCGTTAGTGTATGACATTTTTGTATTATTAATGAACAATAAATGAAATGTTTGACAGATTGAAATTCTAAAGTCTACCTTATTTAATCTTATAATTTATTCTTTAAAATATAACCTAATGTCAAAAACTATAGTCAGCATGTGGTACATGGTTGAAATCAGAAAAAAAAGTCTTTCTCTGAAGATGTCTAAATCCAATATGGCGCCTATAAGAAATTAGAGAGTTGATGATGGCCAGAAAGAAACGAAACGTCATATAAAAATTTAGAGTACACCATTGAATAGAGGTTTAGAAATGGCCACAAGGATCTGTTTTTATTTTTTCTCTACAAGGCCAAATGTCGGTGCTACAGGTAAAAGAAGAAAATGGGGTTTTCGCGTTTTTTTTTTAAATAAAGAAGGTCATTTGTCACAGGTCTATTTTCTTTACGGATTTATAACAAACAAAAATTTAACAACTTTGCCAAATTTAAACCTATACTCTATCTCCAATAATAAGAGGGATCCCCATGGTGAGGGCCGAAAATGAATCAGCCTGGATATCTTATGTTATTTAAATATCTATACATTTGCTTATCATGCTGACAGCTCCGTGTTTTGATCCCTGTCTGGCTGTCCGAGTAGGTTTTCGTGGTTTTCCTTCTCGTTTAAGGCGAATGCCGACAGCTCAACATCTTAAATCGCTCCACCGGCGCATACATAATAGTAACTCATGTCTTGCGTTTCCCTCTTTTTGTTGTCTATCTATTTTAGAATACTAAGGCATGATTTATTATTATTAAATTGGAATGTATCTTTGAATAATTTTGTCCATAGCAACTACAAATGTATAAGTATGACATTAATATACTGTCATTTATATTCCTAGAAAAAGGCATCGTTTGCCGGAACATGTAGGATTGTTTTAATATATACATTTTGAAGTAAAACCAGACCTTAAATCGCCTACAAATTGAATTTACTATATATATACATTCTAATTGGATATTTGTAAATATTTCATAGAAAAGCCGAAAAACTTCAATAATTTATCAATTGTTATCAATTGTTAAAAACCATTAAAAAAATTTTTTTTTCAGCAAACACATTAAAAAACACGCAGCAAAGAAACTACTTGTCTTGATGTAAATTACATTTTAACAACTTAAGTGTTAACCGTGTCAACACTTAAGTTGTTAAAATGTAATTTACATCAAGACAAGTAGTTTCTTTGCTGCGTGTTTTTTAATGTGTTTGCTGAAAAAAGAATTTTTTAAATGGTTTTTAATATGTAATAACAATAAGCTTTTAAAGCTTTTAAAGACACAATTTTTAATTAATATGACGTTTTGTTTGTATTACGTGGATTTCTTGTGCTCCACCGGTTTGTGTTTTTTTGAAAATGTATATATCTCTCACAACAACTAGTCCGCTTTTTGACCTCTGATGAAGCTCTAAATCTACAGAGCGAAATATAAGGTATAAAATAAAGGACTCTAATTGACTAATTAAAGGTTTTTATTGCCGGATTCCCCAACAATTTTTATTTTATATATATATATATATATATATATATATATATATATAAATTGGCCTTGCCTCGTTGGGTCGGGGATCGGGCCGTCGAAGTACTGCACGGAAAAGTAAAGAAGTTGCCGGGAAAGGGTTGGCGGCCCTACGCAACGGCTGGTTATTCGATCTCTCTACATTTACGCGACCGGTCACTAAACACACGCACGAGCGCACCAACATACAAAACCCTACAGTTACGCGCTCTTATAAATACAACGCTACAAAAATACAAAACCACACCCCAGAGAGAGACGCAAGCTGCCAGCAGCAATTAACACACACATTCATACCCAGAAAGAGACACAAGCTGCTAGCAGCGAACAACACATATGTTCACACCTTGCTATCTACTTTTTGGAATACTTAGGCATGTTTTATTATTATTATTGGAATGTATCTTTGAATAATTTAAACCATAGCAACTCAATTATTTGACATTTATATTCTGTCATTTATATTTTTTATATCCTTGACAAAGGCATCATTGCCTAAACATGTAGGGTTGTTTTAAATATATATACTTTGAAGTAATAAACCAGACCTTTAATCGCCGACTTATTAAGTTTACCATATCATACCAAGGTCACGAAAATATTATATATGTATATATATATATATATATAAGGTAAACTTAATAAGTCGGCGATTAAAAGTCTGGTTCATTACTTCAAAGTATATATATTTAAAACAACCCTACATGTTTCGGCAATATGCCTTTGTCAATGAAATACAAAATATAAATGCATTTATATTTTGTATTCCCTTGACAAAGGCATATTGCCGAAACATGTAGGGTTGTTTTAAATATATATAATTTGAAGTAATGAACCAGACCTTTAATCGCCGACTTATTAAATTTACCTTAGCATACCAAGGTCACGAAAATATTATATTTATATATATATGTATATATATATATATATATATATATATAAAATTTTGCCACATCTGGTTTTTGTATCCCTTATCGCTTCACAAGTCTTTCTTCGAAGTTATGCGTTGTCGTTCTAACTTTGCCTAATTTGAACCATTACGTGTTAAATTCTATTTTTTTTATTTTTATAAAATGTTTCGCACTTTTTGCATATATGTATATATATATATATATATATAACATATATATATATATATATATATATATATATATATATATATATATACATATATATATATATATATAATTTCACTGTTAATGAAACAGAATTTGTGAATCTATTTTCAAATAAAACTATTTATTGCTAGGTAAGGTTTCGCTACTGTATTTGCTTCTTCATCAGACCTAATAAAATATTTAGAGATTAGCCCTAGAAAGTAAAATATGAAAATGTACTTACATTAGCAATTTAATTCATAAGTGATCTTATAGAATGAAAATATCAATTAGCAATCATATTTTAGTTGTATTTACATTTGACTAAAATAAAACTATTGCAAAAAGTGCGAAGCATTTTATAAAAATTTAAAAAAAAAACAAAATTTAACATGTAATGATTCAAATGTCAGTCCATTAGACAACGTTAGAACGACAACGCATAACTCCGAAGAAAGAATTGTGAAGCGATAAGGGATACAAAAACCAGATGTGGCAAAAGTTTATATATGTATATATATATATATATATATATATATATATATATATATATTGTTGTGAGGCATACTGTACTCAAATAACAGCTCCTATAATGGAAAAAGCAGTCATGCACCAGTAATATACATATATAATACCTTAAATATAATAGCTAAATTTGATGGACGTAATTATGTGAAATTAGTGTCAAGATGAGAATGAATTAATATGACGTTAACTTTATAATAAATTATTTACTTATTTTCTTTCTTAACTTATCTTTTTATATTTTTACATTTCAAATTCAAAATTCAAATCTTTCGCGACAAATTACAGACAGCTACTTTATTCACATTAAGAACGATGCTACTTAGCCACGCCCACCAATTTTAATATACCATTGTCCCGCGAATGCGATTTTTAGGATGTAAACAACTACCTAACCTATGTTTAGAATAAAATTTAATATAATTGTTAATTATTCCGCTAATTTTAAAAACCTATTAATACTGAAATATTGTATAAATTTTTATTTTTGCTGATTTAACAAAGATTAAAACGTCGAGGCTTTTTAGTGAAAATTAGAAAGGCTTTGGAAATAAAAGAAAGCTAGTGGCGTCCTCTCCGATAAAATACTTACATCAAATGGCCGTACTTCTGACTCAAGTAAAAGTTTTCTTTAAAATTATATATTAAAATCAGTTTAAAACTAGTAAATTCATATACATACGATACCTTAATATCAAGCTCAACTTTTGAGACATAATTTGGACCGGTATCACGTTAAATAATGGAATTATCGAGCAGAGCATCATTTCACAATTGGAACATCATCGGACCGATAACGTGAGCCATTGACCGATATCGACGCATATACTTCGACAAGGCGCTACCGTACGTATATCCAGCTCTATTACGACGTTCCTGACCAGATACCAGATCCTCACATACAGAGAAAATAAAACCAGGTTCCTTTCAACATCCAATATTTCCTAGAATTTCATTTAAAAGTCAACATTTATTTATTATCAAACACTAAATTTAAACATTGTTTACATCTGAATATAAACGTAAATTTATACATTTCAAAACATATATTTAAATATCACATTCATTCTTACAGTATCCTTATAAAAGGAACATATAACTTACCTTTTGTGTGTTAATTTTAAGCAACATTCGATATTCATTTGCACAACTTGTAATGTAAGCAACCATTTTTATATATTAAGTAACACATGTTTTTTAACACGTTTTTTTTTGTATCATTTAGTGTAGAATTCACGTAATATTACAGTTGCCTTATTTTTATCTTTATTTTTATTTCAAACTTGTTACAGATTACTATTTTTTTTTTCGTTAATAAATTTTTATTTCTTGATTTTTTTTTAAATTTGATCTTTTATTTGTTAGCGTTTAATTGTGGAGTTTTACAAGATAGATTGGTTTACAATAGTATTATTCTCACGGGGTAAGCACAGACCGACGAAGATCCTTTTAATTTAATAATTGTTTTGTTGTTCTCAAGCTCTACGAATGCTAGCTGGTTATCAATCATATACACAGATAGGGTTGAACAAATTAAGTATATTAATACTTATGGCGCCCAAAATTTGAATTTAAAAATAAAACTATACACTACAGCAACTTTTACATACAATTTTTCTAAGTCCAATTTCAAATTGTTCTTTAACACATTTAAGAACGTTACATCATATTATTTTACGAACCAACGAGAAGCCACTCTTCGGCTAGTAACATTTGGCACCAACAACGTGGAGGCCAGCTATTATCCCGTAAATTTAAAAAAAACTCACACAATTTAGGCTTTAACAAGTAATCTTCTTTTTTTAGAAAAAAAAATAATAAGGTAAACTGTAAGATAAATTTAAAGGTATAGAACATATGAGTATTGTTGTGTACTGTATTGCATAATTGATTTTCTATTGTAAGCGTAAACAATACTACATATAACGAGGGACCCTCAACTTTAACAGGGACATACAGGAACAAAGGTTAGTGAAAAAGACAATCAACTTGTGGGTACTTATTATTGCTTTTACCTTATATATTTGTATCATTTGATGGTGTCTAATAATTATTATTTTGAGAGATATCTAAATTAACACTTCTTTGCTATCTATTATCTAAATTCATATCAAATTCCAAAATAAATATAAATAGTTTTCACTTATTTAAATAATTAAATTAATACAAAAATGGATACAAGACATCGTACAAAAGTACCCAAAGATAATGTCGAGGAAGATAGGACCGAGCAGGGAGATACTTTAATTGCCCAGACTTCAGGATCTGAAGAGGTAAGTGCTCCAGATAACAGCGCCATGATGAAGATGTTAAATGCTATGATGACACAAATAACAAATATGAATAACAAATTAGAATCGAGTGATAATGACCGTAAACAAGACAATATTGACCTTAAACAGGATAATATTGACTTAACTAATAAACTAGACACCAAGAACGAAAATCTAAAACAAGACCTTATTAATATGAATAACAAATTAGATACAAGTAATGCTAATATGAAACAAGAATTAAATAACCTAAATATTAATTTAACCACGAAATTTGGAACAAACATGAAAAAAATAAATGAGAAATTCGAACTTAATAATGCTAATATTGACAACAAATTAAGTGCTTTTAAAATAGACCTAGAGGGGAAAATAGCCGAGATCTCCATCGCACAAAAAGCTATGGAAGAAAATGAATTAAAATATCTAATAAAACTCGACGAAACGGTCAATCTTCTAAATTCACAGTGGGCGAAACGATTAGGCAAAACCAACAAAATAGAATCCGATTGCAACGAAAAACGATTAGACTTAAATAACATAATAGAATCTAGTTATAACAACATAAGCAAGAACTTAGATATCACAAATAACATAATAGAAACTAATTGCAATAAACAGAATAACAAGATAGATTTCAGAAATGCCGATCAAAAACCAACCATTAATAATATATTTAATATACATAAAGAGGTACAGGATAAGATTACAATCAATAATATACACAATATTAATAACAAGGAGACAACGGAAATAATACAAAACCAAGTTATTAACAAACCGCTTAGAAGCATAACAAAACCTAAGTTACCTAATCAACTTTTAATAAACGACAAAGAATATCAGAACTTTTTAATAAACAATGCAAGGGAGAATAATAACTTTAACATAGAGAAGACGGGGATTAATAATATTAACTTTAACTTATCCCATATCAAAATCAAGAATATTAACCATAATTATGCAACCAACAACACACAATGAAAAATCACTTACATACAAAACATAACTTTAATTTCACCAAACTTAACTATACGTGATAATATGATGAATAACTTAATGAATAAAAAAGGTATCATAAACAATTCTATGATATATGCATATTTAAATAATAACAATTTCCTTAATACTATATACAATATAAAAATCAATACTCATATACACATTTACACAAAAAGTACAATTACATACACACTAATTAACAAAAACCTGCATAAATCACAAGGAAGAGGTAACATGATATTTCTACACAGGGATAACAGCATTAATATCTTTAAAACAGTTCGTCGAAAAATAAATACTTAAATAAATATGATGACAGAATCTCGGTGTTCCAATATACACATATCATGATGAACTAAGCTTTATACGGGGATACGATTTATAATTACAGATAAATTAAAATAATTACACTTAGATTAAACATAAACAAAGAGATGATAAACATAATTTAATAAGAAAAGAAAGAACACATTATGAAACTACAATACAATCAATGAATGGATAACAAGTTGAATATTAAATAAAATTAAAAGGAAAACAAACATAACTGGAGCTCAAAAAAATAAATACTAATCAACAATAACAAAGAGATAAAATACTCTGAGATAAAAGGTAACATCACATATTCAGATGGTTAAAACAAACTTACATGAGAACTATTATTTAAAATAATATTGGTACTATCAATCGAATTATTAGAGGGGAACATATTCAGTTATAAACATGCGAAAGTTAAATATCATGAAAGTTTAAACGTATTATTATTGAAAAAGAGAGACAATGTTTGAAAATAAATAATAAAGGAGTGTTGAAATGATATAAGATGGACTAGGTGTAGATTTTTAAAGGTAGAAGGTATTAATACATATGATAGGGGTGTATAGAATTACATAAAAATAAATGAATTATTATTATTATGAAAATATTAAAATATAGACAAAAATGTCTTCTGATAAGGTAGAAAATATATGTAAAGTATGGTATTTCAATGATAAGAGAAGTTAATGTGAATGTAACGTCTTGTATGTATAATGAAAGTATTATTTATTATGGAAGCTAAAGCTTATATCAGTATATCAATTATAATTAAAGATTAAGAATAACAAGTTTTTAAAAGGAATTATAAAGCATGTACCATCAACGTAAGATATAAATAAAATAACCCCAATCATAACACTACAAACAATTACCTGAATATTTTATACAATTAGTACGAGAAATATATAACACCAATTTAAAACAGCCCAGTATTACAACTATGTTACAGCTCGAACAAATAATATCAATACTACAAAACATATTTCTAATCAATAAAATTATAAAGCAAATATAAAAATGATTATCCTACATAACTATACAAATTAATATAAACTTATAAATAAAGTGCACTTGACAAAAAAGAAAACATATATTAATTAAAAAGAAAGAGATGAATTAAATTACCAAGACAAGATTTAATAATAGTTGAAGTTTATTCTTTTACATATATTAAGAAAGAGAATTACATATTCTTTAATAATTTAAATATTTAGATATATTTGTTTTTTTCTTAGAATTAGTATTTATGACACATAACAAGGAAGGTAATGCAAGTAGGTGTTCTTTTTTCATTCTTCTTATCAGGGAAAAGAAAAATCCTCAATTTCTTTCAATTTTCTTTTCACGGGGATAATGTTGTGAGGCATACTGCACTCAAATAACAGCTCCTATAATGGAAAAAGCAGTCATGTACCAGCAATATACATATATAACACCTTAAATATAATAGCTAAATTTGATGGACGTAATTCTGTGAAATTAGTGTCCAGATGTGAATGAATTAATATGACGTTAACTTTATAATCAATTATTTACTTATTTTCTTTCTTAACCCTTATCCGGGCAAGGGGGGGCTGCCAGGCCGGAGCGACGATAAAAAATTCAATATCTTAATGAGTAATTTTAGTACGACTTAATGCTCTTTAGAATTCCTCAGAAATGTTAATTACCGTTTTCTTGTTAATATTAGTAATATTTGTTAAATTATGAATAATCGTTAGTTAATTGACGGATTGTACTTAAAATCCCATTAACGGGCAAGCCGGGCTTAGCAGGCCCATACTTTAGGCAATTATGGTAACTTTATTTTCCGTTTTTGTTTTCTAATCCTCTTTACGTAATTAGTGTTTCCGATCATTTTGGATCATTTTTGTGTCATTTGTGCAGCAAATACATTTGATGACGTATATAGGTCGTAATTTTTCGAGGAAAGTAATATTAGGTAAAGTAGGGGTTCCCTGTCTATTTGTATATATACGAGCATTTTTTGTTCATTGCTTTTAGTTTATGCATTATAGTGAAAGTGTTATAATCATTCAGCAATGTCGAGAAAATTTTTATCGGACGCCGAACTCGCAGATATACTGGAAAACCTATCGGACGATGACCTGTAAATTTTGAGTCGGATGTCGAAGATGAGGACGAAGAGGACCACCTTTCTAATGCTAGTGAAACGGAAGACGTGCAAGAAGGCAGTGAGGGACTGTGTGACACTCTTGTCAGTATTTCCAAATTTGTTGCTAAAGATGATTCAGTGTGGAGCAGCCAGCCTCGTTCGACAGGACGGGTTCGTTCGTGCAATATAATAAAATCGCAAATGCATAAAGTTATCTTACCGCCGGGAAAAATTGTTGAAGATCAAATTGATGCATTTCTCTTATTTATTGATGAAGCTGTACTTACCGAAATTGCTTCACATACAAACAAGGAGGCAGAGAGGGTACTGATAGATATTCCCTGGAAACCATGTGATAATATCGAAATTCGTGCTTTTCTTGATTTGCTTCTAACTGCCGGTCACCTAAGTGCTAATGATACTAGCTACGATGTGCTATGGAGTCGATTATATGGCCCTTCAATTTTTCGAGCAACGATGGGATTGAAACGATTCAAAAGCTTGTTGCGATTTATACGATTTGATGACAAAGGTACACGTTCCGAAAGAAGGAAGAACGATAAACTTGCACCTATTCGACTTATTTGGGAAAATAACAATCTGAAAAAGCACTACCTCCCCGGAGAAAACATCACAGTGGACGAACAACTTGTACCCTTTCGAGGAAGATGTCCATTTAGACAATATATGCCTTCCAAACCAGACAAATATGGAATGAAGATCTGGTGGGCGTGTGACTCTGAAACCTACTATCCTCTAAATCAGGGGTCGGCAACCTGCGGCCCGCGGGCCGCATGCGGTCCTTTGCAACTTTTTGCGCGGCCCGCCAAAGCACCAATATAATTTTAGGAAAAATCAACAAACTTAGAGTGTGAGCGTGCCGAAATGTGGCCGGTGACAAAAATGCGCGCTAACAGAAGCATAGTGGAAAACCTATTTTACTGCGTAAGTTTAATCCCCACTCCCCAGCGAATACGACGGCTCGCTTAGCAAGTGCAGCAGTCTTTCATTTCGCCAGTTTGCTACTGTATGTTCATATATGCATTTTGCATATAAACACGTTCATATTGACAACCGTATGACATTTCACTACAATAGGTAATGAGAAATACATGTTATTTTTAATTTATTGGTAAAATAATTCATATTTTATCGTAGGAAAAATGAATAAACTACCAAAGAAAAGAAAAATTAATGAGGAAAACCGCGAATTTAATGAAAAGTGGACTTTTGATTATTTCTTTATTAATAATTACAATAAAGCACTATGCTTAATTTGCAAAGAATCTATAAGCGTATTCAAAGAATTTAATTTGCGTCGCCACAACGACACGAAACACAAAAGTGAATATGATAAATTTGAATCTCAATTCAGACAAAATAAAATTGATTCTTTACAAAAATCATTAGAAGCACAACAAAACGTTTTTTAAAAATGTAAGGAACGAAGTTCAGCATTGGTCAAAACGTCCTTACATATTTCGAAATTAATTGCTGAACATAACAAACCATTTACGGATGGAGAGTTCATTAAACAATGTATTTTGGCTACTATTAACGAAATTTGTCAGGAAAAGATTAAAAAATTTGAAGATATTAGTTTGCCTGCACGTACAGTAGTTCGACGTATTGAAAATATATCAACTAATATGTTTAATAAATTAAAAGAAAATTCTTCACAATTTGAGTATTTTTCACTAGCATCGCTAGTGCAACGATATAACTAGCACCGCTCAATTGTTGACTTTTATCCGTGGAATTGATAAACAATTTTGTGTAACAGAAGAACTTGCTGCATTAAAAAGCCTCCATGGGAATACAAGAGGTGAAGATATATTTTTGCAACTATTAGATGTTTTCAATATGTACGATCTCAAGGGGGAAAAATTAAAAAATGTGACAACTGACGGTGCAAAGAACATACTGGTCACAATACTGGTTTGGTAGGGATGATTAATAAAAAATTTAAAGAATTAAATATTACACAGCCTCCTCTACAACTTCATTGTATTATCCATCAACATGCACTTTGCGCAAAAGTTGTCAATTTGAAAAATGTTATGAATATTGTAGTAAAGTCCATCAATTATATTCGCAAAAACGGTATTAACCATCGAACATTCGGGAATTTCTTAAATGAAATTGACACAGAATATGAATATATCATTTATTTTTCTGAAGTAAGATGGTTCAGCCGTGGGAAAGCTTTAAAAAGATTTTTCGAGTTGATAGACGAGATTGAAATGTTTTTGACAGAAAAAGAAAATAATATACCAGAATTATCGAATTTTAAATGGATAAGCGAGTTAGCTTTTCTTGTGGACATTACAACTTACCTCAATAAATTAAATATAACACTACAAGGCAAAGGAAAGTTAAGCTATTTACAGAAATAAAAAGTTTCCAGCTTAAAATAAAATTGTTTATTTCTCAACTTGAAAAGAATAATTATTGTCATTTTCCTACTTTGCAATCGTTTTTAACCAAAAACGACAAACAGTGTCCGAATATTTTTATTGAGTCACTAAAAGTACTAGATGAAAATTTTCGTCATCGGTTTCAAGATTTTTATGCAAAAGAAATGGACATATTAATATTTGAAAATCCTTTAAAATTTGATATTGTAAAAGCTCATTTTCCTACTTTGCAATCGTTTTTAACCAAAAACGACAAACAGTGTCCTTCGAATATTTTTATTGAGTCACTAAAAGTACTAGATGAAAATTTTCGTCATCAGTTTCAAGATTTTTATGCAAAAGAAATGGACAAATTAATATTTGAAAATCCTTTAAAATTTGATATTGTAAAAGCACCAGACAATTTACAACTAGAGTTAATTGATTTGCAATCTAACAATGTATATAAATATAATTTTGATAAAAATAATCTAATTGCATTTTATTCAAATCTACCAGAAAATAAATTTCCCAATTTAAGAAATTTTGCAAAATCAATGATTTGTATTTATATTTGTATTTGTATTTGTATATAAATCATAAGTATAATCATTTATATTTTTTATTCCCTTGACAAAGGCATCATTGCCGAAACATGTAGGGTTGTTTTAAATATATATACTTTGAAGTAATGAACCAGACCTTTAATCGCCGACTTATTAATACCATATCATACCAAGGTCACGAAAATATTATATTTATATATATATATATATATATATATATATATATAGTAAACCTAATCAGTAGGCGATTAAAGGTCTGTATATTACTTCAAAATATATGTATTTAAAAAAACTCTACATGTTTCGGCTGTATACGCCTTTTTCAAGAGAATACAAAATTTTGTATTCTCTTGAAAAAGGCGTATCACCGTCAATCCAACTCGCCATTGTTTTACAATGCCGTTCTCGACATTCTTCCATATCATGTCTGAAAAAGTAACTTAAACAATGCTCTAGATCTAAATAAATGAAAATTAAAAATGTGTGCGTAAGTTATTGAAACTGAACAAAATTCAATGCACACTCTTACGTCGAAATAATTAGTAGAAATAGATTCAATCAAACGATATTAAACAGGATCTATCACAAGAATTACGATGTAATTAACAGTTAAAACTATTAAAACAAGAAACTTACTCACAGCACTTTATTTATCTTACGAAATATAAACTAATAAATAAAATACATTATAAAAACCCCGCTTCTATCTACGCTCATGAAAACACTTTAAAAAGAACTATATTCTCGGAATACAATAGCTGGCTTGTCCATTGTTATCGCGGCGAGACCAGGTGTCCGAGTAAGTCAAACAAATACTTCATTGAATTACGCCGGGATGTACTGAGCGACGTTATACACAATTCCAATTGCCGATTGCGTTTTATGGAAATTGCGTCCGTTCTCTAGTTATTATCTATTAAGATCGTTTTAATCTTCTTCATGCTACCTTTTCTATATTGAGTGTGTGGCAGTTTTACTGCTTTTTCAGTCAGATTATTTATAGTCACTTTATTGTATACCGTAGGTGCATTTGAGTGGTAATTCATACATCGAAAAGAAACTGTGGGTATGTTGTACCAATTTGTATAAATATTACCTTGCCTATCATAGGTTAAATAAATATCAAGAAAATTAATATTGTTATTAATTTCTTCTTCAATTGTGAATTGTGAATTTTAATTTGCCGTGAAAGTTGTTGAATTTATTTAAAAGGTAGTTTCTTTTATTTATTGGTATACATGTTATGATGTCATATAAATATCTTTTAAAGAAAATGGGGTTGAAATATAATGTTCCATTACCAGATTTGCAGTAAGCAGTATATACTGTAAGCTAATAATGTAACGATCTGCAATTTACCATCATGAATATATTTTGTTATTATGTAAATTTCTATCATATGTTATTTAAATATCTGTACACTAGCTTATAATGTTGGCAGTTCCGTGCTTAGATCCCGGACTAGGTTGTCCGAGTAGGTTTTCGTGGTATTCCTCCTCGTTCGAGGCGAATGCGGAAAGCTTAACATCTTATATCGCTTCACGGGTAGAGACATAATAATACCCCATGGCTTTCGGATCCCCCATAATTGCCCTTTAGCTGGTAAGTGTGCAGAGGCATAAATTATTATGATTAAACTTGAATGTATCTTTTAATATTTTGGATCTATCCATGAAAACTACAGATTTGTGAATATAACATTGATATACTGTCACTTATTTACCGCATTAATATTAGTTAACAATAGTATTAATAAAATTTGAAAGAATTTTCTTTGAAGTATTTCTCTTTATTTGTTACAGGTATTTGATAATTGGTTTAGTGCTATTTTTTTGGAGGGACTCTTTCGCTCGTGATTGGGATTTGCCACCTTCCTTTAAGGTAGACTATGGATCGCAAGGTAAGTGTTTTCATATAATTATACATTAACGATATTTCATTTTAACAATCTGGGTGTCATTTATCGTGTATGTATACACAATATGACCATTGTTTTACTTTTAAAACGAACGACGTCGCTTTTTAACACCCACGTGATTTTCTTTGACCAAAGCGAAGCCTGTTATTTAATATTAATGTCTAATTTGTTTGAGTGCCGAGAGAATAAAAATAAAAAGGGATTGTAATTGTGAAATTGTTCGGTTTTTATTGACGTAGTTAGTAAAAGGTCTCCTATTTAGGATGAATAAATTGAAAAACTACTATAACTTATTGTAATATAATTTAATAACATTATTTTATAATACTGACTACTTCTTTTGTTCTTTACAACTGCAATAAGCCTCATAACTCTAATTCTTCATTATGAAGTAAATATATAAAAACTATATAAATATGTATCGAAAAAATTTGAAACATACTTGTGGTGAGTGCATGATATCTAGGCATATAATTAGGTAGGAGACTCATGTGTCGGAAACATATCTTTACAACGCGCAATTAGGACTAAAGTTAAACCAAGCCCACTAGATTATCGGAACAAATTCTAAACTAAAATTTAAAAACAAACTATTAGTGTATAAAGCCATTCTGAAACTAAACTAGGATAACGGTGTCCAGTTATGGAGTATAGCGTCAACAAGTAATATTGATATACTCCAGAAATTTCAGAATAAGCTATTGCTAATGATCATTAATACTCCTTACTATTACCATAGGTGATAGTAAGAATGAAATATCGCGAAAAATGACTTACCTGAAAACACTAGTTATTTGTATAAAGTGTTGTTTTCAACGATCATCATATAAAAACCAGCAACATCGTAGATCTATCAGAAGAAAAACCGAAAGATTCCTGATCTATCCCTACCCGATACGAATCCAAAGTACCTTTGAATATCACATACCATACCAAATGAAGACAAGCAAATACCTAATGAAAATTTATATTTTATATCAAAAAATACGAACATAACCCAACTTTACAATTTATACAATTTAATTTTTATTTAGCTTAGAAAGATCAATTATATAACCTTACCTTGCTATTGAATGGTCGTTCCTATAATTTAGTACTTAAACCAAGCATAAAATTATCACAATTCACTTAATTTTATGTAAAACTCATTTATACGATAATTTTACGTATGTTTAGTACTACATTTGGTTTTAATATAACGTTTATGTATGTGTTCTGCGCATAGTAAGAACAGATGATTTGGTTTTATATAAGATAATGATAAATACTGTTTATGTTAACTTTTAAGCCTGTTAGACACTCATTTAGAACCCAAACTTTTATTTTTGCATTACTTCATATTAATATGTTGTTTGTTATTGTTCATTTTGTATCCTTTAATTAAATATTCATACTTTTGGATCAATATCGTTTCTGTTATAAAATAAGCCTTGAAATTCGCATTTAAAACACATATGATTATACAGAAGGACCGGCTCTCTGAAATAAGATCTCTAGCTTCCGCACAAAGCCCCAGGCAATTAACTAATTTGATTATAGCACCTTTGGTCTATAATCGGGCTTAACTACGATAAATTAAAATCAATTTATTGTAAATCGATTCCCTCAAGCATTACTTAGAGCGATATCTGACTTTTATAGAAATAAATAAGCATAACCGAAGGTAGGTGGAATTCTATCTTATATCTGTTATCTTCGTATATTTAATTACACTGTTATATTAACACCTCTACATTTCGTTGTGTAAGGCATAATGGAAATGTACGCATGCGACGATCAAAATTAATTGAGTCACATGTAAAATTGTTTCGGTTAGTTATAGCCCAAACAAAAGTGGAGCGAAAAATATTTTCTAAATATCTTTCTAATTTTTGCGAAGAATTTGTTGAAAATATAAAATAGTAAAATGGATTCAGGATGTCTACAATATAAAAAATATTTTCAGACAAACACAAACAATATTTATATTTATAGCTTTTGAAGACAACATTGTTTAGACTGCTTTGTACTATTTTTGTTATTATCCGTCACCTTTAAGATCGTCCCTGATAGTACAATATGGTTATTAATTTACAGTACTGAAACGGTAGGCCTTCAAGTGGTTAAACTTCTAAAAATTAACACTGTTATTTGACAAAACATTGATGTTAGGTTTTTGGTTAGATGTACTGATATGTTTGCAGGTTTGTAAATAATGTTATCCACTGAATAAAAAGCGTGTTTAGTTGAGCACTATTTTTGCGCATATGGTTTAGATAGATTCGTCCGCGATCAATTTTCGATGCATTTCAATAAATAAGCATTAAGTAATACTACTGGACTGAACAGTATAACCAAATTAAGAAGAACTAGAAGTGTCCTACACCAAGGAAAAGGTAAAGCTGGACGAAGAAAAACAGTGGATAGCAACGAAAATCATGAACGAGTATGAATACTGTGTCAGAATCCTTGTTCTGCAATATGATAATCCCAATTTCATCATAACATCTGGTACAGTGACGAATGTCGTTTACATTTGTAAGGTAAAGCTAACAAGAAATAATTCTGTAACACAACCAAACAAGGATATAAAATATCAATGTCAAAATCTGACGTAATATAAGAACAATGTGAACATGCAAATAAAATCCGCAAGACCAAAATACTGCAGAAAATAAATCTACACAGGGTTTCAAGTCACAAAATTAATGAATAAAAAAATATATATAAAATAAAAATGCATGGAGTGTACAACAAGGAAGGCCTTTTTTATTTCCGAACTTTCACATATAGAACCAGGAATTCTCAAATCCGGACACAAACCAAAGAAAATGACTAAAAATTAATCAAATTAAAAATATTAGTATTACTACCATAAAATATGTGTTAATCTTAGTGTATAAGTAGTAATAATTGTTTTAAAGGTTTTCTTTTTATTATTCAAACATTTTTAATTATATTATGGTACGCTACCCTATTAACTTTTTGTGTGGGTGGTCCCATCACTCACTTTCTGGTCAATATTTATATGTCTTAATTGATCATTGTGTTGGTTGTTAATTAATTCATTTCGAGTTGTAAACTACCCTTGCTCCTTATTTTGTTGTTATAAATCAGTAAAATATTCTAAATAATTCTATTTTATAAATTTAAATCTTTTTTTTATCGTGTTTAAGTTAACGTTTTTATTCACCTTTGTATAAATATGTTTCAACCTTGTTAATTATGATGTTGGTCGGGGGTCTAATATTTTTTGATATAAATTGATAGTATTATTTTTCTGTTAAATGGTAATCAATAATCTGCAAGTTCATGCTTTCTTCTCAGTTGTTTTTGATAATATTTCTATATAACAAGCTTTTACATAAATAACTCATTTTGTTAATAACTAGCCATTCTTACCTTTTCCTTCAATTTTCAAATCCTTTCCTTCCATATACATTTTACCTAATAGACATTTTTGTCTTTAATTCATATTTTAAATAATGTTAATATACTTATAATTCATTTATTTAATAATAATTCACTTCCCCCTTATCCGTATATACTTTTATTTCCAACCTCTTTTACTATATTCAAATTCTTATTTTATTATTAACTTGTAAAATTCTCTATCCTAATATATTTTCATTCTATAACACCCTTTTTTATTTTTTTTTAACATATCTGTAATATGAATATTTCCAGCCGATCTTTGTCGTTTTCCCCATTATCTACGTTCAGTGTTTACTTACAAGTTGGTCTTTAAATTTTTGTTCTCATGCTTTTTAAACATATTTAGAATATTTTTTCCTTTATATTTGTTATTATTTTTTATGTAAGTTACCTTATCTGTTCTTAAGTGATATGTGTTGTCTAACTAGTTAATATTTATTTGATTGTTTTTTTTTATTATAAAAAAACAAAAACAATGTTGAGTATATTATCATGTATCATATTCCTGTTATTTAATTCTGTCATCTTAGTATTTTATTTAGACTTCCGGTATTCTGTTCTGAATATTTATTAGAAGTTTATTTTTTTGTCGACGTCTTGTTATACTTCAAATTCGACCCTCGTACAATTTAGTTCAGCTAGATATATTATTTACTAATTATTGCACTACTTCAGTTGCTTCAAAATTAGTTTACTTTACTCTGCATTTTGTTCGTTCGTTATTTCTGAATATCACTCTATATTATACTACGTTCTTGCTATAATTAATCACTACTCTTCGGCAGTACAGTTCCTAAAATTAATTATATTTATTGTACAGCTTTGATTCATTACTATCTAATTTGTTTATGTACGTACTACTGTCAGTTATTTGTTATCATTGTAACTTATGTTTCTCTTTTAAATATCATAAGGCAGTTGGTTTAGTTCCCATTGACGCTTGTTTTAATAGTACATCATTTAAGTTGTTAATTTTATAGTTAATTTGTGGAGTCTGTATGCTGTAAGTTATGTCACATTAGAGGGTTAATATTATATCATTCTATATATACCTTTGACTTTATTTAAGTTAATTTTCCGATGTTGTTTACAAACGATAAGGTTAAGTATGCACTAGATGCCCAGGAAGTGTGATATTCGTTTAATATTTCTCCTGGTCGAGTAAATGGCGGTAAATGTTACGTTCAAATATTCGCGGGACTAAATCGTAATATGCCTTTGAAGTTGACCAATCACATCCAAGAGTCTAGATCAAAATCATGGTTTGTTTTTATTTGTGTATTTTAGTTGTGATTTTTTGTGTGATTTTGTTATTATTTCGGTTAGTGTTGAATGGAACGTTTAAAATTGTTTGATTTTTATTTGTTTAGATATCTATTTTAAATTTAAACCTTATTAGGTACGATGTGTATTAAATAATTACCTAAATACTTTATAAGCTGTTTTGTAGCGATGGGGCTTTATTGTGCGATTTCTGGTCGTACAGGTAGTCGAGCAACCAAGTTTAAGTTTCCCAACGCGAGAAAATACACTGAACTTTTTCAGAAGTGCTTAAAAATATGTGGAAGACCTGAATTATTAAAGAGACCTGCCAAAAAAATCTTCAATAATTGTAGAGTTTGTCGTAAACATTTTGTAGAGCTTTGTTTTGGAAGAAATAATGTTACTCAAAACAGCTTTTCCAACACTACATTTCCTGGTAACATTTATAATACTAAACAATATATTTGTTTCATTTTGTCATTTGTTGGAGGACCTATGGTAGATATTTCAATAATGAAAGAAACAGAACAGTCAGTTGAATATAACATCCAGACTGATTCTTCTGATGTAATAATTCCATCTACATCAACACTATATGCTGATGAAGATGGCTTCAACATCACTTGGTTCCAATTATCGCGAGACTCCCAGGAAAGTTATGTGTATGTGTAAAATAATTTTAAAATAAGAATAAAATATAAATTGAATTGCAATAAATTTTAATAGATAAAGTACATTACAGCCTGAAATATCTGCTGTTAATTGTAAGATATTAATTAGCATGAAAAATATATTTTCAATTTTTAAAATGCTTTTTATTTATCACCATGTTTGTGTATAGCTATTTTAATATTAAATAGAAATTTTATATATATATCACACACACACACGTGCATAAAAACTGCTAGTAATCTATAAATTACAGGAGTCCTTTTTCCCTTGTCCGAATAGATGGCGCATTACAAGTACATAAAATGTTTCTATTTAGTGTTGCTTCCATACTATCTCTTATCTATGGGTTAAGTATTCTTGGTACTGTCAAGCTGTTACACATGCGCTTTTGCATTCACATGGACATAGCACTTATGCTAGTTATCGTTCGGCATTATATATTTTAATTAAACACTGTTGTTTAATGTAAAATATTTTAATAGGAACTTGGTATTTTATCGGAATTTTTGGAGATATAATATAAATTAGATTTAAATAACTAGCCCTTATTAAATTGATTTGCTTAAAATCTGTTTAGACGATAATACAAATGTATATGTAGGTTATTAAACAAATTTATGCGTAAACATGTTTAGTACCCTATAATATACAGTTAGGGCGGACCAGATGCGCCACATTCTTTCACTACCGACAATACTTGTAATTCATAGTTTTCTTTAAAAATATTTTAAATACCATTCTTCTTGATTTTATAGATATATTATTTATTTTTTATTTAGTTTGTAACGTACTGTTTAGAGGTAAACACCTGAGGAAGCCACTGTGTTGGCGAAACAATTGTCGTTTTACGAGTAATGATTAAAAGTGAAGATTAAAACTGTAGTTTTATTTCTATTCTTAGATATAATTTCATTGTAATTGAATTAGCGCAAGTCTTTTGATATTTCGAATTGTAGGCTACTGATGTAGGCTACTGATGTAGGCATACAGTGACATCTATACATAGTCATTGGTGATAGTGTCCGTTTTGTTAATTAGTCGAATTATGTTATAATTGGTTGTAATGTAAAAGGAAAAAGGTTACAAATGAGTATCGATTTCTTTCCTGAAATTAATTAAATGTGGGATAATTGGAATACTCTTCCGAATATGTTTTTTCTATAATGACGTAGTTCCAGCTGCATATAAAACTGGACATGGAGTGTGTTTCGCTCTCATTTATTGTGCTCTGGTTATAAAGCCTAAGTGGTTGTTTCATGGTTATGGTAAGGAACCATCTTGAAAGCTATAATTATCTAAAACAGGGATTCTGTTCGCAATGGTCGGTTTGCAATTCCAACTTATTTATAGAAAGTAACAAGGTATTGTAATACAGATATTTTCTCGTGTAAGTACACGGATCAATGTAGACGTAAATCTTTCTCATGCGAACATCGGCCAAGTTGTAACTACGAAGACGTTTTGTGAACAAGGTGGGTGTTTTCGAGAATATCTGGTAGATTTTATTGTTATTTCGATGAGATTTGT